>CM038671.1:10893938-11337138 GCA_021605145.1 Aegilops bicornis | reverse complement strand
CGATATTGGTTTGGAAGAGAAGCCGTGGAGACAGCTCATTGTTCCTATGTCCGGAATTGTTAAAGAATGAAGGTACCCTGTTGACTATGTCGGGTAACGCCGACTTAGGTTATCCCTAAAAACACTATCAACCACATCATAATTGTTTGCTTCCGCTTTCCTCGCAGAGTTGGTTCTAGCTTTCACCGAAGGATCTTGATCGAATGCCAAATCAAATAAAAAATCCAAAAGTAAAAAGGAAATGAATTAGTTAATTCAATAAGAGAGAAAAGGGGACCAGGACTTGATTTCGTTTCCCAAGCGAATCCCATTCAATCGTTTACTCATGGAATGAGTCCGTTGGACGGCTATGAAGCCGGATGTACCTACGTACTAGCTGAGATTACTTGGAGTGGTAAGTAGTATACGACGTTACTCACTCGTGCGGACTACAGGGGGCCTATGGTTATTGGGTGCAACCGCTGAGAGACTGTAGCACGGGCTATCTTCAGCCGATTTGGATGACGAGTTAATAATAGGCTAGGTGTGTAGGCATCGTAGCCTGTTTTCTACTGCCGGATGTGGCGCTTTATTGCCGGTTGTGGCACTTTACATACTCCCTCCGTCCGGAAATACTTGTCGGAGAAATGCATAAAAATGAATGTATCTAGACTCTACTGCGGCGGAGGGAGTATTTATTTTCTCTTTTTTTGCTCGGATTTTGAGCTTTCTTGAATGTTAAGACTCTGTTGCGACTTCTAATAATATAGATCTATGCATCAACTAATGCAGAGGCCGGAGGTATTCCTTCTTTTCCAAAAAGAAAGTAGTATATGACGTACCTTGGATCGCATCCGAGCATGTCAGGGAACAGAATATGAGTGCCAGCACTGCCAAAGTGCGTGCAAGGGAAGAAGAAGAAGAAGAAGAAGAAAGCTCCATGATATCTGCCCAGGTTTTAAACTAGATTTGTTTTTGCGGGGGAAACTAGATTTTCTATCTCTTTATATATAGCTTCATTTACAGCAAGGATAAGTACGTGTACAAGTGTCGTGCCTGCTCGTAAAGGTAAGATTTTGATTGGCTGCTAGGATCTCTTCTTGTCCCCGGCCACCTGGATGGCTAGAAAGATAATCGGACCAACGGCTCTAGTCATCGATCGGTCAACGGGGACAAACACTTCAGAAAATTCAGCTGTGAATTGACAAGTAATCGTTGTCGCCTCCATGCTAGTTGCACAAATATGAGTGGCACAGGATTAATGCACTCAGACTCGGTATGCAAAGATTCTGCCGTAAGGGCGTGTTTGATTGCCCACAAAATCGTAACCAGGTCTTCTGTATGCAGCATCTTTTAGTTCTTGAACTGTTTGGTTACATGTAGATATTGTTGGGTCTGCATAGCATGCTTTTCAAAACATCTACGGGCCTGTCTCGCTAGGAACGGCTGAATCGGCTTTTTTCAGCGAGCCAAGCCCGAGAGATGCTTTGAAGCGTACAAGCACACATGGGTGGCTAGCTGGGACGTATTTGCATCTAATTGCATATCCTTAATCGTGTCGTTACCGACGCAGTGAAGCTGCAGAGGGAGCCCCCGCCGCCGCCTACATTCGCGAGCGCCTCTCCGGCCTTGAGGGCACTGCCGCGCTGGCCTGCAAGTCCACCTCCATCGGGCCTCAAGTCCAGATGGAACCGCCGCCACCACTGCCAAGTCTAGTGCAGATTACCCGTCCTGTCCTGTTCCCACCGCGTGAATCCCGTGCCGTCAGTCCCCATCGCCGCCGCCCTACTCATCCCGTAGGGGCACGCCACTATGTTGCCAGCCCGCAAGGGGCTCAAAGTGCGGCATGAGGGATTACGGACCCGCGGTGGCGCTCGTGCCGCGCCTGGCCGTGTCCAGCTCCAGCCGCGTCGAGGAGCTCGAGTGCTTCTCCCATTACGTGAGCTCGGTTGTGCCAGGGATGGAGCAAAAGGAGGTGGCCGCGCTGCGGGAGATCAAGCGACCCATGGAGGTCCTACCTGGGAGAGCTACAGGCGGACCCAGGGCCAAGCATGGCGTCATCTCCGTCTCAGCCGGCTCGGCCTCGTTAGAGCACTCTCCCCTGCCGACTGCTCTCCGGCCCCGTCCCCACAGGGCTTGCCCCGTCCTCGACTGTCATTGACAAGATCAGGCTAACTCCGGTATGGAAGCGGTGACAGCAGTGCGTCTGCGGCTTGTTTAGGCGACGACAAAGGTCGTTTTGTGGTCCATGGACCTCGTTGTATTCTTTTTTACTATGTTTGAGGTGCTTTGTGCTTCCGATGAATCTTTATTTTAGTCTAAACCTTTTCACTAAAAAATCATATGTCATACAATAAAATTATAAAATTACATTAAATTGCACGTTGACATGCAAAAAGAAGAAGGCCCATTATACTGTGAACAAAATTCAACTTCAAATTTTATCGAGCTGACTGACTTTTGTTTCTTTTATTTTCTAAGTACAGCAGGCAAAAGCTAACCTGAACATATTTTTTTATATTTTGAAAAAAAAAAAGAGCAGGATCAGACACCGTTGGATCAGTAGAAAGGAGATCGGCCGCCTAGAAGATATGCATAAGAAAGTCATTGGCTTACCGTGTCACTGGGATAGCCTTACTGGCTTGCTGGGTTTTACAACCGAGCTAAGCCCATTTGCATTAATTGATTAGACTATTCATAATCAGAGTAACATACGTGGTAAAATTAATAAAGAAAGAGAGACATATGATAATATAGTTAGTTATGCATAATGTGAGTAACATCACCCATACCAAACAAGATGAGTTTACAACCTAATAAATGAAGTGTTGCATTACACCACACACATGTTACTAGTCTAAGTTTCCCCTCATTATGGAATAACCCGTTCATACAAGCGGCAAAAAAAGACAAAGGCCAGAAAAACAAAAAATATTGTAGAGATTGCCAGTTGGAGCACTAGTAAGAAACCCATTGTGAATGCTCGCTCTCGAACAGCAACTATGAGAAGAAAAAAAAACTACTAGCACGTGATACAAATGTTTAAAAAAGTTGGAGAGAATAGCACAAATTACAACCGAAAGGCAGCACCTGCGCCAAAGATATGCATCATCCCAAACCATCGGCCATCAGCTTCCAATTAACCGCCGGAGGCGCCAGATGAACGTCTTGGCAAGAGTCGTCACATCACCTGTGGTTCCTCGGTGTCTTGCCCCGCGGGACCGGAGGCGTCCGTCCTACTTGGTTCCCTCCTCCCCCGTTTCCTTCTGCCCCGTTTCCTCCTCCCCCTGGCGTGCCCCCCACCCCCCTGATCTCCTCCCTTTGTCCCGGCCCCAGCGCTCTGACCAAAGTCGCCAAATGCACACCCTGATGCCATCACAACAAATTATATGTCAAAATGGGCATCCACCTCCAAAATATGAGAACTAGAACTGACTCGTCGCTGCATTTGCATACCTTTGCAAACAGCAGAGCATGGGAATGGCAGCAGGGAGCAGCAGCACATGATCACCAGGAGGATTGCCATGGCGCGTGCAAGCGAGGACGGAGAAGAAGATGACCGCTTCATGGTCGATCGGACGATCCTCTCCTGCTTTCCCTGTTTCAGTTCAGAAGAAATGATTTGATGTCTCTTTGTGATTGTGGTTGGGTTACTCCTCCTAGTTAAGTACATTCGGACATCAACGACAAGTGTGTCAGGTCAACAGGTTCTCTGAACATCTTGATTAACGTAATTAAAGTAATCACAACCTTCAGTGCAGCCATTGAAGAGTGTACTAGCTAATAGCTGCTCGGAAACCCCAAGTCAAGAGCTCAAAGTCGTCTGTGTCGATACTCAATCTTTGGTGCCACTGCATCTCAATGGCAGTTGCAGGCTTGAAGCCTTGAACAAGTCAAGCGAAATTACTGGTAAGTGTAAGTAACATAGAATTCGAGACATGTATGGCCACCAACACGTAGTTGGTACAGTGAATATTTACTACCACTAATCCTGCAACTCCGCTTCCACTACAAGCTGCTAGTGCTAGCTGAGCGACCGCAACCCTGATGTTGACCGCACGTTTCGGAAGTCTGCGGATAAGTAAACTGGATAAACCAATCAGAGTGGCGAAAGTGTGGTGGGCCCATAACCTCGAAACCTGGCTCCGATAAATTTTTGGTTTTTGATGAATTTCGAACTGGGCTTTAGTTGCTGGCCTTTGATGATACCAGCAGGCGTTTTTTGCCATGACAAGTGATATGGCAAAATCTATATCGACGACATGGCAAAAGCTAAAAACACTTGCCATGGCAAAAATTGCGATAGATCAATTCTTTTGCTAATCTTGTGAATCAAAGATTTACCAAGCATGTGGAAAACTAAGGAGAACAAAAAAAAAAGGAGCAAGTGATATGGCAAAATTTAGTGAAATTTGATCTACATGTCATGGCAAAATGCATAAATAAAGGTTTTGTTGTAAAAATTGCTATGTACCAAGGGATACATTTTGTAATTGCCATTGGATTGAACAAACTTATGCTAAATTTTCCATAGTCCCATCTACAACTAGATTGGAAGGTACAATCTCTCCCAATAAGTGCATGCTAACTGAAGAAATAAATAGGTAGCTAAACTACGATGGGTTGAGTGTGTGTCGAACCTGGAATTACTAGCCTGCTCCGCCTACAACTGCTGCAAAGGCCTGCTGTGTCTATCATGCCTGGCCTCCCGTCTGCCTAGCCACCTCCTGGAGGACAAGTGGCCCCGCGACGGCGACACAAATTGAGTGCATCGCTCGAGCTGCTTCTCCCCTCACCTCGTGATTCGCCCTCAAGGATTCCTTCTAAAAATCTTAGCTTTTGTGCGGCGTTAGAGAGCAGGAAGCTGGAGAAGACGAAAGTAGGAGATCATGGGGGGGCCTCACCGGTGAGTGCGCGGCAAGGCAGTGACTGCTGGAGGGTTGGAGGCAAGCGGCATAGCTCGGGCGTGGTTGCAGGACCGGTCAACGCGGACCTGAATGTTGAGTATTGTGATAGATTGGAAACATAGGATAGACTAGGAAGTATTTTATCTCTCTCTCTGTTCTTTCTACACTGAAAACCGATGGTCTGGTGCTCATCGTCGGCGAGGAGCGCTCGAATGGAGGAGGCCTCGACACAAGCTACAGAGGCACGGGAGAGCAGGCAGCACTCGGCTCCGCCTATGATGGCACCTCGAGCGGTCGAGCCGGCCGGCGCTTGTCTACGCCCAAGACGGCACGGAGAGCGCGGCAGCCTGGTGGCCCAGCGTCGGCGAGAAGCACGCGGAGGGGCCGGCCTGGACGTCCGCCACAGCTACGCCGCCTCCGCCTCACTATCGGACCCGCGTGTGGAGCATCGATGTGATGTGAGGTGGGAGTGGATAGCAGAGGGGATGCTCAAGCGGCGAGGGAGAGTATATGGTTTGGGGTGTCCGAACTTTTTAGCGAACGATTTCCAGTGCTGGCCTGTCTGCAATTAGAGCTTTATAAGATTCGTGCTCCTATCCCATGGTCTAGAGGACGTTCGGACGCAACTTGTAAAATTCTGACGTTCGGCATTTATGGAATCCTTACAAGTATACTTAGGGCCAGTTCTTTTGGCGGCTTAAAAAATAAGGTGCCTCCTCCCCTGCTTTTTTCATTAGCCGCCTCTCTCATTCATTAGGGTTTCTGAACTAGTTATAGGATAATTAATTTAGAAACTTCAAAAAAGTTAAGACACGGCTTATTTTTTAAGCTGTGGAGAGCCAGCTTATTTTTTAAGGTACCCAAAAGAAGTGGCCGCTAGTCCCAGTATAAGCTTCATTACCGGTTCAGACGTCAATAAGATGCCGCCACCGCTGCTTCTTAAACCAATGGACATGGCGGCGGTCAGGCAGTTTGGTTCTGTCACCTTGCTCATGTCCTTCCTCTCCATCGCCTTTCTCATACAGGAGACTAAGTCCATCTACGCCGGCCCCAGGGTCGTGCCGGTGTGGTTGGAGCGGCCGGCGTTCGGCCCAGAGAGCCTCGCCTTTGATCACCGCGGGGGTGGCCCATACACCGGCATTTCCAACGGCCGTGTCATCCGGTGGAGAAGCAACCGCCGCCACCGCGGCTGCACTGAGTTCGCCCACAACTACAAGCACAAGTGAGTGGTCTCGATCAACCTACCATGCACAAACGTGACAGACACAGTGCCACCGCGAGCTAACCATGGTTGGGCGTCTGCAGGACGGTGGCGGAGTGCGCGACAAAGAAGAAGCTAGTAGAGCCCGAGAGCGCGTGCGGGCGGCCGCTGGGCCTGCAGTTCCACCGCGGGTCCGGTGACATGTACATCGCAGATGCGTACCTGGGGCTCACGAGGGTGGGGCGGCGCGGCGGGCTGGCGGAGGTGGTGGCCATGGAGGCTGGCGGTGTGCCCTTCAACTTCCTCAACGGGGTGGACGTTGACCAGGACACCGGCGTCGTCTACTTCACGGACAGCAGCACCGCCTACCGACGGAGGTGCGTACGGTTAGCACGCACGGTGCCGTAATTTACTACGCCTGTTACTAATAAACAACCTCTAGTAATATATTTGCGCGGTGCATTCTCATTCTCGGTTGCCTGTAAAATGTCAGAAGACATGGCATGGGCAGAGTTTTGATTTTCGGTTTGTGTTTAATTTCGCCACAAGCCGAGATGGCCGAATTTCAGCTATTTTAAAAAATTTGTCTGAATTTTGCTTATTTTGACAGAAATTTAGTATTTATTTTTACCTTTAGTTCATATATTATTAATCCAAATTTTCATGTTTCATAAATTAAATTTCATTGAAATATATTGCAATCGACTCCCATAGCAACGTGTGGGTTATCTAGTTATACTTGCTCTTATGCGGGCACTGGCGGAGCGTAGTGGAGGCGAAACTGGGTCATGGCCCCCCCTTCCGTAATTGCAAAACAAAAAATACTATAGGTATGTTCAATAGTTTAGCCCAGCCCATTCGGAGATAAAGCCCAGCAGCGGGCTTGGAACACACGATAGAGCAGCGTTCTCGCGTGGTCACGCATGTGAGATCCTCCTCCAGCCAGCATCCGGCTCCGCTACTCCAGGACTCGACCACGACCAGCCGTCTACGATCTACAACCATGAAATCCTCCGTCCATCTAACCTCCTCCGGTCCTTCTCAATCAGTCAATCTCCTTCGTCCTGGTTGATGGCTTGGAGCTGCACCCCGCGGACACCAGGAAGCCCTTTTGTATTTTTTTTTCTGCATATTGCTGCTTTTATATAGAGTTGGCCCCTCCTTGTACTTTGGTCACGCTCCGCCACTGTATGCGGGGTAAATATACAGTATTAGGATAATCAAATTCCGTCTCTTAACCATATATCCACCTACTTCCCTGCATCTCTCCTCCTGCAGACACTGCAAGACCAACTAAAAACTGTATATCTGAACGCACTGCAAGACCAACTAAAAACTGTGCAACCTCTCCTCCTCAACACCGCTTCCAGGAGCCCTCAACCTCTCCTCCTCAACAACACTTTCAGGAAAACTTGTCATTTCCACCGTACGTTTGCTCGTAACAGGTTCTTGAAAGTGACATGAAAAAGTAGTACACAGACTATTTAAGCTAATAGCATTGACTCTTTAATAAGGAAGAAAGTGATAGGGTTAATTAGTAGAATCGACTCTTCGGAACCACTTGATCGAGCTCACAACAAACAGCAGCAACATACATACTCGTACTGCTAGTAACTACGACTACTACAGCTCAGCAGATTTAAAGCCCTGTCGGGAAGAGATGGATGATCTCTACGTACTCTACAGTAATACTCCTATGGAGGAGTACTGTAGTATGTAGATGAGCTTAATTGAATGAATTGGCGTGCATTAATAACTGGTCAGAGCCTCAGAGGTGGTGCAACTTTTTTTCCCGCCAGATTATACCCCACGCAATGCTGCGGAAATTGTTTATAATATATTTCAATGAAATTTGATGATATGAACATGAATATGTTGATTAGTTATAAAAATCACTGCTGAAAATGCATATGTTCATATTATTGCACAATCATCAAATATTTACTGAATATAAGGATCACAATATAATTAAAACATTTGAGACTTTTTTTCATGCATGGTTACATGTTGTGGTGAGCCTTTCCCATACATAATTGCATGCTGAGGTGGCCTAATTGTATGTTGAAATGAATATGTTTGTGGGGATCAACTACTTATGTATATATAGGATTAGTCATCATTCTACGGAGACCTAAGCTGATCTCCCACATGCTTGTGCGCAACTGTGCCTGCAGCGAGTACATGCTGATGGTGCTGACTGCATGGTGCACACATCGTTCTTCCTCCTCATATTTCAACGATTCATACGAGTAGATCTAAGCTTCTTTTTTCTCGAAAAGTAGACTATAAAGTTTGACCTTTGCAAACGGGCAGAGCATGGGAATGGCAACAGGGAGCAGCAGCACACGATCACCAGAAGGATTGCCATGGCGCATGGACGGAGAAGAAGATGACCGCTTCATGGTCGATCGGAGCAGCAGCAAGGAGCAGCAGCACACGATCCTATCCTGCTTTTCCGGCTTCAGTTCTGAAGAAATGATTCGACGTCTCTTGTGGTTGTGGATGGGTTACTCATCCTAGTTAAGTACTCAGACAGCAACGACAAGTGTGTCAAGTCAACAGATTCTCTGAACATCTTGATTAACCAAATGTAATCACGATCTTCGATGCCGCCACTGAAAGTCTAGCTAATACTGCTCGGAAGTCAAGAGCTCAAAGTCGTCTCTGCCGACACTCAATCTTTGGTGTCAGTGCATCTCAACCCAAGTTGCAGGCTTGAACCGGTCCATCTTTGGTGTTAGTAACATAGAATTCGAGGCATGCATGCATGGCCACAAAAACGTACGTGCTGCAGTGAAATTATTTCCTCTAAAGTCAGCCGTGCCATCGTATAATTAAGAGGATCGAAACCTGGCTCTGATATATTTTTTGACAGTTCATGTGCTCGTTTTCTTTCAAACTGGCCTTCAATATTTCTGTTAGGCCCATTACTTTGTTTTCAATCAATTTTCTCACTGTTTTTCTGCTGGATCACCAGGTCCACTTTGCAAAAAAAATAAAATCAATCCGTGTATTTGTAAAAATTTCTAGTACTACTGTTGAAGTCGAGAATATATCCATCTATCATACAACAAAGTTACAAATTTAAAATCAATTTGCACGCTGGGAGCAAAAAAAGGCCAATTCTGCCATGGATAAAAAATGCAATCCAAATTTTGTTGTCATGAGTAACTACTAGAAATAGTATGTCTTCTTTGCTGCTTAGATATAGACCAAATTGGATGTGAGTTTCCTTTGGCAGGATACACACACATCCTGATGTCCAGTCCCCTACAAGACTTGTTGTGTATTTATAATTTCATATCGTGTTGGTCAATGTTCACTACACTGCATATGTGCATTGGTGCTATTTCTCTTTCTTTATAAACCTTCCCTGTAAATTAATTAATTAAAAGGTCTACACGATCATTCGTCATATGGCACCATTTGATCTATTATAAAAACTGAATTTTGCAATCTCATGTGCCAGCACATTGGCCTGAAGATTGATCTTTGTGATCTTAAAAATATAAAAGCCTAGTGATGCCCAGATTCCTTCTTCAGATCGACAATAGGTGACCAGTTAAGATTTTAATTTGCAAGGAAGCCACAAAAGAACAATAATCTTCAAAAAATAATGGACTTGTTAAGGGTGATACTGATATATATCAAAGCCGGTGATAGCCCCAAACATTGTTGAATCGGGCAAGAATCTCTCCACTCCAAGGCTCCAAGCCGGTGGGGCACTGACGCCGGCATCTCTTCATCTCATCAGGTAGTATAGCTAGACTCGTGGGACGTTGTTCAGTTCCTCCTGTCGTGCAGGTTCTTGCAGCGTGGCCGCGGGTGCAGGTCCTCACGATGTGGCGGCGCAAGTGCCGGCGGCGGTGCCTGAGCGTAGACATGACCACCACCGCCGCTGCCACCGCTACCTCCGCCGCTGCCGCTGCTGCCACCGCCCTGGCGTATCGGCGGCCCAGGCTGGGGTGGCGTTGGCCACTGTACTGGTACACGACCCCCGGCCGGGAAACTATAGCCTGCACCTGCATGAACACCACCATGGCATGCAAATCACACAACCAGCGCCAGTTGCAGCACGCATGAACAGCAGGGACTGATGGCTACCTTTCTCCGCGAACACGCCGTCACCTTGGTCGGCGGCGGCAGAGCAAGAGCAGGGTAGCAGCAGGGAGCAGCAGCATACAATCACCAGGAGGAAGATTGGCATCGCACGTGCTACGAGCGAGGACGAAGAAGAAAGTCCCTTCATTACCGATCGACGTCAAAGCTTCTTCTCTCACTCGCTCTAGAAAGCTCTCTGACCAAATGGCAGTGGCACTAATCACGTTTCTTATACTACTCCTGCCAAAACTATAGGTGGAAGCGAGTGGTTCTAGGTCAAGGTCGTCTCTCTCGGTACGGGCATGCACGTACATGCACGATTCATCTTGGGTCCGAATCCTATGCCAGAGCCTTGTTCATTAATCCATCGAGATGCTATATAGTCGCAGGCTTGAACAGGTCAATCAAAGCTGCTGCGGAGTGTAAAAAAGAAAAGAGTAAATTCCACTGGTATTTGCGATACAGTGACAGGTTGAACTACATTCTATTTTGTGAGCCTGTTCTGCACCAGATTTTGAACACACATATGGTTAGTTTCGAACCACGTTTTAGTATTTGAAGTGGTTCTCATGTCATGGCTCCACGCTTCAGGGTGACGCTGACACCTCGCATGCGGCTAATCTGCATTTTCCTTATGGTACACGCATTTTTAGTATCTGAACCACATCTTAGTATTTGAAGAGGTTCTCATGTCATGTGGTACACGCATTTCCTTATTACGCATCCGACGTGGTAGCGGCTAACCTCCAATCGATGTGGTAGAGGCTAAGACAAAGGATTAATGTCGAACGAGGCCCACGACAATCCCCTAACTTGCCCATCATGTGAGAAATACTTCAAATACTAAAATGTGGTTCGAAGTGGAACAATTGCGTGCAACATTTCATTCAAAGTGTGGTACTTGTATAAAATAAAATGGTGTTCGACATGTCATTGTTGCTGACACAAATATTTGTGAGGTACGAGAACTTTGAGACGGAACTTTGGGACGGAATATATATATGCAGGGATATGCTCTAATTGAGTACGAGAACTTTGAGACGGAACTGAGTTTCTTCCACAGATAATAAGTGTTGACTGGGCGTTTAGAAATGGCCCTGTCAAACGCAGAAATACTCGGGAGAGGTCTGGTTTATGTGGGCTTTCATAATTAATTCTATTTTTGGTTATGCCGGAAGGAAATTCCAGACATGATATCTGACAAGTTTGATTGGCTCAGCATATTTGTGAGAACCTTCAGGTTGTAGTAATGAAAGCATCCATATATGAGGCTTTTAAGGCAAGCATTACAGCAGGAGGAGTCTGTAAATTTTGGTGCAGAGCCTAGTCAGGTTAAATGCCACCTAATGCCTACTTGAGAGTTGAAAGTGGGAAGAGCAAATCATTCTAAAATAGATCATTATGGTAGAAAAAATTACACTAGGAATGAAAAATATAAATCTAAAGCTAGTTTGATGAAGGTAGTTTTATGTAACCCAAACCAACTGAAAACGACCAAATCATTATGATAAAAAAATACTAGGAATAAAATTTGAATTAAGATTGCCAAACCTACTTGGTACTTGGGTTGTAAATCTGATGAAGTTAGTTCTGGTTGGTTAATATGATCTAATGGAATGTGTATACCCAACTAAAAACTAGTCCACAGCCGATCTTGGCTAATTATTTGCCTTAAGTTATGTACCTTCTGGACTCCGCATGCATACAATCCTGAGGAGGTTTTTCCTGGCCGGTTTTCATGTTTTTGAAAATGGTATAATCTAGAGGTTCTGTTCACTTCATTTATCAGCTCTTCTATAATGAATAATACGCACACTCGTGCGTATTCGAGAAAAAAAAACTTCATTTATCAGCTATCACATAACCTTTGCTTGCCTTATCACCATTTGCCAGTCGCCCTTGTCTCTTCATACAAGTTTCAGGTTCCTCGTTTGGTGGATTTGATGTTGAAGTTTGGCTTGCCAGTTTGAGACAATTGTAGTCGTTGGTGTTGGGTTGGAATGTTTTGCGCTGACGCTGATCATATCCACGGCGAAGTGAAGCAAACAAAATGCCCAAAAGCATGTCAATTATGATGATGTATTAATCTGAATTTTGTGGCTCCAGCCCGTCATGGTCCAGCGAGGGGATGAGAGGCAGAGAGAGGAGGTTAAAATAGTTGTGATTCTCGGGACCTCCTATGTGACGCGCTTTGTGGCAAATTGCCGTCGCGACGCACACACGGAGCCCCGGCTAGGCCGGCCCATTTAGGCGCCGTGGCTATGTAAAAATAAATCGAAACATCTGTCAGATGTCGAGCCTCAGTGATTTTAACACAACACAGACTCTTAAGAAACAAACCCCAGCGCAGATTCACAAAAATTTCTGAAATTTCAAACGCAATTTTTCTAAGGCAGCGCAAATCATTAAATGCTGACAAACATTTTCTGAAAATCGTGAACACTTTTTTTGGAAACTGAAACATTGCTTGTAATTCCAAAACAAAATTAAAAAAAACATTTTTTGAAAATCCCAAATAAATTTTGAAAACACGAACATTTAATGAAAATCCTAAAAGATGGAACCATTAACGTTTTTAAAAATGTGTAAACAATTTTTGAAAACAGAAACATTTTCTGAAAGTTCCGAATAACTTTTGAATATCCTTCTGAACAATTTAAAAAATCAATTTTTCCAAACACGAACATTTTTTTAAATTTATGATATTTTTCTGAAACGTGAGCTATTTTTGAAACTCCTACAAAAATGGAAATATGAACATTTTCTAAAATTTATGAGTGTTTCTGGAAATTGAAATTCTGAACAAAATTTTGAAAAAGTTTTAAACATTTTGAAGAAAAACATACAGAACAAAATTTGAAAAAAAGATCATTTTTGAAAATTGGGAATTATTTTTAAATTGTGAACATTTTTTGAACTCCAGAAAAAATGAGAAATTTTTTAAATTTGTGATTGTTTTACAATGGGAACATTTTTTGAGAAGTACAATTTGCTGTCAAAATCTTGGACTTTTTTCGGATTTATGAACAGAGTTTGAAAATGCAATAATTTTTAAAAAAATCTGAAAGAAATTTTAAGAAAGAAAAATTAAATTAAAAATAAAAGAAAAGAAAAACGAAATGAAAAAAAAGAAAAATAAACAGAAAATGAAAAAAGGAGAGAGAAAAAAAGGAAAAAAGGAAGAAAAGGAAACGAAAAAAACAGAACAAAAAAGAACCGGTTTAGGAACCTCCTAGAAGGTTCCCAAAACAGGAAAAAAATTGGCTGGAAGGCTCCCAAAACCTGAATGTCTTAGAGCATCTAGAGCCGCATACATCTAATCTGGTCCCTCAAACGTCCACGCATTCGCTGTCAAATTTTCAATTCCAGTCATGTCGCCCACTTTTCTCTTAATACGTCTGGTCGCATACATGTCATGTGATTGGTGGAGATGGGGAAAGAGAAAGAATAAACAGATGAGAAAAGATGGTCTATTTGGGCCAAATCATATGTGACGGACGCAGGACCACTGACCAGACATGTCTGGGCACTCCTCATACCCCTCATATTGTACCCATATTTGTCCTCAATATGAGGAGTGCCAGACAGCCCGGACGTTTAAGAAGGTTTTGAGGGGTCTGGTTGGATCAATTTTTTTCCTTCTCTCTCATGTCCGATCAGTGATCCTGCGTTCGCCCGATTAATTTAGGGAGTCCGGCTGTAGATTCTCTTGCATATCTCTCTTCACTGTCTTTAATGCTACTGTGGTTCTCGTTTTAATTTGTGCTTATGTAATGCTTGAACATATGTTACTGTGATTTGGATTATGCAATGGTGGTTGAACCTATGTAGTTTTGGGTGTATATGATGGGTATGAAATACTATGTGATTGCCTACTTTCAAATTCAAATTCTAGAGATTTTCAGTTGTAGAGATTAATTTATGAGGAAAAAACCAGTTGTGTTGGTCGTCACATTGCACACGGTTTTACAAAGCAAAATGTCTGCGATGAACACCTAGCACACACGCTTCATTATCTCCAAACGTTTGCCATGAACCCCTGTAGCACACATGTTTCATTGTCTCTAAACGTGTATGATGATAGACGTATCGAAAATGGTGCGGAATTGAGGAGCGTGTGTGATAGGCTCCCTTATCTAACACGCTCAGCTTGTATTCCCTCCGTTCCAAATTACTTGTCGCAAAAATAGATGTATCTAGAACTAAAATACATCTAGATACATCCATACCTGCGACAAGTAACTTGGAACGGAGGGAGTACAAAACATGTGCGACAAGTATAGCACCACTCACATTTTGTTGTTGTTAAATGTGTGTCACACCACAAATGGCACGCAAGAGTAGAGTGTGCCTGATAGGTCCCTTGTCGCACATGTTCTTGCATGGCAAACCGTCTCTGATGTTGGGCGCATCGCAAATGTTGCGCCATAGTATAACATGCGTGATAGGCCTATCATACCACACGATGTCCACGGGCGGAACGTTTGGGACGTTGGATGCATCACAAATGCTTAATTACCTCAGGAAACGTGTGTGATATGTTCGGACATTGCATATGATTGCTTTTTCCAAATTGTCTGCATCATGGACTCCTATCACACACGGTTATCCCGTAGCGTGTGCGAAGCAGCCCATCTATTGCACATAATCGTGGGACAATGGTTTGCAATTGCGTGTGTGATACAGGGTTTAGACCGTATGCGACAAGCTAAACTGCACTAGCGTTACAAGCGACATAAAAACAAAAGGGAAGAAAAAAGAAACAAGAAAGAATGTTGTGAGTTGGGGCATCACTGGTAAAAACCAGTTCTGAAGTTTCGCTCTCGAACACCATTATGGGGCAAAAACCTACTAGCCCAAGATATACGAAAACTAAACAAGCTTGGGATGAACACTGTCTCATCATTCTAAACCACCTCCAGGAAGACAAGCTCCAATGTAAGTTCAACTAACCATCATCCTTTATCACTCTAGAACCGGAAGCAGAGTTTCACTTCACTCTTTTGAAATAGGCTTTGGTCCCGCTTTATAAATAAAGCAACCAGCACATCCATATAATAAGTTTAAGTGCAGCAAAGTAATAAGATATTATGTTGGGGCATCAACATAAACACGCCCAAATAAAGCATAAAAGAAATAGGAAGGGGTTTCACTTGATGAACAAGCTTAGTCGGCATAGGCGGCGTTCAGTTCCTGCTGACCTCCTACGCAGGACCCCGCGGCGGCGGCGGCCTTTCTCCCCCATGAGGGTGTGAATTACCCCACGGCGGGGGAGGCGTCCTTCCTCCATGGGTTCCTCCAATTTCTGCCCACCCAGGCACTTCCTGACCAACTGCTTTTACTGATGCCATGGCAAATTATATGGTAAGTACCAAAACAAAAAAAGGGTACGCATCTAGCGTTAGCTATCACGGGCATGGACTTGAAAGATATAAGGAGTAGGAAGAACGCGTGCTTACGTTTGTCGTTGGCAGAGAATGGCAGCAGCAGAGGACAGAAGCATATGATGACCAGGAGGATTGCCACGGTGCGTGCGAATGAGGACCAAGAAGAAGAAGACCGCTTCATGGTCGATCCTGCCCAGCTAGCTTGTGAAGATGTAATTCACTCTCGCTTTGTGGCTCGGTTACTCACTCTTACCAAGTACAGTAGTAGGAGTACTAACAACAGGCTTAGTACTTGCCAAGATTAATTAGCCTGCTGCTTGTGTCTCTGACCAGATCGATGGCACTGGCGTTAGTCTAATCTAACCACACGCTACCATCCATACTGCCATCTACTGAAGATATCAAGTCAAGTGGTCAAAGTCGTCTCTCCGTATAGGCACCGGCGCTTAATCTTTGGTTGTCAGTGTTGTTCCCTCCAGACAGCAGCACATGGCCTGAACCGGTCAAGGAAGCAGACGGGAAAGTTGTTTCCTCCACTCTAGCGAGAAATAACGTTCATCTACCATAAAAATGTACCAAAAATCTACCATGAAAATGTTAATTCAAGTTCATTCGGAATAACACACAAATTCCCAATAGATATAGAAAAAGCATCCAAAAGGTCATTGATATTAGAGAAAAGTGATCATCCAGAGTTCTTCATCCCCCGGATCGCAGTGACGCACGTTACATTTTTTAGTTTTTAGTCCCCATTTTGCATCTTGCACTGAGACCTCGAATTTCTAGAGACAGCACTAGACACCACAGTCAGACAATCTGTATCTAGGGTGCCAACGGGCAACGGCTTCTCTGACGAAGGTGGCATTGGCATAACGGCATTAGTCTAATCTGACCACGCTCTTCGATATACAATCCCATGTGTATTTTGAAGATGTGTAGCCAAGTCAAGTGATCCTAGTCGCCCCTCAGCTTGTCAGTGTTGTCCCCTCCATCCCAGTGCGTGGATTGAACCGGTCAAGCAAACCTGCTGGTAATTGGTTCTCCCGTCATTCAAAAATAGTTCATGGTTTTAGTTCAACTAGCAAAACTTACATCGCAACAGGAGAAAAAAATTCATAATCTTCAATGGTCATGACCACATTTTGCTGCATCGCCGAGATATACTATCACTCTCTTTTTCGTGAAATCGTGAACAATTTTTCACAATCATGAACATTTTTTTAAACTCGTGATCATATCTGAAATCATGATTTTTTTTTCCAAATTCGTGAACATTGTTACAGATTTTGAACATTTTATAAAATCATGAACATTTTATACTATTTGCAAACATTTTAAAATGTGTGTGTCAAGTCAAAAGGTGTTCTGAACTTCTTGATTAACTTAATGTAATTACGATCCTTGATGCTGCCATTGAACCAGTGCTGCAAGTCAAGTGCTCAAAGTCGTCTCTGCCTGACACTCAGTCTTTGCTGTGAGTGTAAATAACACTCAGTCAAGTGCTCAAAATCGCAGTTGCAGGCTTGAACCAGTCAAGCAAAGCAAAGCTGCTGGCAAGTGTAAGTAACGTACAATTCGTACGAGCGTTCAACCTGAGCGATCAAGGCAAGCGTGGCCACGAAGACATACGGGCTACAGTAAACAATTTACTACTCCATCAAAAAAAGAAATTACTACAAGATCCATATCTCGGTGCAGCCGCAATAGCAACTTATGTTGCACTAGTCTTTTAGATTTAAGTAATATAAAGATCGTAAATGGAACAACCTAATCAGAGTGGCGCAGCGGAAGCGTGGTGGGCCCATAACCCACAGGTCCCAGGATCGAAACCTGGCTCTGATAATTTTACACTCTATTTTTCGCTGTTCGGTCCAGTTTTCTTAGTTGGGCTTCCACAGTTTATGGGCTCATTTTCTTTCAAACTGGCCTTCCCTATTTCTTTTAGACTCATTTTCTTTCAAACTGGCCTTCCCTATTTCTTTTAGACCCATTTCCTTGTTTCCATAAGACTAAAAAGAAAAGTCTTTGTTTCCAATCAATTTTGTCGCTCTTTTTATCGTGGATGTAAACACTCTTTTTTTTTTTTTTTGGTTTCTCAAAAAAGAGGTAAGTCTGATGATTGTTAGTGGCCATCGAGGACTTTATCATTTTTATGCTTTGAGCTCCTCCCTCTTCCTAGGACCCTGATGTGTACAACTAAGGACGTATTGAAGTAGTGTTAACTCAAAGTTCCAAGCAATGACAATTAATATGTATCAGAGAGAGTATCTCTTTTGGAGTACTGTAACAACATAAACCATGTTATTTATCATTCCCTTAAAAACAAAAACCATGTCATGTATCTACTATCTATGTACTACCACTATAAAAGGCCGAGAGGGCGGAGAACCAAATCATCCTATCCATCGAAACCTGCAATCTAATGGTCTACATCCCTCCAGCATACTAAACGTGTTTTATACTTTAATTACCCACCATGCCATTATCTACTACTCCCTCCGTTCCGAATTACTTGTCGCAGATATGGATGTATCTAGATGTATTTTAGTTCTAGATACATCCATTTCCGTGACAAGTAATTTGAAACAGAGGGAGTACCACTGTAAAAGCACGAAAGGGCAGATCCAACTCGCAATCTCAGCCGTCTAATTGTGCCATCAGTGGTTTAAATCATCGTTATCTTCGTTAACGCTAATATGCACGATCCACTTCGCCAACTGCCCGCCCACCCGCACCACAGTTTCCCCGCCTCCACTCGATGCCCCGCCTCCGCCCGCTCGCCGGCCCCGCTCAGCCCCGCCTCCACCCCCTCGCGGCCTCGCCGGATCTCCCCGCCGCCTCGCCGGATCTCCCCGCTTCCCCATCATGGTTTTCACTTTCAGTGAGATTTCGATGAAATTCACTGACTTTTAGTAATTTCAGCAGACACTGAAATATTATGTTTCAGCAAAAATATTTCAGCAGTTTCAGTATAGCACAACAATTCCAATACTTTTCAAAATATTTTTAATTTTTTTTAATTTTTAATTGAATTCAAGTGAACATTTCGGTCATTTGGCTGAAATGAAAACTGAAATCATTGAAATTCACTGAATTTCAGTGATTTCGGTTGGTGCTGAAATTTTTCTGAAACTGAAATTGAAAACCTGGTTCCCCATACATCGCCCTCACCGCACCGGCGCGCTCCTCACTTCCCCGAGCTGGCGACCCAGGCTGCCTCTGCCATTGGAACCACCACCTCATCCATATGCGAGCCGTCGTCGGAGCCATGACTGTGGGCCGACTTTTGCCGCCGTTGCCGCCGCTGGGATCATCCTACTTGTCCCTCCACGCGCCACCAATACAAGCTGCGGAACCGCTGCCGGCACAGCCCTCAGCCGCATGAAGGAATTGTCGCCACCTCTTACAGGTAAGCAATGAAGGATCTCGCCTCACCAAGTCGCGTCCCGGTGCGCCATCACCAACAACCGAATGAAAACTATTCTCTCTTCATCAAGCTAAGAAATAATTCCTTCATGAACTGGTTTTGCTAATGACATGTTGATTTTCCGGTGTACTGAAGTTGATGGCAAGTTGACGACATGTTGATTTTCCGTCGTACTGAACTTGATGGAAAAGTTTTTATGTCAACCACAACGAGCGAGAGCAATTTATAGGGCACCAGATTTGCACAGCAAGATCTAACATCGACAGGGTGGATGCATGCACCTTCACCGCCTGCAGGTAACCACTGCTTGCTTGAGTCTCCTTCCTATGTGTGGGTACTGTATTTGTTACTTGCGTGGATCCACAGACCACAGTGTCTTGGTTGCAAGAACTGCACGAGTAAATGGTGATTGGACAATGTCTTAAGATGACTGGCTTTTCTACATGGAAGTAAGTGATTATGCAAATCCAAACTATGTATGTATAAAGGTTTGACACTATTATTAATACCGATTTAGGTAGCATCATTTAGTTCATGCAACTGTAAGGCCATTTTGGCTATCACTGCAAGAAATAACACCTATACAGGCTCCACCAGTAAACATCACAATTCATGTGTTGTTTTGGAAATTGACATGACAACAGTATGCTCCTCAACCTTGTAATCCTATGTTATGGGGGAAGAACAGTTTTCAGTTATTTTCATGACTGCACATTTGATGTTTTCTGTTCAATGTTAAATCATAACCATTTGTGTTTTTAAGACATATCTAGACTGCAAAAACTTAACCATTTAGTTTTATGTATGAAAAATTACAATACTTTAATGAAATTCTAGATAGACAAGTTTGTTAAGGTGATTTTCTGTACAAAAAACAGTAAGTATGCAGCCCTAACTTGTTATCTGGATGGTTCAGCATGTGCATATAAGCTTTTGGCCTGCAATCAAGTTTGAAATTAAAAGTTCTGGAAAAATATACATGAAGTTCAGAGTTACTTTCTAAAAGTCTGATGCATCTCAAACTCTATTGCCTTCCTGCAGAGGAAATGGAAAGAGAGGTGGAGCTGGTGCAGGCTTTCCAGGCCGTGGAGGCGGCCGCGCAGAGGTTCTTCGTCACGTACCAACAGGTCGTGGCGGCGGTGTGTGCCACGATGGGATGGAGGCGTCGGGCAAACGGGCGTTGTTCGTGCCAGCGAGCTCCACATTCTGGTTCAACATGTATGTTATTTTACTCAATGAGAACGGTGTTAAATTAGATTACTCAGAATTCCGGTTTTGGCCATGTATGTGCATTTTAAACGTTTGTTTATATATGAACCAAAAACTGAGGTGAGTTGTGATTTCCGAATCTGGTGAGGGAATTAGAAAAACTTAAGACGAAGTAGGAGAGGGTCTTGAAGTATACTGCCATCAACCTGATCGATATGTTCCTCCTTGCATTTGCTCCATTACATGAACTGAAAATCCAGCAATGTTGTAAAAGAGATAAATAGTGAACTTATGGGGTTTTTCATTTGTAGATGCTTTTGACTGCTATAAGTTTCATAAAATATTTTGTCCATCAAACTCTATGTTTCTTATACATGAAAAAAGATATGCAACTGTAGGAAGAAAGAGTACAGTGATCGCTGGAGAGTGGAGACAGTGGAAGAGGGTGGGAACCACATGATCATTGCAGCGCTTTGCTACTTACCATGGCCATTTAGGTATTTTTTACAAATTGTAATAGAAATGGTATGAGTTCTCAAGCAGGAGCTGGAGCTACTTTTTGTTCGTCAGTTTAATTTTTACTAACCTGTAACTTAAGTTGCAACTGCTGTGTCAAGTGGCAGCTGGTGAGCCAGATCAAAAATGGATCGATGAGTGTCAGCATCCTTGGTTCTGAAGCAATTCGTGAAGCGTCTCCGGCCAGAACAAGCTGGTGCTTACAGAGTATTGTCTACCTAGACGCCATGTTGCTAGATAAGTATAAACACTAGGACTATCAAGAAGCTGGTGAGTTTCTACCATCCTTCATTGTTAGCATGATTAGACATTCAATATATTTATTCATATTCATATATTTTTTAAATCTATGCGAAGCTCATGTTTAGATACTTGATGCTGACATGTGCACCAAAAATCTAAAATGAAAACAATTATTAGTGGATGATACTTTGATCAATAATTTCTCTGGCTTCGGTCATGCACTGATTTTGCTATATTCCGTTCTTCTAAAAACAATTCATCACAAAATTTCAGCTGAGCCCCACTGCATCTTATCCCGAATCTCCATCGATTATTTTTTCAAAGATTTATTGCATTTATGACTGCCTTGCCGGCCATCATCCCACTCCCCATGGCATGGATGGAGTCTTAGGGCAAAGTTTAGGTGATTATTTGGCAATGCAAAATTAGTACGCTCGTCTAACTTGGCTACCATTTGTGCATTACTTTCTTTCACAACATATTTGGACTTTGCATGAATACAAAAGTGATGGTCGGAGTAATAGTTGTGGAGAAATAGAGTTGCATTTTAGGATAATTGGTAAAATTGGAGCTATGATTAGTTGTGGGTTTAAGAATTGAGTTCTAGAAAATGCATTGTTCATTTACTTCATTTAAACTGGCATGTCACTTGTCACATCCATGGAAATAATTTGCTGAAGAGACAACAAAGTTTAGTTTCAGGTCGTGTCTTCTTTTGTTTCACGGTTGTTTAAACTTTGTGGCGTCGCTGTTCCTGTCGGCCTTCATTAGGTTGATGTACTATTCTCTTCTTAATAATATATTTATACACGCAGCATGTTCATGGAAAAAATGAAATGAATTTTTGCTACATTTGAGCATTGCATTTTAAAGTAAAGTTTCAGCCATTATTTTCTAGCAGAAATTCAGTGATCTATATGCAAACAATCTCTCTATTTTTAGTAATCTTGTGGGACGTCAGACAGCAGATGACATGATCACATCCCCAGTAAATGTGTCAATCATACTAAACCATTGACAGTTTCTAATTTTGGATATTGAAAGAATGATATTTTCTCGAGTAAAATGAGAATACTGATTAATCCATTTTCTATTTCTGAGCTATCTTTATAATTCTTAGCTATTTTGATGTTTCGCTTGATAGCAATTATTACTGTCTAAGAAGACTTAAGTGTGGGAGACTGTGGTTTCAAATCAGAGAATTGTGTTTCGAGGTTACTAACATACTATTTCATATGAACTTTTTTTTCTTCATTTACATATAGGCCAAGATGTTCTCAGTATGCCGCATCAGGAACGTCTAGGAAAAGATTAACCATCTGAAGACTCGGTTATCTGGTTTTATTTTAAATGAAGTTGTGTGTGGGGGGAAAGCAATAAATTCGTGCATGAACTACCTGTGTTGGTAAGAATTTAGGTGTTCCTAAAATTGATTAGATGATTAACCTGATCTTGTTAGTCAGCTGGTTGTAACTAACATAGTACACTCTTTTGTTTCCATCGAAAGATAAAATATGTCAGGAATGATGTGTTATCGATAATTTTTGGGTTCACTGAACCACGAGCAAGGTGGGAGGAGAGTCAGGCATATTATTCTGGAGTGGCATATTTTTGGGTTCACTGAAGCAGGAGCCGAGTCTGATCGTAGATGCTCTTATCCCCTTAGCGGGAGAGGTTAGGAGAGAAAGAGCAAATCATAGCTTCTTAACTATACATGCGTTGCACGTGCATGTTTACCAGTCAAACCGAAAGAGAAGACCGTACATACAAATGTCGGTCGAGTAGAACTCCTTGGGCCACGAGACAAAGAGTATCTACCGGAACTACTGTTGTTTCTAAGTGCTACCATGATACCAAAATAAGATTAAGGTATGAAACAAGTATCAAAATTTCCATACAGGTTGACAATATAATATAGGCATCTATCATACAACAAAACTAAAAAGGTTTTTAATTTGCACATTGAGTGCAAAATAAAAGACCAATTCTGCCGTGGATAAAAAATGAAACACAATTTTTGTTGTGTTGAACTAGAAAAAAAATATTATGTGTTCTTTGCTGCTCGGATATACACCAAATTAGATGTGGTTTTCTTTTGGTACGATATACACACATCTTGATTTCCAATCCCTACAAGAGTTGTTGCATATTTATATCGTGTAGGTCAATGTTCGCAAGTGCCGCCGGCGGTGGCTGAGCATAGACATGGCCGCCGCAACCGCCGCCGCCCCCGCTGCTGCCGCCACCCTGGCGTATCGGAGGCCCGGGCTGCGGTGGCGTCGGCGAGTATACTGGTACACGCCCCCCTGCCGGAAAACTATAGCCGCCCGCACCTGCATGAACACCACCATGGCATGCAAACAAATCACACAACTAGCGCCAGTTGCAGCATGCAGGAACGTCAACTCCAAAGTCCAAGCACACGAAAAAACAGCACGAACTGGTGTGGCTACCTTTCTCCGCGAACTGACGCGGCGGCAGAGCAAGACCAGGGTAGCAGCATACAATCACCAGGAGGATCGGCACAGCGTGTGCGACCGAGGCTTGCTTGGTGGATGTATTCCTTCCGTTGGAGTAGTAGACGATGGATTGCTACTGTACATGGGATTATATAGGCGTAGTAGAAGCTAACCTATTTCCATGTACGAGGCGGACATGGATGGATAGCTTCACGAACCCGAGTAGGACTCGCCATCAACAGCACGCAGTTCCAATCGGATTGCTTTCCGAAACTCTCCATCACCATCACGAAGCAAAGCGGTTTGGCTCGTGTGCTCCGGTTTTATTTTTTGAGTCAATTACACTGGTGGTGCTATAACTTGGCGTAAACGGTCACTTTGGTGTTAGAAGTTGTGGTGTACATTAAAGTGGTGCAAAAACCTGACATTAACGTGCAAATACGGTGAATATCTCGTTTATGTGAAAAAAAAATCCCTGTTGACTGGGAAGAGTTTGTCACCTCTATGAGAAGTGGGTCCCGCATGTCACCTGAGACAGAAAACTAAATGCCTGTTAGTTTATTTATTTTTCTGTAGAAAGTATCAAAACTATAAGTGTTTTAAAAAGTCTAAATTATAATCTCAGTAATAAACATAACGAACGGATATTTGTGTTTACAAATATTGTACAAGCAAACAGAATAAATTCTTTTATAGAATTGTTCGCATATTATTTAAAAAAATACTTATGAATTATAATAGTGTTTGCATAATTTAGAATTAAAAAAGTTAAATTACAATTCATAAAATTGTATATTTCAATGTTTTTGTAACTAAAAATAATGATAATTTATAATTTAAATGTTCATATGAATATTCATTTTCTATAATTTAAATATAAGCCGTGACCATATAATATTCATGTATTCATTAATTATTTTAATTTTATTAAATGTCGGTATTAACTAAAAAAATTTTATATCATGCCAGGTTGTACATTTCAATGTTATTATTTACTAATAATCATTTTCATGTATAATATTTGTATCACACAAATATTTGAACATATTTTCTATTAGTTATTTTTTACAAATAAAATTTAAAAAGGAGCAGAGGTGTAGAATGGCCGCACTATATTAAAAGCTCCTCATGCTTCCAGTTTAGTACATATAGCTTTCTTATCCGAATTAAACAAGAGATCTTGTTGGCGTACTGGTTAGCTGTGTTGTGTTTTGTTGTCGGACATGACTTCGACTCCAGGCGGCCTCACTTTTTATTTTATTTTCACTCTTGTCTGATAGGTGGGACCCACTCCTCATAGAGGTGAAAAAAATGCCACTCTCCCATGTCAACAGGGGCTTTTTTGTGAAAAAATATATTTCGAGGGTGTTTTCCAAAAATTCAGGCCACACACCCCTTCTCTGGTGCAGTGGCTGACAGTGGGCCCCACGCGCCTAGTCAGCACCTACTCCACACATAAATGAGATAAGCACCGTATTTGCACGTTAATGCCAAGTTTTTGCACCACTTCAATGTACGCCACAACTTCTAGCACCAAAGTGACCGTTTACGTCAAGTTGTAGCACCACTAGTGTAATTGACTCTTATTTTTTTTGTTATTTTCACCAGTTTCTTTGCCGGGTTTTCTAGTTTTTTCTGAACCGTTTTTTTTCTATCTTTTACTTATTTTTTTACAAAGGGTTCTGTGTGCATTTTAAAAATGTCCAGTGCGTATTGCAAAAAAAATCACCATACATAAAAAAAAGTTATCTCTATATTAAAACTGTCCACTGTATATTAAAAATCTGTGTGTATTTCAAAAAATGTTGACCCTATATTAAATAATGTTCATCATATAAAAAAACATTGTTCAGTGTGTATTTTAAAATTGTTCACCATATATATATATAATGTGCAGAGTGTATTTAAAAATATTCAGCATAAATAAAAAACTAATTATATCAGAGAACTCTAAAAAAAAGTGTTAAAAAAGCCCAAAAAAACCATACTAGAAGACAAAAAATGTAAAACAAATAGATACAAAGCAGAAGAAACCCAGAAAAACCAATTGGAACAAAGGGAAGAACCCATATGGAAGTTTGCAAAAAATATTCGCAAATAGGGCACTTCCAAGCCCTTTGTTTGGTGATGGATCCGCATAGGTTTCCTATGTGTAAGCAATCGCAATGATAGTTGTTGCTATAAGCGGCTGCCAAACCTGAGTGTTTCTTGTCGGTCTCGACTCTGGGTGCGAGTGAGTGGGCTGGCCCGGTACTGTAGAATCTGAGTGTTTTGCTTTTTCTTTTTTCTCTCTGTTTTTGTTCCCTTTTCACCATTTTTTTTAGTTTTTTTTGTTTCTTCACCTTTTCTTTGGGTTTTTTCTTTATAACACATGTCTACCTTTTTTTTAATACACATTCTACGTTTGCAGTATGCATATGTACCATTTTTTGAAATGCATCGAACAATGTTCAAATACATGATGTCTATTTATATTAAATACTTTTTTTGAACATTTATTTTGAATACTTTTCAAAGATTTTTGAAACATATGGAACATTAATTTGATGGCATGAAACATTAACTATGCGAACATTTTTTGGCATTGTATAATCATGTTTTTAAATGTTACGAACATTTTTTGAAATGCATGAATATTTCTTTAAAATGTCACATAAATTTTGTTTGGATGTCACTTAACATTTTCGTATACTATGTCATTGAGTAAACTAATTGGTCAGCGCTCATCGTATGGTCGACCCTCCTCGCACGCATAAACAAAGCGGTTTCAAGGGCTTGGCCGCTGGTTTGACCGAGCACCGTGTTGAGTAGTACTTTACTTCCGAATTAGATCGTGTACCCAGGCTTATTCCTGAACGCGCAGAAGAATTGCACGTCGTTTCATTAATTAAGGAAAAGAACCAGCATTACAGTTACAAAAACGGCTATCAGGGAGCGGGTACAGAGTTCGGTGAGGGGCCGTTCCCCACTTTGTTTCGATGACTAATAGATTTTTGCAATAAGTATTTGAGTTCTTTATGACTAATGTTGAGTCCATGGATTATACACACTCTCACCCTTCCATCATTGCTAGCCTCTTCGGTACCGTGCATTGCCCTTTCTCACCTCGAGAGTTGGTGCAAACTTCGCCGGTGCATCCAAACCCCGTGATACGATACGCTTTATCACACATAAGCCTCCTTATAAGTTCCTCAAAACAGCCACCATACCTACCTATCATGGCATTTCCATAGCCATTCTGAGATATATTGCCATGCAACTTCCATCATCATCATATACATGACTTGAGCATTCATTGTCATATTGCCTTGCATGATCGTAAGATAGCTAGCATGATGTTTTCATGGCTTGTCCGTTTTTTGATGTCATTGCTACGCTAGATCATTGCACATTCCGGTACACCGCCGAAGGCATTCCTAGACTCATATCTTTGTTCTAGTATCGAGTTGTAATATTGAGTTGTAAGTAAATAAAGTGTGATGATCATCATTATAGAGCATTGCCCCATAAAAAGAGAGAGAGGCCAAATAAGCCTAAATAAAAAAAACGGGGCCAAAGAAGCCCGCCCAAAAAAAGAAGAAGAAAAGGGGCAATGTTACTATCCTTTTACCACACTTGTGCTTCAAAGTAGCACCCTGTTCTTCATATAGAGAGTCTCCTATATTGTCACTTTCATATACTTATGGGAATTTTCATTATAGTACTTAGCTTGTATATTCCAACGATGGGCTTCCTCAAAGCAAGTTGGATGCACACCCACTTAGTTTTAGTTTGAGCTTTCATACACTTATAGCTCTAGTGTATCCGTTGCATGGCAATCCCTACTCCTCGCATTGACATCAATTGATGGGCATCTCCATAGCCCGTTGATTAGCCGCGTCGATGTGAGACTTTCTTCCTTTTTGTCTTCTCCACATAACCTTCACCATCATACTCTACTCCACCTATAGTGTTATATCCATGGCTAACGCTCATGTATTGCTTGGCTTGTCATCGGGGTTGTGCATGATTTGAATTTTTTGTGTGATGAAGATGGATCATCTCTCTCTCTCTCTCTCTCTCTCTCTCTCTCTCTCTCTCTCTCTCTCTCTCTCTCTCTCTCTCTCTCTCTCTCTCTCTCTCTCACACACTCTCTATCTCTCTCTCTCTCTCTCTCTCTCTCTCTCTCTCTCTCTCTCTCTCTCTCTCTCTCTCTCTCTCTCTCTCTCTCTCTCTCTCTCTCTCTCTCTCTCTCTCTCTCTCTCTCTCTCTCTCTCTCTCTCTCTCTCTCTCTCTCTCTCTCTCTCTCTCTCTCTCTCTCTCTCTCTCTCTCTCTCTCTCTCTCTCTCTCTCTCTCTCTCTCTCTCTCTCTCTCTCGTACCAAGGTTATCCGTCAAACAAATTGGTATGCAGATTATCAAATTAGCACTTGGTAGCACCAGTCAAATCCGGTCACGCCTTATTGCCACCAATCCCTATGAACTGGATGACCATTTTATGCCTCCACGTTCACATCCAAGACTCATCCCCCATCAAGTTGCACTTTTGATAGATTTTGTCACACTATAGCTCATAGGAACTCAATGCTGGAGAACTAGGGGATAAATAGGAAAGCGGCGGTGGAAGAGGAGGGCGGTGGCTGCTGCTATGGGAAGGGCTTAAGCAAGCTACATACATTGGACAACTAAAGTACTAAAACTCAAACTATTAGTTTTTTAGATGAAAACTGTTGTAGTTATAGTTTACGTGTGCATGCCCGGGTACATCGGTTTGTTACTATATACTCCCTCCGTTCTCAAATACTTGTCTTTCTAGCCATCTCAAATGGACTATAACATACAGATGTATGTAGACATGTTTTAGAGTGTAGATTCACTCATTTTGCTCTGTATGTAGTCACTTGTTGAAATCTCTAGAAAGACAACTATTTAGGAACAGAGGGAGTATGTTACATGATGTGTTACCAACGAAGTACTGATACTAGAGTTCTTTTGTATGAACCAACCGAAGTACTGGCAGAGGGCTAGACGGGCACGAGATCTCAGGAGAGCAGTGATATGGGCTGGAAGTCAGGGTGAGCAAGCAGCATGTGTGATACATAAATTGAGTTGAGCGCTCTAGCTGACTAGGTTTTGTAAAAATAAATCCATTTAGCAACCCGAAACAATTGACCAGCCCATATCACATGACTAAAATTTAGCTAGTACATGGTCTAGGTTGTAGCCATCACTCTCGCGTCTTAATTAGCTAGCCACGTGTGGGGATCAGTTCAACTTCAAGCAGTAATCTTCGAGCTTCTTGCAGCTGTGACGGCACGCTAGTCCGATAATAGTCACCATGTTCCGTTCTAAGACGCACCCACCAAGCAAGGTCTCACACTTGTCCTTCATCATGTCCAGATGAAAGGGAGACGTGGCAACCAACATGTCTTGGGCAATAGTCGTCACACCATCGTTGTCACTAAGTTAGATAGCCCAGATCTTGGTGGTCTGTTCAAAGCGTCAAAGACGCAGGTGCACAATACACCCAGGAAGAAGTGCATCAAACACGTTATTAGAGTCAGTCACAGTTTGTTTCTTTCCTCATACGTGTAACTTTCAGTTGATTAAATCTTTTTAGTATATAAGTAGGATTATTCTGGAGATAGGTGGAAGCTTCGCTCTAGGACCAGAGCGATATATCTTGCAACAAAATCAAGTAATACATGTTTGGTACAGTGCCTCAATGTGTGTAAGATTTCTTTTGTAGTTCAGGTACAAGGGTATGTTAGACAACCAAATATCATGTCCATCTTTTGCAACCAGTTTGGTACTGTCTTCATTATACGGAACATTTTTTTTACTAAAGTAGGTCAAAAGCTAAATTGATGCCCTGTTCTAAAATTTGAATGGAGGTTCAATATTGCTACTAATAGTAAAAGACCTGAAAATATATATTTGCATTGCAGCTTCATACCTCCTTAATACATCGCTGAACCATTGCCCTTCTCTGAACTATTGTGGAGGAGGAATAATAAGTACAATAGTGATTTAGAGGTTAATAAAGAAGCCTATCATTGTTGGATATGCACAAGGATCTTAAAGGTATATGTTAACATGATTTAGGTCTCTCCGCTGCAAGTTGCAACGCACAGGCAATTACCTAGTTAAATATTTAATTACGCTTACCTTTAGCATGCAACATTTTCATTCATAAAGTAGCCTTTCAAGCTGAAGTTATGTGACGTTATTAGTGTTTCAATGTTTGAGTTGCCATTTTATAATGGTGTAACTAGCAGTTAAAACAATAGCACTATATTATTCAGGTTTCTATACTGAGATGTCATGAAAATACTTTTTGAATGAAATTCGTAATGGAGGACCATCATAATGTTTCCAGGGTGTTATCAACAGCTAATAATCCGGAATGATGTACTATTTGAAGTGCGCAAGGCACTTACAAAATAGTAATGTACATCAATAACAAAAGAAGCATGCATAATTAATGGATCAGAGCTTCAACTCCATGATATGATATTATAGAGATTTTCTTTTGTTTTTTATCAGGATAATGTAAAGATTTTTTGCACCTATATATTTACCTTGAAGATACTTGCGAGAAAATCTAGTATAACTCTCGAAGCAATCTCTAAGCATGCATATCTTAATGGCCCTATCATCTTAATTATTAGTAAATTGTAGAGCTAATCAAAGGAATGAATGATAAATACCACCTTCTCTAAAATATATATTGCACAAAATAGGATATCAAGGTCAAACAAAATTCTAGCTCTGAAAAAAATAGCATATCAGTCACCAACCTAAGAATCATAGAAACCTTTGCCTACCATATATGTGAAAGGTAATAAATTCCTCTAGTAAAGTAATAGAACAATTATATGTTGATTTGTCCACCTTCACAATTGTACAATATATATATAGCAACGCACAAAGGATTAGTACCTGCAATATTAGTTTACTCAAGAAAGATCAGCTTGATTTTATCATCAAAACAAACGGTGACAAACAAGATCAGTTGCCTTCCAGGGTAATAATCACATTCTTATATTTTGATCAAACGATTTATTTTAACTTACCGCCACATGTACGATTTATCCATTCTTTGTACAATTACGAAAACAACTAAATTCAATTGAAGTCATGCAGGCCAATGTGTGCAACCCTAGTTAATTTTAGGTCGGGCTTACAACAACTTTATAAAAGAAGGAATCATGTGTTATATTAAATTGTAGGTAAACAAAGGAAGGCAATTTACCTTATAATGTAATTATGTTAGCCTTGCTCAAACAATTCACAAGCTTGCCGTCATATGCACCTCCACAAGCCATGGTACAGCATGCCGCTTCTCTGTTTTTTTAGTATACCATGCCACCTAATTGCTATTTGATTTGAGGCAGGAAGAAAAAGTTCAGCTCAACATTACTTAAATCAGTGAGAAAACATATTGGGTAAAGACTGCAAGCAATTGTTTGCAATTGAACCAAGGATATCGTCAAACAAATTAGTATGGAGATGATCAAATTAGTACTTGGTAGCATCAGTCAAATCCGGAGGCGGCCAACTGCCACCAATCCTTGTGAACAACATGACCATTTTATGCCTCGACGTCCACATCCAAGACCCATCGTAGGATGTGGATGTCAGAGAACGAGGAGATAAACAACAAAGCGGCGGGGGAAGAGGAGGGCGGTGGCTGCTGCTATGGGAAGGGCTCCAGCAAGGAGACAAGGTTGGGCTGATGTGGTTACGTGAGGAGTAAAGACTACGTGTTAATATATGGGGAAATTTGGATGGGAACTACTCTTTTGGGTACCTCTCATGTTCCAACAGAACTAGACAGTTGGTAATCACACTTACTACCCAAAATCTGGACCAAGTATTAACGTTCCATAGCTAATACAAGCAATCCAAAATCTCTCTCTCTCTGGTTCGCATGAGGCAAAACCCATGATGTCCCCAATTTCTGATGACCGCGTCCCCCTCAGGTTTGCATGAGGCGAAACCCATGATGTCCCCAATTTCTGATGAGGACATGGCACAGTAGTGAAACTGAAGATGGTGATGCAGACGATGATGTTCATCTAGTTAGCTCCATGTTCCCACGCTGGCGGAGCTAGGATTTGAAACCAGGGCGATCCTCCTCAAAAAACAAAATTTTGACAACATATATGACATGTGAATGTTTCATGCAATTACCAGTACCATACAAAAATAGATCAATGTGGTCTTACAAACAAAGACAAAGTTATTTTGTGAACCTTACTATTTTCTGCAAAATGTCTCCAATCCTCTTCATTCTTCAATAATTCTGCAACAATAATTACTTCCTATCAATATTAATGAAATAATTTAACGTATTATGTGCTGTTGTAGTGCTGTACAAACTATAATTCCGTGGCAATCTTCTTCGATAAAAGGGTGTTTTTATTGACCCATAATATAGCATCGAGCGATACAATTACAATGAGCCACATCCGACCTCTGCATGCACGCACGCGCGCGCGCGCTCACACAAACACACACACCATAGGATCACGATTGCAAACACTAGTGGAAAACAAGGCTTAGGTTTTGGCCAGATAAGAGCAACAGTCCCGGTCGTAATATTCCTAGTAATAGTACAAGACCTCTTCTAATATTCCTAGTAATAGTACAAGACCTCTTCTAAAGTAGGTCAAAAGCTGTATTGAAGCCCTCTTCTAAAATTTGAATGGAGGTTCAATATTCCTAGTAATAGTACAAGACCTTAAAATATAAATTTGCATTGCAAGAGGAAAAATAAGTACAATAGTGATTTAGAGGTTAATAAAGAAGCCCATTATTGTTGGATATGCACGAGGATCTTAAAGATATATGTTAACACGATTTAGGTATTCGTTGCAATGCACGGGCAATTACCTAGTTAACTATTTAATTAGGTTTACCTTCATTGTGCAACAATTCCATTCATAAAGTAGCCTTTCAAGCTCGAAGTTATGTGACGCCATTATTGATTAAATGTTTTTATTGCCATTTTATAATGGTGTAACCCGCCGTTGAAACTGCAACACTATATTATTCAGGTTTCTATACTGAGATGTCATGAAAATATACTTTCAATGAAATTCATAAGGAAGAGCCGTCATAATATTTCCAGGGTGCTATCAACAGCTAATAATCAGGATTGATGTACTATTTGAAGTGCGCAAGGCACTCACAAAATAGTACTCCCTCCATCCATGTGCATAGGGCATCTAAGGAAATGCATCACAACCTAGGTGCATGGAGATTAGATAGAGGATGCTAAATAAAAAATCAATGGCAATAATTAATCTTCTTTGGCCTACTTAAAAAATCAGGAAGAGCCAATCACTACATTGGTTTTCCATGTCATTAATTTTTTAAGAGCCAACATGCAAATCCTATTTAATGCGTCAACCAATGAAAGTAGTAGCATGTAAAATGAAAATTAATGGTCGTGGGAATGAGGAGCTCCTTCCATGCATTGTGATTTGTATATTTGGAATAATAATTTTTCATTAGACGCCCTATGCACCTAAACGGCGGGAGTAATGTACATCGATAACAATTAAACAAGCATGCATAATGGAATGGAGCCTTGATACGTCTCCGTCGTATCTATAATTTTTGATTGTTCCATGCCAATATTATTCAACTTTCATATACTTTTGGAAACTTTTTATACTATTTTTTGGGACTAACATATTGATCCAGTGCCCAGTGCCAGTTCCTGTTTGTTGCATGTTTTATGTTTCGCAGAAACCCAATATCAAACGGAGTCCAAACGGGATAAAAAGGACGGAGATTTTTTTTGGAATATTTGTGATTTTTGGAAGGAAGAATCAGCGAACGGTGCCGAAGTGGCCACGAGTGGCCCACGCCACCCTCCGGGCGTGCCCCCTATCTCGTGGGCCACCCGTAAGGCGGTTGATGCCCTTCTTTGGCCGCAAGAAAGCTAATTTTTGGAAAACGATCTGGGCGAAGGTTTCAGGCCAATCGGAGTTACAGATCTCCATATATACACAAAACGATGAAACAAAGCACGGATGAGCAGCGAAGCAGAGGTAGATCCAATCTCGGAGGGGCTCTCGCCCCTCCCACGCCATGGGAGCCAAGGACCAGAGGGGAAACCCTTCTCCCATCTAGGGAGGAGGTCAAGGAAGAAGAAGAAGAAGGGGGCCTCTCTCCTCCTTGCTTCCGGTGGCGCCGGAGCGCTGCCAGGGGCCATCATCATCACCGCGATCTTCACCAACACAGCTGCCATCTTCACCAACATCTCCATCACCTTCCCCCATCTATATCCAGCGGTCCACTCTCCCGCAACCCGCAGTACCCTCTACTTGAACATGGTGCTTTATGCTTCATATTATTACCCAATGATGTGTTGCCATCCTATGATGTCTGAGTAGATTTCCGTTGTCCTATCGGTGATTGATGAATTGCTATGATTGGTTTGAGTTGCATGTTTTATTATTGTTGCTGTCCTATTGTGCCCTCCGTGTCGCGCAAGCGTGAGGGATTCCCGCTGTAGGGTTTGCAATATGTTTATGATTTGCTTATGGTGGGTTGCGTGAGTGTGAAACACAAACCCGAGTAAGTAGGTTGTTTGCGTATGGGATAAAGGGGACTTGATGCTTTAATGCTATGGTTGGGTTTTACCTTAATGAATCTTTAGTAGTTGCGGATGCTTGCTAGAGTTCCAATCATAAGTGCATAGAATTCCAAGTAAGGGATGATATGTTAGCTTATGCCTCTCCCTCAAATAGAATTGCAATAGTGATTACCGGTCTAGTAACATAGTCAATTGCTTAGGGGAAATTCCACAACTCCTACCACCACTTTTCCACACTCGCTATATTTACTTTATTGTTTCTTTATCTAAACAGCCCCTAGTTTATATTTACGTGTTCTTTATTATCTTGCAAACCTATCCTTTCACACCTACAAAGTACTTCTAGTTTCATACTTGTTCTAGGTAAAGCGAACGTCAAGCGTGCGTAGAGTTGTATCGGTGGTCGATAGAACTTGAGGGAATATATGTTCTACCTTTAGCTCCTCGTTGGGTTCGAATCTCTTACTTATCGAAAACTGTTGCGATTCCCTATACTTGTGGGTTATCAAGACCTTTTTCTGGCGCCGTTGCCGGGCAGTCATAGCGTGGGGTGAATATTCTCGTGTGTGCTTGTTTGCTTTATCACTAAGTAATTTTTATTTGCTGTTCTTAGTTGTTTTCTATATTTAGCTATGGGTAGGAAATACAAAATACCAAAAAAATTAGTTGTACCTACTGCTCCAATGGTTGAAGAACCACTCAAAATCTATCACACTACTGAAGCTTTTTACTTGGATCATCTTCGATCCCTATGTGCTCGTGCTGAAACCCCAACTAGCTTAGTTGAGGGCAAATCTTTATATGAGCATGCTTGTTATGTGCGACACCGTATATCTGAAAAAGGGAAACTATTATGGGATCAAATTGAACGTTTGCAATGCTATGCTTGGAATTTATGTGAAATTTATGATGTTACTTGTTTTCCTGAAAACCCTAAGAAACACCTACCCTATCAATGCTTGTTTAGTGATAATGGAATCGTATCTTCGTATGCTAAGGGTGTTTATAATTACTATGATGTTCAACAAACTGAAGAATTTGTTGCTTTTAAGGGTGCTTTTGAAATTGCTTCTTTGATAGAAAAGTATGATGCTACTCTTTACAAATCTGGAAGTTTTGCCATACTTGAATATTGTTATGATAATTATGCTTCTAATGCCTGTGTTAAACCATATATTGAGAAATTCTCCGCTGTCCAAGAAGAGACTAATATTTTGCAGGAAGCTATGGAAGAAGAAATTGATGAAACAGTGAGCTCATTGGATGAAAAAGATGATGAGGAGAGCGAAGAACAAAAGGAGGAAGAGCGGATTAGCTACCCATGCCCACCTTCTAATGAGAGTAACCCTCCAACTCATACATTATTTAATTTCCCTTCGTGCTTACTGAAGGATGATTGCTATGATCCCTTGAATTTGTTTGAAATATCCCTTTTTGATGATGCTTGCTATGCTTGTGGCCAAGATGCCAATATGAATTATGCTTATGTAGATGAACTTGCTATAGTTCCTTATGTTAAACATGAAATTGTTGCTATTGCACCCATGCATGATAGTCCTATCACTACGGGAAACAGCTAATTTGCCGTCAGTAGGCAGCTTTGCCGTCAGCTTTTCATCGGGCAAGACGGCAAAGAAAGGGTTTGCCGTCATCAATAGACGGCAAAGAAAAACTGATGGTAAAATATACTTTGCCGTCTACGAAAAAAAACACAGACGGCGAAGAGCTCACTTTGCCGTCTGCAAGAAAAAATACAGACGGCAAACATCTTTGCCGTCTACATTTTACATTACAGACGGCAAAATATACACTCTGCCGTCTGTAATAAAAAAATATAGATGGCAAAGATCTTTGCCGTCTGTATTTTTTATTGCAGACGGCAAAGTATGCTCTTTGCCGTCTGTAATAAAAATCATAGACGGCAAAGAAGAAGCACATCACGCGGATCGATCCCACGGATCGATGACGTGTCAGCCCATCCAAAACCCACCAGCCCCACCTACCCATCCGACACACGCACTACCTAGCGAGGCCCACCCACCCACCCACTAACCCACGCCCCACCCCACCCACCCACGCACACTACACACCACACAACACATCCAAGCACACATCCATGGCGGCTGGAGAGCAGGGAGGCAGCGGCCCCGCCTCTACTACGCCACCGGCGTGGCCGACCCGCCTCCGGTGGCCTCCGGTCCAGCCGGCCCCCTCCATCGCCCCTCGGCTTATTTGTCTTGGCCGGTGCCCCTCCGGTAGCAGTCGGCCCGCCTCCAATCTCCTCCCGTGGCGCCCTGTCCTCCCTTCTCTCGATCCACCTCGCCCCCGCACTGGTCGACCCCACCTCGTCGGCGCTGAGTTGGAGGCCACCGCGGGATCCTCCACCTCCTCCTCGGCGCGGGATCCTCCTCCTCCTCTGTGCCCCGGCCTCCCGTCTCCTCCCTATCCCGAGCTCACCAACTCGTCAACCGCCGCCTCCCTTCGATCCGGCCGCGCCGCAAGAGCTCGCCGCCGCTTGAGCAGGAGGCCACCGCGGCATCGTCCTCCTCCTCGCCACTGGGTCCTCCTCGTCTTCCCTGCCCGCGACCCCATGCCTCCTCCCGATCCGGATCTCCTCTGCTCGTCAACTGCCGCTGCCCTTCAACTGCCGCTCATCCTCCCTTCCTGTAGTGTCCATCTCCTTCTCCCTCGTGCTCCCTCCTCTCTCCATCTTGCACGCTCTCTCCTGCTCCCTCATCCCTCCTTCTCCCTCGAGAAGAACCACGTCGCCGGCCAATGCCCGACCACGCCTCCGGCGCCCCCCGAGCAGCCGCCGACGAGCCCAGCCGTCCGTCCCTCGAGGAGCCGACATCTGCGGCCGACGCCAGCGAGATCCGTCTGGCCATGCGGGCTGAGCGGCGCGCTGGCGATCACCGGCGGTCGAGCACCGCCATCCTCGAAGCTTCTCGCATGCCTCCTCGCACCGGGCGAGCCAGCTCAGCGCTGGTGAAAGCAGGAGCCATACGACAGCGCAGCGGAGCACAACAGAAGCGGTGCGTTGAGCGTCACCGACGGGCGAACAGAGCACTACAACAGAAGGACCCGATTGATTTTAGTTTTACTTTTAGGGTCCTGTGTTAGTTTCGAGGACTATTCTGTAACATTAGTTTTTTCAGGATCATGTTTGTATTTTGTACTGGACTAACATTGAATAAAAGGCACTAAAGACGGCTGGGACTTTCCCCGTTAAAAAAGAAGAAGAAACATAGGTAGTGCACTACATGCGTTGACCGTATCCCTCGAAGCTGTGTTTTTTCAAAATGATCCTTTCTTTGCCGTCTGTCATATACGAGGCTGACGGCAAATCCGTGAATAGCTGACGGCAATGATGTAGTCTGGCTGACGGCAAAAGTACTTTTCTTTGCCGTATGTGATTTATAAGGCTGGCGGCGAACCAGATTTGGCTGACGGCAAAGTCTTTGCCGTCTGGCCGACGAAAAGCAGACGGCAAAGTATTCTTTGCCGACTTATCTTTGCCGTCTGAGTTTGCCGTCTGCTTCCTGACGGCAAAGTCTTTGCCGTCTGGATTTAGGTCTTTGCCGTCTGTGATCCACAGACGGCAAATTACTTATTTCCTGTAGTGTATTATCTTTTTTGAATTCTCCCTACTACACTTTATCGGAGAAGTTTGTGCTTATTAAGGATTATATTGATGGGTTGCCTTTTACCATTGCACATGATGATTTTTATGAATATAATATGCATGTGCTTGCTGCTCCTACTTGCAATTATTATGAGAGAGGAACTCTATCTCCACCTCTCTATGTTTCCAACACGATAGAATTGCAAGAAACTGCTTATACTATGCATTGGCCTTTACTATGTGTGCATGAATTATTCTTTTATGACATGCCGATGCATAGGAAGAGATTTAGACTTCGTTCTTGCATGATATATGTTACTTTGTGCTCACTACTAATTTACAAATCATTGTCAATTAAAATTGGCTTTGATATACCTTGGGATCCGGGTGGATTCATTACTTGAGCACTAAATGCCTAGCTTAATGGCTTTAAAGAAAGCGCTGCCAGAGACAACCGGAAGTTTTAGAGAGTCATTTATTTCTGTTGAGTGCTTTCATATAGTTTAAAAACAAAAAAACTAAAGAGGGGAACCTAAAAACTATTCAAAAAGGAAAGTGAAAGTGAGAGAGACAAGCATTGTTGAAGTGGGAGAGCTCCTTGAACTTTGTTCATGCTCACGGAAACTTTGTGAATCTTAATTACAGAAACTTTTCAACAAAAATAATTATCCCCTTGTACAATTCCATTGTATTATAAAAATAATGTGCCAAGGTTTGCCTTTAGGATGTTTACAATACTTGTTGGTTTGTGCGGTGCAGAATGTAAACTTTGGCTGTAGTGCGCGAATTTTTATTTTTACTGGAACGTCAAATGGTTCTGATTCTTTTTGAACTGTCTTTCTGTACAAATTTTTATTTTTCCTAATTTTGGAAGATGTTTTCAAGTATCAGAAGTATGGTGAATGTTCAGATTGCTACAGACTGTTCTGTTTTTGACAGATTCTGTTTTTGATGCATAGTTTGCTTGTTTTGATGAATCTATCAATTTATATTAGTGGATTAAGCCATGGAAAAGCTATATTACAGTAGATACAATGCAAAAACAAAATATAAATTGGTTTGCAACAGTACTTAGAGTGGTGATTTTCTTTATTATACTAACGGATCTTACCGAGTTTTCTGTTGAAGTTTTGTGTGGATGTAGTGTCTAATCGAGGATGTCTCGATATGAGGAAAAGGAAGAGAGGCAATAGCTCAAGCTTGGGGATGCCCGAGGCACCCCAAGTAAATATTTAAGGAGACTCAAGCATCTAAGCTTGGGGATGCCCCGGAAGGCATCCCCTCTTTCTTGAACAAGTATCAGTATGTTTTCGAATTCGTTTCGTTCATGCATTATGTGCAAGTCTTGGAGCGTCTTTTGCATTTAGTTTTCATTTTTATTTTATGCACCATGCTGGTATGAGATGGTCCTTGGTTGATTTATAGAATGCTCTTTGCACTTCACTTAAATCTTTTGAGTATGGCTTTATAAAATGCTTCATGTGCTTCACTTATAACATTTGAAGTTTGGATTGCCTGTTTCTCATTACATAGACAACCGCCATTCATAGAATGATCTTTTGCTTCACTTATACTTGTTAGAGCGCGGGCACATCTTTTGTAGAAAGAATTATACTCTCTTGCTTCACATATATCTATTTAAAGAGATGACAGGAATTGGTCATTCACATGGTTGGTCATAAAATCCTACATAAACTTGTAGATCGCTGAATATGATATGTTTGATTCCTTGCAATAGTTTTGCGATATAAAGGTGGTGATATTAGAGTCGTGCTAGTTGAGTAACTGTGAAATTGAGAAATACTTGTGTTGAGGTTTGCAAGTCCCGTAGCATGCACGTATGGTGAACCGTTATGTAACGAAGTCGGAGCATGAGGTGTTTATTGATTTCCTTCCTTATGAGTGGCGGTCAGGGACGAGCGATGGTCTTTTCCTACCAATCTATCCCCCTAGGAGCATGCGCGTAGTACTTTGTTTTGATGACTAATAGATTTTTGCAATAAGTATGTGAGTTCTTTATGATTAATGTTGAGTCCATGGATTATACACACTTTTACCTTTCCATCATTGCTAGCCTCTTCGATACTGTGCATTGCCCTTTCTCACCTCGAGAGTTGGTGCAAACTTCGCCGGTGCATCCAAACCCCGTGATACGATACGCTCTATCACACATAAACCTCCTTATATCTTCCTCAAAACAGCCACCATACCTACCTATCATGGCATTTCCATAGCCATTCCGAGATATATTGCCATGCAACCTCCATCATCATCATATACATGACTTGAGCATTTATTGTCATATTGCTTTGCATGATCGTAAGATAGCTAGCATTATGTTTTCATGGCTTGTCCGTTTTTTGATGTCATTGCTATGCTAGATCATTGCACATCCGGTACATCACGGAGGCATTCATATAGAGTCATATCTTTGTTCTAGATATCGAGTTGTAATATTGAGTTGTAAGTAAATAAAAGTGTGATGATCATCATTATTAGAGCATTGCCCAGTGAGGAAAGGATGATGGAGACTATGATTCCCCCACAAGTCGGGATGAGACTCCGGACTTTACAAAAAAATAAAAGAGGCCAAAGAAGCCCAAATAAAAAAAAGAGGCCAAAGAAGCCCACCAAAAAATATAAACAATAAAACTAAAAAAGGAAAAAATGAGAGAAAAAGAGAGAAGGGGCAATGTTACTATCCTTTTACCACACTTGTGCTTCAGAATAGCACCATGTTCTTCATAGAGAGAGTATCCTATGCTTTCACTTTCATATACTAGTGGGAATTTTCATTATAGAACTTGGCTTGTATATTCCAATGATGGGCTTCCTCAAACGCCCGAGGTCTTCATGAGCAAGCAACTTGGATGCACACCCACTTAGTTTCAGTTTGAGCTTTCATATACTTATAGCTCTAGTGCATCTGTTGCATGGCAATCCCTACTCCTCACATTGATATCTATTGATGGGCATCTCCATAGCCCGTTGATACGCCTAGTTGATGTGAGACTATCTTCTCCTTTTTGTCTTCTCCATACAACCTCCACCATCATATTCTATTCCACCTATAGTGCTATGTCCATGGCTCACGCTCATGTATTGCGTGAAAGTTGAAAAGGTTTGAGAACGTCAAAAGTATGAAACAATTGCTTGGCTTGTCATCGGGGTTGTGCATGATGTGAATATTTTGTGTGGTGAAGATGGAGCATAGCCAGACTATATGATTTTGTAGGGATAACATTCTTTGGCCTTGTTATTTCGAAAAGACATGATTGCTTTATTGGTAGGCTTGAAGTATTATTATTTTTATGTCAAATGATAGACTATTGCTTTGAATCACTCATGTCTTAATATTCATGCCCTGATTAGACATATGATCAAGATTATGCTAGGTAGCATTCCACATCAAAAATTATTTTTTTTATCATTTACCTACTCGAGGACGAGCAGGAATTAAGCTTGGGGATGCTGATAAGTCTCCGTCGTATCTATAATTTTTGATTGTTCCATGCCAATATTATTCAACTTTCATATACTTTTGGCAACTTTTTATACTATTTTTTGGGACTAACATATTGATCCAGTGCCCAGTGCCAGTTCCTGTTTGTTGCATGTTTTATGTTTCGCAGAAACCCAATATCAAACGGAGTCCAAACAGGAAAAAAGGACGGAGAATTATTTTGGAATATTTGTGATTTTTGGGAGGAAGAACCAACGCGAAACGGTGCCCGAGGTGGCCACGAGAGTGCCCACGCCACCCCTCCAGGGGGGCGCGCCCCCTATCTCGTGGGCCACCTGTAAGGCGGTTGATGCCCTTCTTTGGCCGCAAGAAAGCTAATTTTTGGAAAACGATCTGGGCGAAGGTTTCAGGCCAATCGGAGCTACGGATCTCCATATATACACGAAACGCTGAAACAGAGTCTGGACAGAACGCAGAAACAGAGAGATAGGTCCAATCTCGGAGGGGCTCTCGCCCCTCCCACGCCATGGGAGCCAAGGACCAGATAGGAAACCCTTCTCCCATCTAGGGAGGAGGTCAAGGAAGAAGAAGAAGAAGGGGGCCTCTCTCCCCCTTGCTTCCGGTGGCGCCGGAGCGCTGCCGGGGGCCATCATCATCACCGCGATCTTCACCAACACCGCCGTCATCTTCACCAACATCTCCATCACCTGCCCCCATCTATATCCAGCGGTCCACTCTCCTGCAACCCGTTGTACCCTCTACTTGAACATGGTGCTTTATGCTTCATATTATTATCCAATGATGTGTTGCCATCCTATGATGTCTGAGTAGATTTCCGTTGTCCTATCGGTGATTGATGAATTGCTATGATTGGTTTGAGTTTCATGTTTTATTATTGGTGCTGTCCTATTGTGCCCTCCGTGTCGCATAGCGTGAGGGATTCCGTTGTAGGGTTCGCAATATGTTTATGATTTGCTTATGGTGGGTTGCGTGAGTGATGTAAACACAAACCCGAGTAAGTAGGTTGTTTGCATATGGGATAAAAGGGACTTGATGCTTTAATGCTATGGTTGGGTTTTACCTTAATGAATCTTTAATAGTTGCGGATGCTTGCTAGAGTTCCAATCATAAGTGCATAGAATTCCAAGTAAGGGATGATATGTTAGCTTATGCCTCTCCCTCAAATAGAATTGCAATAGTGATTACCAGGCTAGTAACATAGTCAATTGCTTAGGGGCAACTCCTACCACCACTTTTCCACACTCGCTATATTTACTTTGTTGTTTCTTTATCTAAACAGCCCCTAGTTTATATTTGCGTGTTCTTTATTATCTTGCAAACCTATACTTTCACACCTACAAAGTACTTCTAGTTTCATACTTGTTCTAGGTAAAGCGAACGTCAAGCGTGTGTAGAGTTGTATCGGTGGTCGATAGAACTTGAGGGAATATTTGTTCTACCTTTAGCTCCTCGTTGGGTTCAACACTCTTACTTATCGAAAACTGTTGCGATCCCCTATACTTGTGGGTTATCAAGCCTCGACTCGGTGATATGATATTGTAAAGATTTTTTTCTTTTTTTGTGGGGTAATGTAAAGATTTTGTGCGGTTATATATTTACCTTGAATATACTTGCGAGAAAATCTACTATAACTCTCGAAGGAATCTCCAAGCACACATATCTTAAAGTAGTGATCTAACTGCAGAGGGAGTAGTAAATTGTAGAGCTAATCAATGGAATGGATGATAAATATCACCTTCTCTAAAATATATATTGCACTGAAAATATTGTAATTCTAAAAATTGTAACTCTGGAAATATTTTAGTAGACCAGTCACCAAGCTGAGAATCATAGAAACCTTTGCCTGCCATACATGTGAAAGGTAATCAAATTCCTCTAGTCAAGCAATAGAACAGTTGGATGCTGATTTCTTCCACCTTCAGAATTATATAATATATATAGAAATGCACAAAGCGTTAGTGCCTCCAATATTAATTTACTCAAGAAAGATCGGCTTGATTTTACCATGACAACAAAAGGTGAGAAACAGTGGTGTACCTTCTAGGGTCATAATCGCATTCTTCTTATCCTTTTATCAAATGATTTCTTTTAAATGGTCACCGCATGTATGATTTCTTTGTTTCCTTGTAAAATTATAAAGATAAATAAATTCAATTGGAGTGCCATGTAGGCTGATGGTACAGCAAATACACAAACTTTCCGTCATATGCACATCCACAAGCCATGGTACAGCAAGTCGGTTCTCAGTTTTTTAGCCGGCTATGTACGATAATATGAGGAATCAATCAATATTTCTAATTGCTATTTGATTTTAGGCACGAATAAAAATTTCAGATCAACACTACTGTAAGAAATTATTTGCAATTGAACCAAGGATATCCTTCAAACAAATTAGTACGGAGATGATCCAATTAGTACTTGGTAGCATCAATCAAATCCAGACACACCTTACTGTCACCAATCCATCTGAACAACATTTTGGATGAACGTGAGAACATCTACCCTATTTCTCTATCATTGGCCCGTATTTTTATTTATATATATATAGTTTCATGGACTATTGGCTCGATTATACATGTTGTTTGAAATTTCTACAATGTTACAACTTCGTAAATAAAACATGGGAGTGAAACTATTTACCAATTAAATGAAGCATCGATCAAATGCTAACGAACATATAATTTTCTACTAACCAATGCTTGCATTCGCTTGTCTAAATCTTCTAAAACTGACACCTTAGGCTGGACCATAATCCTTCACAAGAACTTACCTCCATCCATATTATGTTGTTGTCCTGCGACATCATGCCACCATCTCCACCACGATGACCAATAGAAATACCTCCAGGGACGAAGCTAGAAAAAATGATCACTGCTATCAACATATCCCACCACAACACAAACTACGACACCACAATTGTAAAAATAACAAGAACGGTAACAAAATAAAAAATGTGCAATGCGCCAATGATTTAAATGTTATTATGTTAGAAAGATGGTCATACCGAGTACTAGTTGAGTGAAGTAATAAGCAATATATTTACATATTATCGAAAATATAAGAAAAAGGGATGATTTCTGAGCATTTCATTGGTAACTTTCTGAAAGTGATGAACAAAATAAACATATGATATTAACAACTGGGTGGAAAAAAATAATACATAAAAAATTTATTAAGCTAAATTATAAGCGAACCTTCCTTTTGCCTATAAAGTCCTCTAGTTAAAAATTTCTTCTAATCTCACCTTGCTTTTAGGATTCTTAGTGTACTGTGATATTCCTTTTCAGTTATGCCGGGTAGTAGTACCATGTTTGATACACGATCTTGTCTTGGTCTCACTGGCCTTGAAGCCCATGCCCATCATCCGGTGTTGTTCGTTTCAAAAGAAACCTATCCATATGCTTCTAGCCCTAGTCTCCTCAAGAAACAAATGACAAAAACTCAAAATAATCAATTAAACATCAATACAACAGTACTGTTAGTGCGTGCAAACTGCTAGCACCGAGAGATGTGTTACCTAAGAGGCAAAGCCGCAGAGGCAGTGAAGGGACAAAAGGAAGGGAAAACAAAGACTTAGCAGATTCATCATTATGTTGTGGCCGACGGCCGGCAGGCATCATCATTCACCTGGAAAAAAATCAGTTTGTCATAGAGAATTAAGAGGGAAGGAGGCGTGCGTCGTATAGGAGGCGAACAAACAAGAGGAAAAGAAGCTAATGGTAATGAAGCATCGATCAAATGCTAATGCACATATATAAAAAGCCATGTGTAGATGAAGATTTGCTTAAGGAGAAATGAGAAGCCATGTGAAAGGCAGTGAAGGCTAAGCATCTGTTGACGCAAATTAAGGGTATCTCTCTGCTAATTTATGGATGACATAAGTGACCATATGATATATGCAGAAGTTCATATACTGATCTTTTGACCAACAGTGCATGCTAATTAAGGATACTAATCATGTTCTAACAGAACTAGGCAGTTGGTAATCACATTTACCACCCAAAATATGGACCAAGGATTCACGTTGCATAACTAGTACAAGGAACACAAAAAGAAGTGTTCTCTGATCAGTTAGTCATAGGTTCAGCTTTCATTTTTGCCAATTCGACAGTTGAGGACCATGTCTTTTATGTGCGTGCATCGTTAGCTGATTTAGCTCACTACCTGGAGGGAGTCTTGCGACTCCTTCACATGTTTGTCAGAGTGCAAGCACAAGGTAGATCATGGCGGTGCGCGGGTCGGGCCACACACCAACATTTTCCTTCCATTAATGAGTAAAAGGAGAAGAGAGGAGGCAGAAAAGTTGTACAAGTTTGAGCAGCACAAAACCCTCTTCTTTGACCTCGTGTTTGTGTGCATTGAGTGAGCTTTGAAACTCACAAGAATGTGGAAAAAGATCACCAAAATGTTACAACTTTAAATTCAATAGATGTAGAGAAAGTAAAGCATGCTTACTCACGAAAGGAAACAACAAACGAATGTTGATGCATATATAACTTTTACACTACCTTTTCTTGAATAACTGTCTGAATCTTTTGAATCAAACACACATCTAGCCTAGAGCTATCCAATGGAAACTCCGGACAGCTCCCTTACGACATCTCGGGTTCCTTGTTCTGTGCGTGCATCATTAGCTGGTTTAGTTCTTTACCTAGAGGGAGTCTGACGCCTCCTTCACATGTTTGCCGAATCATGGTGGCGCGCAGGTTGGGGCACAAACCAACATTTTCCTTCCATAAACAAATAAAGGGAGAAAAGATAAGCCACAAAAGCTATAGAAGTTTGACCAGCACATAACCCTCTTATTCCACCTCATGCGTTGAGTGAGCTCTGAAATTGATAAGAATGTTGGAAAAAATTACCTCAAAGTTATAACTATAAAATCAACAGATGTAGACAGAGAACATAGTAAAGCATATGCTTACTCACGAAAGGAAACAGGAAATGGATATTGATGCATATATAACTTTTCCACTAACATTTTCTTGAATTGACTATCAGAATCTTTTGAATCAAACACACGTCCAGACCAAAGTTGCCCCATCTTTCTCCGGACAACTTCCTTACGGCATATCCGGTTCCATGTCCTGTATAATCGTCTGCATCACTACATGACCAGATTCACCAACAAAGTACTCATCAGTTTGAGTAGCCACCCTGCCCTTGCTTCTACCACTGCGCCACCCTGCCCTCGGATCCATCGGTTGCCGTCCCCAGATCCGGCCGCTGTGATTGGCTGCCTTCCCCATCGCGTCGCCGGACCGCCTTCTCAATCCCTCCATCGCCCGCCTTCCCCGTCGTGTCGCCGCCCACTCCCACCGCCCCGCCGCCCAGTCACCCCACCAGCCCCTCCGCGCGCTGCCGCGGATGACAGCAGCACCCACCGGTGTGCGCCACTACAGCACCTACCGCTGGCCTTCGCCTTCCCCCACCACTAGCCCCGACCACGAACCCTTCTCAGCCATCAAGCGCCCGCCTCCACCATCTCCCTCCATCTCCCTCTACGCGCGATGGATGCCATGGCGCAGAAGCCCTGGGCTCTCCGAGATTCTTGTAGGGTGTTGAAGTTCAATTACAGAGATTGCTGAGTGGCAGGCCGAACAAGAAAATACTTTTATGCAGGAACAAACAAGGTGGAGAAAATCAATTGAAAAATGTATCAGTTCGTTGGGTAAACATTCCTAGTTGAAGAAACAGTTTGTCAAAAAAAGATGTTGAGGAGAAGTTCATAGTGTGTATTATGTGGCGTTCAAAATGTTCATTTTGGGAAAAAGACAAACTAGGAGAAATTAATTTCAGTGTGTTCAAATTTAACTAGAAGTTCAAATTTGAAAAACAAAGAAGTTCAAATTTAACAACAATCATCAGCTTTCCTCGTTGATATTTACACCGGCAAACAAATAACAAGTTCATATTTGTCGAATAATTTAAGTTCATGTATATGGTAGCTGATGATTGTTGTATGTTCGTAGGACAGCACAAGTAAAAAACTATGGTTGACCGAGGGCCATGTATGTAGAAGTTTTGTAAAGTGGGTGTGGCGTGTGTCCGAAAAATCAAATTGTGTTCATAAAAACAAAAAGGAAATAAAAAAGACAAAACCCATGATGTCCGTAGGAAAAATTATGAGGAGTTCAAACTGTTGAAATATGCATGTTTAAAATTGTTAAAATCAATCCAAACTTTTCTAGTACTCGCCTCCCACGTCTATTCTCACAATACAAAAATATAGAGCTTCTCTCTTGAAAACAAAAAAACTAAGGAATTTCACGAACAAAACTTATATGGACAACCTAGATATGTTGGAAAAAGAAAAAACCATACGTGTTCAACTTTATTTTCGCCTTTTTTGAAATAAATACGCAGAAGTTCAAAATAAAAAAATGAGAAGTTCAAATTAAAATAAAAGAGTAGTTCAAAGCTTAAAACAACTTACTAAATAATGAGAAGTAAGAAGTTTAAGCAAAAAATAGAGCAGGTCAAAATTCATAAAAAAGATTTCGCTGTTTCTAAATAAAAAAATTCCATTAGTTCAAATTTAAATAACAGACCGGTTCAATATTTATTACGAAACTAGGATTTTCCTGTTATTAAGCGAAATAAACCAAGAAGTCCAAATTACAAAAATAGAGAAGATTGATATTTATAAAAAAAACTCAGATTTTCCTTGTTACAAAGGAATAAAAATGACGATGTTCAAATTAAAAAAGAGGAGTAGTTCGATGTATACGGGAAACTCAATTATTACCGTCTCTAAGAAAAAAGAGGAGTAGTTCGTTGTTCAGATAAGTTCAATTTACAAAAAAACGTTTGATGCCTATTTAAAAACATATTTTTTCTAAAAATAAGACTAAGAAGTTCAATTTGAAATAATAGAGAAGTTTGAATTATATAAAACTAAGGTTTGTTGCAAGAAGTTCACGTGCACCTCCTTTCACGGTTCAGAATTTATATTGCGAGACGTTCGACCTCCAATTACATGTTTTAAAATGGCAAAAAATGAAGATCGACCTTTAATTGTGTGTAATTCAACGTATACACAAAAATGTGATAGAAGTTCATAGTGAAAACAGCGAGAAGTTCAACTACATCAATTAATGCATTTCAGAGAATAAAAGTATAGAAAACTAAAAGGTTAAAAGGCTTGTTCAAATAAGTTCAAGTGCTTTGTTCGGGGAAGTTCAAAAATTCTTGCGAGAGAGGTTCACCTTGTATTTCCATGTTCGAAAACACAAAAAAGAAATTTGTTTTGCATTTTAAAATAATTCTCCCAATCCACAAAGAAGTTCAATTATTATTTAGGAGAAATTTAATTTCAAAAAGAAAAATAAGAAATTCAAATTATAAAAATGGAAAAAGTTCATGTACTACATGGTGTGTGTCTAATATGAGAAAAATGAATTAAAAGGCAAGGTCCAATTTTGTTGTTGTTATAAGTTCAAGTCCTCAGTCGGAGAAAATTAAAAAAAATTGTAAGAGAGGTTTGTACAAAAGGAATATCATTTGTGTAACGCTGACGAATGGATGAGAAAATTACAAATGAAAATACGTAATAGAAGTTCAACGTGAAAACAACAGGAAGTTCAACTACTATACTGATTGAATTTCGGATGAAAAACTTTAAAAACCATCGCGAGTATGAAAAAATGATCAACACGAGAAAGTTGCGTGTTTACATAAGCTACATAAGCTATCAAAATTGTGAAGGAAGTAGCAGTATTCGATTTATGAACTATAGAGCTGCATCAATAGAAGACTCTGAATCATTTATGTCAGAATCGGGAATTAATGATGATTAGAATAAAGATATATATCTGAATGTATGGAAAGGCTAATTTAGAAGATGAAATAAATCATTGGGAAAAGAAACTAAAGCATATTGAATGGGAATATAGTCATCCGATGACAAATGATTGGCCCAAAATAAGAGAAAGAGAAATATTTATTATTAGAGAAATTGCAAGGCTAAAGAAACTAAAAAATGATAAGAAGTTTTCCACTAGTAGTTCAACCATGGAAGATAAAATTATAGCATCCGCAGAAAGAAAAGCAAATGCTATTATTAATAAAAATGCTATCATTAATAATAATAAAGATAAGAATATTCTTCAAAAAGAAGAAGTTATTAGTGAAGAAGAGCAATGGGATATCAATAATAAGTTATTATTAGAAAGTTATGAGGAGGAGGAAGAATTAATAAAAGAAATGTGGTTAGAAGATGAAAGATATGATGATTCAGAACAAAATAGTGATTTCTATAACTCATTAGATGATGTGGGACTACATAATTTAGACAATGCAATGGAAGCCATGGAAGTAGAAACACTAGTAGAAAAAGGGTCAAACGTGAAGCACATTAGTGCCGGTTTGAATTTGAGCCGTCACTAATGTGTACATTAGTGTCGGTTCCAACGGCTAGTCGGGCCGCTCTCATTAGTACCGGTTCGTGGCAAACCTTTAGTACCGGTTCGTGCCACGAACCGGTACTAAAGAGGTGGTGGCCTTTAGTACCGGTTGGTGGCTCCAACCGGTACTAAAGACCCCCCCCCCCTTTAGTACCGGTTGGAGCCACCAACCGGTACTAAAGGGGTGCGCTGCCACCCGCAGTGCACAATATTTAGTCCCACCTCGCTAGTTGAGAGGAGTTCAGACTGTTTATAAGCCCCGCGTGGCTACCGTGTCGAGCTCCTCTCTAAGCAGGCCTTTGTGGGCCTATTGCACGTCTTCTGCCATGTGGGCCTTTGTAGTATCGTAAAATACCAGCAAATGAAAAAGAATTAAATGGAAAACACAAAATTAAATGAAAAAGAAATCATCAAACCAAAAACCCCCCAAACCTTGGGCTCCCGGCCCCCGGAGCTGGCTCGTGCCACGTGGTTGCCCTTTAGCACCGGTTCGTGCTGCACCGGTACTAAAGGGGGGGGCCTTTAGTGGCCACACTTTAGTGCCGGTTATGGAACCGGCACTAAAGGGCCTTACGAACCGGTGCTATTGCCCGGTTCTGCACTAGTGAAAGTAGTGGTAAAAGAAGAAGGGGATATGGAGAATCATCTGTAAAAAGAGAAGGAGAAAGGGAGAGACCTACCAGGACAGCTGGACAATGGCCTCCAGAAAAAGATGATTATCAGCCTACATATATCCCAGGACAATATAGATACATGGGTACTAAAAGAAGAGATTTTGAAAAACCAGTGCAATTCCAAAATTATAAAGTTAATGGTGCTATATTAAACCTAGCAGCTCATGTTCCAATAGATTGGCCGAATATAATCAGCATATGGAAAGGTTTAATAGTACAAAAATATATACAAAATCAGTATAGCATAGGCACTAAGGTAGAAGATATGTTAACATATCTTGAAACATTTTAGGAGAATCTGTAAAAGTTCTTTGGGAACAATGGGTAGAATCATACCCTAGTCAATATGAAGAATTAAAAAGGGCAGGAAGTAACCCTAATAACTGCGAATGTTATCTCAAATATGATCATAGCAGAAGATCCAGAATTAGGTCATACCTCATTGCAAAATCAAAGGTTAAGAGAAATAGAAAAATTAACATTAACTAGCTGGAAAGGTATTAAAGAATTTTCCAAGCATTATTTGTATAATGCTACTACTACTAAACAAGGTTTTAATGTAGGCGTAGTAGAAAGATATTTTAATAAGTTGCCTAACCCCCTAGGGTCAATAATATTTGAAGAATATAAAAAGGAAACAACGGGAAACGTGGTAAATATATCTCAAGCTGTAACATTTGTTTTCAAACAATTAAGAAAGGTGTACTAGTATTCAAGCCCAAAGATCTATGAAGAAATCAGATTTAATTTTTGCAATAACATAGTCCAAATACAACTTACATATGGAGAAGAAAGGCATAGGAAAAACAAATATTATAAACCACAAAGGAGAGATAATAGAAATTTTAGAACAAAGAAAAGATATTTCTTAAGAAGATCAGACAATAGAGCCCCATTCTTGCATAAAAGAAATGTAAGAAGATATAATCCTAAGAAAACCTGTGATAAAACATGCAGGTGTTTCATATGTAACTCATCGTATCATCTAAGTAGAACTTGCCCTAATAAAGACCAGAAAAGATACTCTAGCAAATATGAAGAACAAGAGAGAGTGTTAATTATACATAGCGTTAATGAAAATATATTAGTATGTGATGATGAAATAAAAGGCAATGAGTCAATATATGCAATTATAGAAACAGATGAAGTAGAAAATGAGGCTCGAATATGAATCAAGTGAAGATGAAATAGACCTAATAGATGATTTAGCTGGTTTAAAAATTGAAATGATGAACCAAGTAGATTGTGAACATGATTGGATTAGAGGAAAAGGTGATTATAACATAAAATGTGCTTTTTGTATATATTACCCAAGCCAAGATAATAGGTTTACATGTAGCTTGTGTTTAAAACAAGCATGTGCCTCATGTCTAAGAGCCAATAATCAAAAGTGGAGACAAGAGATAGAATTGGAACCAGAAGAGCGAATATTATCCAGTAGGGTTAGAAATTTAGAAAATAGAATAAATAAGCTAGAAGCAGACTAGAAAAACTTAAAGAAGAGTTAGAAAATAGTAAAGAGCAAAATAATAATGTTCCAAAAAACACTGAAATGAAAGAGCAAATGGTAACAGTAAGGGATAAAAAAGGTGACAAATTAATACAATTGAAAGATGCAATTACTAGTTTTGGAACAAATATATTGTTCGATTACCATTCAAAGAAGTGTTAGGGATAAGGATCCCAGTTAAGATTGTTCTAAAGCCAAATATTTCATATAAAATACTGGCACTATTAGATACTGGTTGCACTAAGAATATCATCCATGATAAATATTTTATGAGATGTCCCGAAATAGTTGAAACTATAGATGATAATAAAGCTGAAGTATCTACCGATATGTCAGGAATAAAGAAGATCCATAATAAGCTAGCATATAATATTAAAGCTTACATAAATGGCACAAAATATATAATAGATGAAATTACACTAAGATATTTGTCAGTAATAAATGATGACATGATAATAGGGTTAAGATTTTTACAACAATCTTTACAAACCACAATCATACATGAAGAGGGGGTAACATTTATCCCTTATCAAGATAATGTTCCATACATATCTAAAGTGAGAAAACAAAGAAAGTCCTTGCAAAATGTAGAGATATCTAATTTAGATGATGAATATAGCACAAGTCCAGATCCCCTTGAATTATGTAAAGATGAAGAACTTAGTGAGACCATAGAAGAATATCATATAGAATATACATGTACAGAATGCATTGGGTTGCAATCATTCTCTCCAAATTGGTATAGAGATATAAGATCAAAAAAGGATATAGATAAGATTGTGAAAATACTAGAAAGCATACAAATTATTGGAGAAATACCAATGAAGCATTGGGATAAGAACTCTATAGTTTGCAAAATAAATATCATAAATCCAGATTATATAATTAAGTCAGGACCAATAGAAGCTACTCCTAAAGATATCGAAGAGTTCAAAATGCATATTGAAGAGTTATTAAAGCTAAAAGCTATAAGGGAAAGCAGAAGCCCTCATCGATCTGCTGCTTTTATAGTTAGAAATCATGCTGAAGAGGTTAGAGGTAAATCTAGAATGGTAATTAACTTTAAAAGGCTTAATGATAATACATTTGACGATGCATACAACATACCTAATAAGCAGGAATGGATTAACAGAATACAAGGAAGTAAATATTTCTCCAAATTCGATTTAAAGGCAGGATTTTTGCAAGTAAAAGTGGCTGAAGAATCTATTCCCTGGATAGCATTTACTTGTCCACAAGGCCATTATGAATGGCTAGTAATGCCATTAGGCCTAAAGAATGCACATGCACTATTTCAAAGAAAGATGCATATTGGATAACTTTTGGTTCCAATATACTCTCAAGAGAGAGGAAAAATGATATTTTTTATCAATTCTCAATAGTTTGGCTGAATATTTTAGCGAATTAAACAAAAATGTGCCAAAGCCAGAAAAGGTTGAAATACCAAAAGGAGAAACTCCTATATCTTATATTCGATGGAAATAAACCTGGCGTATATTTGGAATGGGAAAATATTATGATTGAAAAATTAGATGCAAAAAGAAATGGACAAGATTTAACATTCAAAAGATATTATAGTATAAATGAGGCCTTACTTTGGGCAAGAAAGGTATTAGGACCAGATTATTATATTGACCCAAAGGCTAAAGACTATATCCAAATGAAAAGAGGCATACCTGCCTCACCAACTCCCACAAAGGGGGAGGCATCAAGCTCAAAAAATATAAAGAAGGAAGAATCCCCAAAATATAAGACATATCAAGAATGCCTTCTAAAGGGGCTTGACCCTATAGACAGTGAATACATAGATCAACAAGTGGATAAAAGGTTTGAAGAATTTTCAAAGATAATAAAGAAAGAATTAAAGGAGGAAATATTAAAAGAATTAAGGCAAGAAATGGATGAAAAATTTGAAGAAATAAAGAAATAATGTGATGAAAAATATGATTTCAATCTATTAAATAATGATGATCATATGGACATAGCAGGGCATGGGCAGCGGCCTGAATAAAGCCCAAACTGTATATATTGATATTGCTATCAATTATTCAGACGCGGAGGACCTATACCCGAATATTGATAGAAATCCCAAAAATAGATATTTTTAATATTGATATGGTATTATCAATCATATGGGCAGGGAAGACCCCCTGTAAAAAAATTGATTAAGCAATGTTGAATATTTAACCAAGTTAAAAAATAAAATAAATAAATGAATAAGCAATGTTTGAAAATTTAAGCAGCCTTGGCATGTATGTACGCATACACTGGCACAAGGATTCTTGAAGACAGAAGAAGCTCTAAAGGCTAATCGCATAAAGACCTGTATGGCCGAAAAGCAAAGACTGGTACACAGAGGCCAGCCAATTATCCACAGAGAGACAATGCCCACGTGAACAAAGCAAAGATTTGATAGATTCCTGAAGATTGAAGTTTGTCGGGGCACTATCTCTCGCTCTTATCCATCGCCTAGAGGGACACGCATGCATCCCTACTACATATAAAATAAGAGGTGCATTCTCCCGGAAGCCATCCAGAGAGCTGCTCTCTCGCCTATAAAAGGAGACACTTGCTGCAAAGAGACACAACACCAGACGGAGATGAGCCACCAGCCACCGATAGAGCAAAGAGTTGCGACCCAGCTAGCAAGCTCGTTGCTCAGTAGTAGTAGTAGTAGTAGTTTTCATCCTGCAATAAGAGCCACCATATCCAGAGCATTGTAAGGCTCAAGAAGGTAGTTAGAAGGTAATTTTCTTTAGTTTGTGTAATCCCTTCGGGGCCTCCCGAAAGGGAAAGCCATATGTAAATTATGTTGTGGAAATGATCTAATTTCTTGGTTTCATTTGGTATTTTTATTTATGAATTTATGGGACGAGTTCTTATGCTAGGGATCCTATAGGAGAAACCTCTGCGTGTGTAGTTCTCTGTGTAGCCCAGAGTGGCGTTTGAATGAGAACCTTGTGGCCGTAGAGAAGTGTTCCTTGGTGGAATTGCCTGGGAAGACGATAGGAATTTACCCCATAAATTTGCAATTAAAACTGCTAAGTGAACGTAACTAGCTACATCTGATACAACATAATGAAAAATATGGTGAGTACTGAGTAGGATTTTACACCTCTGCGCACACTGTCGGATGAATTGTTGGCCTCGCCAGCCCAGAGTAGATCCTGCAACAAATATATAATCAAGTCAGAACATGAAGGTAATCATATTGAATTAAATATTGCTTTGAATAGTAAAGTACTTATCCAAATAGTGTACTGAATAGCAAATACTATTTTGATTAGTGCCCTACCTAGTGACCAGTAAATACTATTCAAGATAAAAAGCATACCTGTCTACCACTTTCACCTAATCCCAAATTAACCTAATCAAAATCTAATCACATATTAAGCTAAACAAAGTTTTTAAAATATAATTTTTATCCCCATATTGTTGGCGGTGCATCAACTATCCACGTGTTCTAAAAGGTTAGCAACTTCATCCTTTCGTCACTCACTGCTAGTTTAGCTCATTTCATATGCTCTAGAAATAGAGTGGTTTGTGGGTTTTAGTGGAGTGTATGTCAGAGTTTGTTTGATTTAGATGCACAATCTGAGCTGAAATTAACTTCTTAGTTTGCACATGTGTAGGGTGCCGTCTCATCCCTTCCCCGTCCTCGCCGCCGTCGATCGTCCGGGTCGATCTCGTCGCCGGCACCATCGTGGTGAGCCTCTTGTTCTTATATATTTTTTGAAGAACAAATTCTTACTTGTATGATTTAGATAGCTACTTATATAATTTTCTTAGTTGTCTTATTGTTTGTTATTATATAGTGCCATGGTTTTGGTATCCGCCCCCATCGGCTCTCGTCTGTTCTATGATTCGGAAATGATATATTATATTTTATAATTATTTATTTCATTTACTGTTTCTGACAATTATATAATAGTCGTCACACCATGCGCCGCAACAAGGGCTATGTCTTCCAAGGGAGGTGACTCATCGATGTCGATCAAGCGAAGCACCGCCTTGAAGACTGCAACCCTCATACCCCAGACCGGTATGATGTACTCCTCCTTCTGGTTGAAGGCCACAACCATCATGTATAGGGCCGGGGCCCGTGTGGCGATGACGAGGCTGTGTGCGCAAATCTCTCTCTGTTTGACTAGGAACGTCACATCTGAGCCCTTCTCGCTCGACAGTAGCTGCTCAAGATGAGACGCAATGTTGGGCGGTGGTGCAGGAGTCGTGTCCCCGACATCGGCTGAAATGGCACCGGTACCGGTGCATGCCTTCTTGGTTAATACAAAGTCACACTGAATCATTAGAGATCCATCATGTGACACGTCCCTTTCCGTGCTGATGAAATACAAAAAACCATAGGAGCCACCTTCTAAGGTGAAGTTTTCTTCAAATTATCCTATGATTAGCAGCAGCGAGTTGCCATCAGGGTCATCCATCATGAAACATAAGGACACCCTAAGACCAGCCTTTCCTGGATCGGTCACAATTTGGCGAACACAGGAATTCTCCCTTCCTGCACTAATACCTCTAACTTCTAGTCATAACCTCCAATCTAAAAAGTTTCAGAACTGAATCTTTGTTTACCACCATAGCTGGTTTACAGACTTAATGTTTGGGATCCACAATTCGTGTATACTGTGAACCACTTCCGACGTGTTATACATCGACACTGTCTGTTCTTATGGCCGGCGGATGCTGGTGTCGGCGTGGTTGTCCGCTAATTTACATGTGGCTACTTTTTCCATGACATCGGCTAGGAATGAACAACAACTTTCCTTTAGCTCCTTGTACTCCTGTGTGGCCTTGACATTGGCATACACATTGGCACCGGACGCCAAGTACTCAATGCAAGAGGCCTCTAGCCGACAGCAGCTATGCCGGCTGTGCACCACCATCAACGTCGGAATGACAGACGCGATGTCTATGCTTTCAGACAATATCTTCATGCACATGAGGCTCAGCTTCTCTAGGTCGTACCGATCCGCCGCAACAAGCAGGTCAAGCGCCATGTCCACACGACGACTCGCGACACATTTTTCGTTGAACCACGTTTGATAGCCGCCTTTCCTTTGATGGGCAGATCGTCGGTGTTGATGAAACGGATCATGGCCCTGAAAGTTGAGCCGCTCATGTCATCGACCATGACGCGATGGGTGGAACCCTCTCTCATATCACCTAGCAGCTCGGCGGCGAACACCGGTGACTGCATGGCTACGATGAGCCGAGAAAAGGTCGTAGGCGTAATAAAGTCGTCAGCAAACCTCCATCTATGCCGACGGAGGCCGTCGGCGTAGAAGTGTCGTCGACATCTCTTCTACTATGCAGACGGGGGCCGCCGACATATAGCCGCCGTCGGTACACGGGTGGGCGCACCGACCCAAGACCAAACGGAGGGTTAACGCCGTCACCACTATGCCGACGGTCCTGACGGAGGCCGTCGACATAGCTAGTACACTTTATTTTATTCAACAAAAGCCACGTGGCCTCTCTATGGCGATAGCCATGCCGTAGCCATATGTATTATATGTTTTTTGATTCTCATTTCACATTTTTTTAAACTTTAGATTTGATTAATTTAAATCTAATTTAAACAAACTTAAACATACACAAATTATATATGGATTTGGGGCATAATTTTTCATAGATTATGAATATCCGGTTTATTTTTACTTTTGAGCATGTTAAAATGTAACCTCGTTTTCTTTTGCATATAGGTCCTTGTACTTAGTAAAAATCACAAGTAATTGATACTGCACTAGATTTGGACAACTTTTAAATGATTTTCTTATCAAAATCTCGCACCGGGTCCTGATGCGTGTGTGAATGTGTTGTGGCATGCGTAGACACCCTTCTTGGGCTCCGAGGTGTGCCCCCATCCACGGATGGCAGTGACGCCGTCACTTGGAGGGGGGAATCGTGCGCGTCGGGTAGTACTGGAGGGAATCTAGTGGTTGGTTTGGTCTAGACCGTGTTCGTTGTTGTTCCTACGGGCTGACCTATCGCAACCAGGTGGAAGAGTCAACTGGTCAAAGCCCGTCCGGCGAAAGTCAAAGACATACATCTCTTGGCCAACGGGGCTAGGGTTACTCTGGTCAGTGGGGCTTCCAGGGGTAGCAATGTGAAAGATCGTCGATGTCGCCTAGAGGGGGGGTGAATAGGCGGTTTAAAATAATTACGATTTATGTTTGAACAAATGCGGAATAAACCTAGAGGTTAATTTGTCAAGCACAAAACCTACAACAACTAGGCTCACCAACGTGCACCAATAACTTACGCTAAGCAACATAAACTACTAGGAGATAGCAAGATATATGGCAAGAAATAATATGGCTATCACAAAGTAAAGTGCATAAGTAAAGGGCTCAGGTAAGATATAACCAAGGCACACTGAGACGACGATGTATCTCGAAGTTCACACCCTTGCGGATGCTAATCTTCGTTTGGAGCGGTGTGGAGGCACAATGCTCCCCAAGAAGCCACTAGGGCCACCGTAATCTCCTCACGCCCTCGCACAATGCAAGATGCCGTGATTCCAGTAAGGGACCCTTGAGGGCGGTCACGGAACCCGTACAAATGGCAACCCCTGGGGGCGGTCACCGAACCCGTACACTTTGGCAACCCTTGGGGGCGGTCGCCGGTACCCGTCAAATTGCTCGGGGCGATCTCTACAACCTAATTGGAGACCCCGACGCTTGCCCGGAGCTTTGCACCACAATAATTGAGCTACGAACACCAACAATCTTCTAGGGCGCCCAAGCACCCAAGAGAAACAAGCTCAAGGGTACCAAGCACCCAAGAGTAATAAGCTTCTCAACTTGGAACTTCCACGTATCACCGTGGAGAACTCAAACCGATGCACCAAATGCAATGGCAAGAGCACACAGAGTGCCCAAGTCCTTCTCTCCCAAATCCCACCAAAGCAACTAATGCTAGCTAGGGAGGAAAATGAGAGGAAGAACAAGAAGGAGAACAGCAAGAACTCCAAGATCTAGATCCAAGGGGTTCCCCTCACATAGAGGAGAAAGTTCTTGGTGGAAATGTGGATCTAGATCTCCACTCTCCTTTCCCCCCAAAACTAGGAAGAATCCATGGAGGGATTGAGAGATAGCAAGCTCGAAGAAGGTCAACAATGCGGGAAGAACACGAGCTCAAAGGATGAGGTTCATTGGGGAAGAAGACCCCTTTTATAGGAGGGTGAAAATCCAACCGTTATCCTCACAGCCCGCACCGAGCGGTACTACCGCTCCTAGGGCGGCAGAAGCCAAAAGAAACAACACCGCAACAGGGCAACTTGGCGGTACTACAGCAGGAGCAGTACTACCGCAAGACCTTGCGGTACTACCGCGCGTCCACGGATGTAAAAAATTACAGCCGCACCTACATCCGCTAGAGCTAGCTACGAGAGAAAGCCGGCACGGTACTACCGCTCACAAGGAGCGGTACTACCGCATAAGGGCAGATGTAAAAAATTACATCAGCGCCTACTACTGCACGCATCAGCGTCAGGACGCGAGGCAGCGGTACTACCGCTCACCCGGAGAGGTACTACTGCGTGAGTCGAGGAAGTAAAAAATTACTTCCGTGCCTACTTCCGTGCGTGCCAGCGTTCTGGGCTAGAGGTAGCAGTACTACCGCCCACCAGGAGCGGTACTACCGCACGCCACAGAGGCTTTAGCACATGGCTGCCTTCAAAACGCAGTTAAAGACAACAGACGGATCCAATAAAACCAGAACTGCCATAACTTCTGCAAATGAACTCCGATTTGAGCAAACTCAAGCTTGTTGGATACAAGACAACGAGTAGCATCAAAACAGCGACAAGGGAGCTATGCCTAACAAGAAAAGGAGTGAAACCTCCAACAGAGAAGAACCGGCATAACCTCCAACATCGAAAACATCATAGAAGATGCAAGAGAACTCCGTTTTCGATGAACTCGAGCTTGTCATCAAGAGGACCATAAGCTCCAAACTCACAAAGAGAACCGAACAAGAACCAAGAAAGATGATGCAAGGATGCAATGGTTTGAGCTCTCTATGAACGATACGATCAAGCTACTCATCGAGAGGCCCCCTTGATAGTACAACAATCGATCCTATAACCCGGTCTCCCAACTACCACCATGAGACCGGTAAAATAGAAAACCTATCAAGGGCAAACCTTTGCCTTGCACATGGTCCACTCCAGCTAGATGATGACGATCTTGACTCCCTCAAGTTGGACCACCTTTCTTGATTGTGTTGGCTCGATGAAGACTAGTTGATTGCTCCCCCATACTCCACTATGGGTGAGCCACTCTTCCGCACATCTTCACCACAATGGACGGCAAGCTTCAAGCATTTGATCTCTTCGTGATGCTCCACTTGAACTTGCACACCGCAACCTAACCCCACAAAGAACTCTCACATAGACCATGGGTTAGTACACAAAGCATAATGGACAATGCTTACCATACACACCATTGCCTCTCGGTACTTCTCTATGCTTTATGTGTTGATCAACTTGATTCACTCTTTGACTTAGTCTTGATCAACCTCTCACAAGACCAATCTTTAGATAATTCCTTGAATGGCACCTTGGTCGACACAAACTCTCCTTGAAACCAACACATGTACTCCAAGAAAAGCCTATGGACACAACCTTCAAATATAACTCAAGGCAACCATTAGCCCATAGAGATTGTCATCAATTACCAAAACCAAACATGGGGGCACCGCATGTTCTTTCACAATGCCACTGAAACACCGCACCGGGTCCTCTTCCACGTGTGAAAGTGATGTGTCATGCGTAGACGCCCGTCTTGGGGCTCCGGAGTGTGGCCCCCCTCCACGGACGGCAATGTCGTCGTCACTTGGAGGGGGAATCGTGCGTGTCGGGTAGAACCGGAGGGAATCTAGTGGTGGGTTAGGTCCAGACCGTGTTCGGGGATGTTCCTATCGGCTGACCTATCGTAACCAGGTGGAAGAGTCGACTGGTCAAAGCCCGTCCAGCGAAAGTCAAAGGTCTAGATCTCCTGGTCAACAGGGCTTCGTGGTGGCGTTCCTGGTGTAGCTATGCCACTGAAACACCGCACCTGGTCCTCTTGCATATGTGAAAGTGATGTGGCATGCATAGACGCCCCTCTTGGGGCTCCGGGGTGTGGCCCCCCTCCATGGACGACAGTGTCGCCGTCACTTGAAGGGGGGAATCGTGCTAAATCTATGCTTACGGCCTAATCGTCGGCGTAGCTGCGCGCCAGGAGGGCCCAGTAGCTGACACATGTCCGCATATGACTGGCGCAGGTTTTGACGGCGGCACCGTCGACGGCGCCAGCCGTAGAATTTTGCCGATGGCCGTACGAACACCGTCGGTGTAGCTACCTATGCCGACGTCCGCCCCTCGATACGCCGACGTTCGAGTTGCCGACCAGGCTATGCTGACGGTGGCCGTCGGCATAGGTTATTCTGGTAGTGAGGTGCCCATCATCATCGAAGGTGCAGTCGAGGGCCTATGTGTGGCCACCGGCCTCGAAGGCGCGGGAGAGGATGAATTAGTGGGCGTTGTTGGCCAGCATTGGGCGCTTTTTGTAGCCGACCATGTGGAACTCGTGCTCACCTCCGACGAATGACGCCGTCCAGCGTGCTGCCGTCCCTTCTTGCGGCAGTGGAACGACAGCCGACAGGATACACCGCTTCTTCCATGGGCAACGGCGAGTCATCTGCGCTAGCTGTCTGTATGTACACCTTCCTGTTGTTTCTTTCTGTGACGACCGGTTTTCCGGGTAATAAATTCCAGAAAATGGGCGTTGTGCTCACCAGCCCCAGGATTACTGTTAGCTGATGAGGCACCCAACTTGATACAGAAATTCCAAGCAAAATACAAAATATGTGGTACAAGACCATTCTGGTCTGTGAGTACAACAAATGATTTCTAGTGGTTGATGGCGGAAGCGGTTTGTGGATCATCGGCGTCTATGGGACTCCATTTCCCACAGGAACAGCTGACCAGGTTAACTCCTATCTTCGCGAGGCTGCTAACACCACTGCGTAGGTTTCCGGGCTGTCATCGCAATGCTCCTCTCCACGCAAAAAATCTGGCCAAGACAATAGCCAGGGACAAGCCAGTGAGTACTTTGAATGTACTCGCAAACATTATGAACACAGGTATAATATAACAACTGATAATCGTGCTTTAAAAATATTCTATGATCACAACGTCAGTCATGAAAATAAAATCCTTGATGCATGCAGGCAAGTTATTAATACGTAACAATGAATATGTAATGACAGAGTAGGAATAAAAAATGCACCATTCGTATGTCTGAAGCGACGTCTCGAATTGATGGTAAATAACAAGCATGCCTCAGTCGGGCATCTGAGCGACACTACATAAAGGGCTTATAAAGTAAAATAAATATCAAGCATGCCACAGTCGGGCGTCTCAGCGACACCACATAAAGGGCTTTTAAAGTAAATGAATAAAAAGCATGCCGCAGTCGGGCGTCTCAGCGACACCACATAAAGGGCTTATAAAGTAAATAAATAACAAGCATGCCACAGTCGGGCGTCTCAGCGACACCACATAAAGGGCTTATAAATAATCACAGTGAATATCCAGGAGGTAGAACCATCCCAGGGATACTCGATAATTCAAACAATATAACGGGTTAGTCCACAAAAAAATCATAATCATTACAAGTCTCAAGTCGCGATCCCAGTTCTGGTTTAACAATTTCTCCTCCGAAGACCGACACTCATACCAACACTTGACCCATCCTAGACTGTAATCCTTAACCACGGACACGGCTATTCGAATAGTTTTAATCTCTGCAGAGGGTGTACTCTTTACCCACGAGTAACGGATTCCTTTAGTCCATCGGGACTAATTCCGTCTACGGCCTTTTAGTTGAAAACACACCTAACTTGCACACACCAGCTTAACTTACGGTGTCAGGAATCACCCACGACACTTGTTAAGCAAAACTCTAAGTGGGAGGCTCCAACCTCGCATAGCATGGGATCAAATTTATATCGCGCGCTCTAAGGGGTGGCCTCCCCTCTCGGTCTCAACCGGAAACACCCATGCCCCCGGACTAGGTGGCCTGCCTACCAGCTACAACCGGTATCTTCCACCATGGCCTCTCTGTACGGTGTGTGCTGGAAAGGGGTTGACGACTTACTGAACCGTACCCTACTTGTTGTAGAGCCAAGTGGTAGTACGAAACAAGTATGGGGGTTACTGGAACAAGACTCGATCTATGGTCGACTCAGGAGGTTTAAGTATTCCCTGCATGATTAGCATAATGAATATATTTCATCCAACAGATAGAATCACCACTCATCATACCCCTCATGCCATGCCGGACACACTCGTCTCGACAGGAACTAGGGACAAGCTCGGGTCTACCCAAGACAGAGACTTTCCCGTTTTCCTTCCGGTAGGCACGAAAGACATACGAGGACGATCATTATCACAAGCATGTCCATTTCCAACAGCAAGGAAATTTCAAAAAAGCATTTATGCAAACGATTACATCACCACATAAAATAACGAGTTCCACGTATTGAGGTGGTACCATAATCGTGTCAAACAATGCATGCAAAATATTATGCCAGGGTTCAGAATGCTTGCCTTTAATATGTGGAAAGGCAAGGTGCACTCCAAAACTTTTGAAAGTTTGCTTCTCTCTCTCCAAAGTCCTATTTTAAATAAATTTGAATTAACACACAAATTTAAAACAGCACAAAAGTTGTCTTGAAATTTTTTCAAATAAATCTTAAAATAAACTAGACAATATTTGAGAGAGGTAGGAAAAATAATCAACTCATTTGGAGTTATCATTAAAAAGTTATAGGCAGTCAAAGGTGTGGTCAAATCTGGTTTTTAAAATAAACAAAAAGAAAACAGAAACGGTACACGTCGAAGACGTACTTTGGAATCTACGCTTCCACTTACTCCAACGTGTACGGCGCGTTAGTCACTGACAGTGGGCCCAGGGGACCCACTGGTCAGGTTTGACTAGTCGATCTCCCTCCTCTTCCTTTGCCCCGAGCGGAGGCGGGACTCCGGCGATGCTCGCCGGTGAACGGCGGCACTGTTCGGGAAACGGAGGCCATCCGCGGGCTCAGGGGATCGAGACGGTCACTCCGGTGGTCGCTTTGGTCTCTGGGGTGGATGGAGCTGCCGGCGGCGAGCTTCGCAGCGGACGGTGGCCGTCGGGCAAAGTGATTTTTCTCCCGCGGCGAGTCCCGATCAAAATCGAGCAGGGGGATGGATTCACTAGGGGGAGAGGGATTTCCTGGTGAAGAGAGTGGAGAGGGGGAGGCTCTGGTGGCGCCAGAATGGCCGGGGCAGTGGCGGCGGCTGCAGTTGCCGGAGGTGGGGAAGAAGACCTCCCCGGGTCGATTGGCTGCCATGGAAGAACTAGGGGAGCATCTTTGAGGCTGCCTAGTGAACGGAACGTGCTCGGGGGCCTCTTTTTATAGCTCAACGAGGTCGGTTTGCGGCGGCCGTGGATAAGTTCGCCGGCGAACCGCCTCCCTGTAGCGGCAGGGCGTCGTGGTGAGGACGAGAGCTAGAGGACGCGCGAGAGGATGAGGCTGAGCTGTTCCAGGGGCAGGTGGCGGCAGCCGAGGCTTGGGCGGCACCGACCAGCAGAGCGCCCTTGACGCCAGATGCCGCCAAGGGGCTCTGTCGGCGGTGGTGCAGGGCACCAGGGCTGCTTGGCGTGTTGCGGTGAGAGGGAGAGTGCGTGGCGCGGCTCTGCGGTGCGGGCAAAACCAGGGGCTCGACGTGGCGACTCGGGCGCGGCACGTGCAAAACGCGTGCTCTGCTCACGCCCACAGCACACACGGGACGTGGTCGACAAAATGCCAGGGCGTGCTAGAGGTCTCGGTTGAGGCTGGCACTTAGCAGACCCAGGTTAGGAGTAGCTGGGAGTTTAGTGGACATGCCAGTTTGTCCAGAGGTGCAAGTTCACAGTGCAATGACAAAAGTCATGTCAAAGCTGGTCATGCCCATAAAGTGTTCGATAGAATGCCACATGCACCTAGGCATTTCTTGGAGTGGTCAAATCTCCCAGGGTGGGGTCTCTTTAGATGGATGAGAGGGTGGTGAGGTTAGTTTGCCAAAAGGAGAAACTTGCTAGTGCAAGTTTTGCAAATCTTCAGTTCTGGACAGAAAGAACAGGGCATGATTGCATGTACTAGAATTGCTCCAATGAGTCCAAACTCCTGGACTTAAGGTTCTAGCAGGAAGGGCTACAAGTAGGAAAAGGAATCATGGATAGAGGAGACAACTAAAATGGTGGTTGTTGTACAAGTTCTCAAGTTGGATCAGAATGGAAAAGAGGATGATTCACTCAAATTTTTCAAAGAACAAAGCTGGTTTTTTGCATAAAGTTGAGTATTATGCTCCTACTGACATCCCATAATTTTGGTAGAAGCTTCAAAGAAATATTTAAATTGGTTGCAGTGTAAAACTGCTCACTGGACCAGATTTGAAAATATGATGTAGAGCTCAAAATATCCAAGGAATGAAATATCTTTTTGCATAAAAGTGGTTTGGTGTCATCACATGACATCTCCAAATTTTGGTGGAATTTTTGAATGATTTTATAGAAGAGTTGCAGTGCAAAAAGGACCATAAAACCATGGGAAACCATTTTTCAAGAGAATAAAGATTATGGAGATTATCATATAATCAATTCCTTTGACGAAAAGAAAAGATTTTTCTTGAGAGGATAAACAAGTCCGATAACATATTTGAAAAGTTTTCACTTAAGGAAATAACTCCATGATACTATTTTTCTTACCATTTTGGCATATGTTTTCTTATTCTTTTCTAGTCCGATGACTTATCTACTCTATTAATATGGTTATATGCACAACATGTTTCAATCCTTGTACCTCTTATGAGATAACTCTACTAGCGAACCACCTCACGTACGTTCCCTTTTCTTTAACAAATGGAAGTAAATAGACTATTTAACATGTCTCCTCTTCTAGGTTTGCACAAAAGTTACTGCAATGTCCGATCTTTTCCGCACTTAAGTAGATTATTTTTACCAACTAGTCTCAAGTTAATGACACTGAGGTAATTTTGGCGAGATAGAGGGGGGTGATGAAATATACTGTCGATTTTGTGTGTGTATATAACATGGTAACTCAAACATCACATACCTGATAATTTATGTACCTCCTGGTAACTTTGGCGATTGGGGGGGGGGGAGTTGATGAAATATCCACCTCGTAAGCTTATTGGAATAGCATGGTAACTCGCACATCGTAGACCTGATAACTTATCGTACCCCGGTATGAAAAAAGTCCATTTTACTGCCCTGAAGAAAGCGAGATCTTTTTTTGGCTTCTTTTACCCCCCAAACAAACCCAAACCGGTCAAAACACCCCCTGGCTGGTTTTTCTCCTCCCTCTGCTGATGTGGCAGTAGTAAAATTGACTTTTCCCCCCGATATTGGCGGGACGGGGGGTTAACGAGATATCCCCCGGTAACTTTTGTGGAAATAGCACGGTAACTCACACATTGCAAACCTGATAAGTGTTGTGACACGGTCCTGATAACTTTTGGCTAGGGCAGTGATGAAATATACCCACGGTAACGTTTATGTTAATAACATGGTAACTCACACGTCGCAGACCTGATAACTTATGTACCCCCAGTCTTGGTAACTTTGGTGACGGGGAGCGGGGGGTGATGAAATATCCTCCGTTAACTTTCGTGTGAATAACATGGTAACTCAAATTTCATAGACCTGATAACTTATGTACCCCGGTCCTAAAAACTTTGTCGGCGAGGGTGAGGGTGGGGGAGTTGTTGAAACATACCACGGTAACTTCTGTGCAAATAATATGATAACTCAAACATGGAGGACCTGATAACTTATGTACCCCGGTCCTGATAACTTGGTCGACGAGGGTGGGGTGGGGCAAGTCGCTGAAACATGCCATGGTCACTTGTGTGCAAATAACATGATAACATAAACATGGCGGACCTGATAACTTATGTACCCCGGTCCTGATAACTTGGTCGGCGAGGATGGGGGTGGGGCAAGTCGCTGAAACATGCCACGATAACTTTTGTGCAAATAACATGATAACTCATACATGGTAGACCTGAGAACTTTTGTCGGAGTGGTCGGGGTGGGGGTGTCGTTGAAACATACGACGATAACTTTTGTGCAAATAACATGATAACTCACACATCGTAAACATGATAAATTATGTACCAGTCCTTGTAACTTTGTCGGAGGGGCCGAAGTGGGGGAGTCGTTGAAACATACCACGATAACTTTTATGTAAATAATATGATAACTCACACATCATAGACATTAAATTATGTACCCAGTCTTGGTAACTTTGTTGGTGGGTTGGGGTTGGGGGGAGTCATTGGAACATACCACGGTAACTTCTATGCAAATAACATGATAAGTCACACATCGTAGAAATGATAAATTACGTACCCAATCCTGATAATTTTATCAGCGGGGGTAGGGTGGGAGGAGTTGTTGAATCATACCACGATAACTCTTATGCAAATAACATGATAACTCACACATTGCAGACTTGATAATTTATGTACCCAACCCTGGTAAATGTGGCGACTGTGGCGAGGTGGGGGTAACCCCGGTAATTTATATGTAAATAGCTTGTTAATAGACACATACTAAGCTGATAACTCACATACAAACGCCATTATAATTTTTGACCTGAATTTTTTTTATTGAAAAATATACACCCAGTAATTTCTATGTAAAAAGCATGATGATGTATACATCACAGATTTGATAACTAATATCTTACATTTTAACACCATGATATCTTTCATCCAGGGGAATTTTTTTAAAACATTTTCATCGATAATTTCTATGTTAAATTACCATACTTTCCCATGCTTTTAACCTTCTCGTACTGTAGTTATCACCCTTATCATGGTATAGTTATCATGTTGCTCATACCATAGTTACCACGCTGGTCATTGCCAAAGTTATCAAGCCAAACTTTATTTTTTCTTTTGATATGGCAGAAATAAGAAAGGTTCAAATAACATTGTCATTCTACAATAGACAACAACAAAAGGTGGCTTAGTTGGTTATTAGGCTCGATAGGTATTACATAGACACCACTAGCAATTTACTACGGTTTTTGAGAGAAGGAAAAAAAACAGTGAAAGCGGGAGGAACGACGCAACGGGACGAGCGGAAGGATCTATCGAAGGTCGTGCGGATCTGTTGCTAACCACCAGTCGACTGGTGGTTAGCACAGTCCAAATAAAAAAGATTAGGCACCGCTCAAAAAAGAAAAAAAACTCATTCGATTAGGCCTCCTCGCCGGCGGCGAGCTCGACCACTCCGGCTCCGGCGACCGACTCTCCACTCCCCATCTCTCTCCAGAATACATAGTCCCCGTGTCCCCCAACACCTCCTTCCCCTCTCCTCCCCTCCCCACCACCAGACGGCAAAGGCGCACGCTTGGCGGCGAACGACGCACCGTCGGTCAGTTGCCAGATTTCTTCCGCCGGTAATTGCCAAATTACTTAACTTTATTATTGACCTATCTTACGCGCGATTGACATCCTTGTCTTAATTTTGAGGTCTACAATTCCTTCGTCTTAATTTTGAGGATACCAAAGCAGAGGGTAGGGCTTGGGGGTCTGAAAACTGCAGACGCTACCTTTCCTGTACAGTGCACATCATTGACCAGATTAGTTCGTGCTGACAGACGGTTCTTGGTAGATGTAATCTTAGTTGGTGCCTGCCCCCAAGATCTAGCTTAGCAGATCTCAAGGAAGTACACTGCATTTGTTACTAACAATTTCTTAGTTAATCCATGGCGGACTGTCTTTATCGTCTCTCAAGGAGAGTTCTTTATTGGATAAAAAATAATTACGCGGTTTGGCACTAGTTAACTAGCTACGAAATAGTCCAAGTCGTACTCATCTCGATCACATACACAGTAATCCGTTCTAAATTCTCCACATACACATATATATTGCCCAAGAGTACATATATAATCCGGACTCCAGAGAAGGGTGAACAATGGCTGGCTGATTAATTTACATTTTGGTGGTTGTATATACATCTCTTGAGATTGACAGGGTGAGAAAATAGTACATTATCATCAGAAAAGGAAATAATGTATTTCTCACCCTTGATCGGAACTATCTTTTGACGCATCAGCCTGACAAATACTCCGTACATTGTGCCTGCAAAGAGCCTACTTAACTAGAGATAGTTGAACCGGCGGATCACGACAATCAGGGCAGGAACTGCCATTAACTGATGAGCATATTTAGTTCAGATCCAAATCTGGCCAACGGCACCTCACAAACTATCCATTAGTAATAAGGAGTAAAAAGAGTAAGCAAGCTCAACAACATGACAGCCAGCCCACGTTATGTAATTAGTTAGTTAATTAGCTCTGTCCAGTGCAGGTGCAGCTATCTGCAAGTTCACGCGGCTTTTGAAAACCTATTAGGTTGTAGTCTAGCTTGCAGAAGATTTGGTCATGCGCAATTTCTTCACTGAAGCCTTGCATAAAAATTAAGATGCAAAAGATGGAGCCATAGGCAATGATTTCAATATAGTTTGATGAAGCTTTCAGTTTTGTCAGCTATTTTCATTTTTGTGTGTTTCTTCGATATAGCATATTCTTTTAGTTAATGAATAAAGTCAGACCATTCCGAAGCAAATAAAAAAGAGAGGATAGGGACGCTGGTGGTGGTGGCTGGGGGAGGTGCATTTGGCCAGAAAGACGTCAGTTGGTGGGACGCGCGTACTTTTAAACTCCGCTCGAGTTCTCAGAGGAGAACACGGATCACCAACCATGGCGGAGGGCGTTGTGGCGTTGCTGATTGCCAAGCTCGGTTTTGCCTTGGCAAAAGAGGCAGCAACCTTCGGCGCATCACTGTTGTGCAAGGAAGCATCTGCCCTCAAGGGTCTCTTCGGTGAGATCCGTGAGGCCAAGGAGGAGCTGGAGAGCATGCAGGCCTACCTCCAGGGGGCGGAGCGGTTCAAGGACACCGACGAGACCACCGGCATCTTCGTCAATAAGATCAGGGGCTTCGCCTTTGAGATTGAGGATGTGGTCGATGAGTTCACGTACAAGCTGGAAGACACACATGGGGGATTCGCTGCGAAGATGAAGAAGAGGGTCAAGCACATCAAGGCATGGTGCCGTTTGACACTCAAGCTCCAAGATATCAAGGGCAGGCTTCAGGGTGCGGATAGGAGAAAGGTCCGTTACGACATGAGAGGGATTGAGATAGAGGGTAGGAACAGGGGTCAGTCGTTGCATCTTGCGAGGGAAGAGGATATTGTGGGCATTGAGGAAACCAGCGATATGTTGATCCGCTGGATCATGGATGATTGGGAGGAACCAGGGAGCAAAATTGCAACTGTTTGGGGAATGGGAGGTGTTGGTAAGACCACTTTGGTTCGTCACGTGTATAGGACCGTGAAGATGGAATTTGCTAAATATGCGTGGATAACTGTATCAAGTAGTTACCAAATTGAAGATTTGTTGAAAAAAATCGCCAGTGAGCTGGGTATCCCAGTTGGTGTCACCGGCGTATATAGCTTGATAGAGGTAATCCGTAATCATTTGCATGGTTCAAGCTATCTCATAATTCTGGATGATATTTGGGATGTGGACGTCTGGTTTATCATAAGGAATGCATTTCCTGCAGAAAGCATTGGTCGTTTGTTATGATCAGTAGAATTCAGGAGGTAGCATGGATGGCAACAAACAGCTGTCAAATCCAAATGAATACATTAGCGAGACATCATGCATGGCAATTATTTTGCAATGAAGCCTTTTGGAACAATGAGAACAGAGCATGCCCAGAGGAACTGGAAAATTTAGCTCAAATGTTTTTGGATAAGTGTGGTGGCTTGCCCATTGCTATTGCTTGTATTGGCCGCTTGTTGTCATGCAAGCAGCCAACTTACTATCAGTGGGGAAATTTATACAAGGAATTAGAGTGGCAGCTCAGTAATGATGTGAATGTCGATATTAATATTGCTCTGAAAGCCAGCTTGTGGAACCTTCCAACTGATCTGAAGAACTGCTTTCTGCACTGCACAATATTTCCAGAAGATTATCTATTCGGAAGAAAAGGGCTAATCAGGCATTGGATTGCAGCTGGATTTATTAAAGAAGCAGGAAGCAAAACATTGGAGGAAGTGGCAGAGGGCTACCTAAACGAACTTATAAACAGAAGCCTGCTGCAGATTGTCGAGCGGAATCTGTGTGGCCGAGTTCGGAGGTGCCGAATGCATGACATTATCCGTGTTCTTGCTCTGACTAAATCAGAGAGGAATCCTTCTGTCAAGTTTACAATGGTTCAAGGGATTTTCCCACGGTGAATGCACGCCGTCTGTCAATTCAAAGTACAAACATGGAACAACTGACCCCATTGGTGTGTGCAACAAGTCTCCGCTCTCTGCATGTTTTCGAGAGTCATTTGAGAATTGATTCTCTAGAGGCTTTCCTCGAGCCTTCCAACTTGCTGTCAACATTGGATCTGCAAGGAGTTCAAATCAAGAGACTACCCGAGATGGTCTTCAACTTGTTCAACCTGCGTTTTCTAGGTCTTCGAGATACTCAAATTGAATATCTCCCAAAAGAAATAGGAAGGTTACAGAACCTGGAAGTCCTTGATGCTTTCAATGCTATGCTATCAGCCGTTCCAGTGGAAGTAACAACACTTCGGAAATTGAAATACCTGTATGTGGTTACTGTTCCAGCTGGAGCTGATGAGAGAGTTCTTCCTTTTGATGGATTCCGTGTGCCCAAGGGTATCGCCAATTTGACCGACTTGTTTGCCCTGCAACATATCGAAGCTAACAGTGAGGTGCTATGTCAGCTGGGATGTTTAACCAAGTTAAGAACTTTTGGTATCAGTAAAGTCAGGAGTGGTCATTGTGTAGATTTGTGTGGTGTGGTCAAGAAAATGGTTCATCTTGTTCATGTAGGAATCAGTGCAATTGATCAAAAGGAAATCCTGCAGCTGGAAGCACTTTGCTTACCAACAACCATTTCGAAAGTTGACATAGTAGCGCAGCTGGACAAAAGTATCCTACCTCAGTTCGTCTCATCCAGTTCAAAACTTATTAACCTCACTGATTTAACTTTGTGTTGGTCCAAATTATATGAAGACTCTTTTGCGTGCCTCTTGGGTTTGCATGGCTTAGTTAAACTTCTCCTTAATAAGGCTTATGATGGAAAGGAGCTACACTTCTGTGCAACGTCACTTCCAAAACTCAAGTCACTACAGATATGGGATGCTCCAAATCTCAACAGAGTTACAATTGAACAAGGTGCGATGCAAAATATTGTTAAACTATTTCTCATTGACTGTCCAGGATTGAAGGATCTTCCTGATGGCATCGAGCATCTTAGAAACCTCGAGCGCCTGGAGCTGAAGGATATTTCTGAAGAGCTGACACGGAAGCTTCAGCAAAATGAGGAATCAAAGGAATTTGATGAAGATTGGATGAAAATTAGCCATGTGAGACGAGTGGTGATTCTTTAGGTGTATTGAGGTACTCCCTCCGTCCGAAAATACTTGTCATCAAAATGGACAAAAAGGGATGTATCTAGAACTAAAATACATCTAGATACATCTCCGTTTATTCATTTTGATGACAAGTATTTCCGGACGGAGGGAGTAGAACATAGTGAGTGCAGGCAGGGGGTGCTGGTTGGAGATGCAAAAACAAATTGTAGTGTGCTGTATCTTTTTCAGTTTGAAACGGTGAAGCACTTCTTCTGTATTAGTGTTTTGATATTTTGTGGAGATGCCAAAAGCACGCACACAGAGATGTAATTTCTTCTCTGTTTTCCTTCTTTTTCCATCAACAATATGTTTGGGCACTCAATGTTGCTTTTTTCTTGCTTTCTTGCATGAACTTATTTCTATGCTGTTGGTCATGTAGCTGTATCTTGTCATGAGATGATGTCAATTCCGTCATTTACTGTCGTCTCTTCTCAACGATTACAACCCAGTTTTAGATCCAAGTTTCTGTATTCAAGTTGCAGTTTTACAGTTCTATTAACTGAAATAGTGCACCTGGTTGTACAGTTGTAGTTTCTTAGCTGTCTAGAATTACTTGATGTTTTTGCTTCCTTAGGTTCATGTTCGCAGGAGCAAGAAAAAAAGGTTCTAGGTTTATGTGAGTTGATGTGGTATCAAGCTCAGCTCGCTAATCCTTCTGAAAAATTAAGCACCGTATTTCAGTTGTCAGGTACTCATACCACACCGTATTTCTTTTTTACATACAGTGTCCTCCCATGTAGGCGACGCAGTGCTGCCAGGCTAGTCAGACGTGCCATCATTTCACCCATCAAGTCCATGCTGTGCGAGCAGTTCACGAACATGCATGGGCACGCGCATGCTCTCATGTTCTCCATAATACTATAGCACGGGCCGTTGCACATCAGTGTTCTGTTCCCGGACGTTTAGGCTCACAATCAGACCGTTTGGAAACAATCTATTTATATCGGCCAAGAACAGCACCGCACTATCCGTTGCAATCCAGCAAAGCTAACAAGAACACCACCATAGATAGATATGGGGTCGTCGTCATCCTCATCTTGGTCGAGATAGACGGCACAGCCCATATACCAACATAGGCACGAGCCGAAGCCTCAAGGGCAGACACTCTGCTTGAACTGTGCTCCCTCTCATCTGCCGCCTTGCCAATCCTGACCCTGCGAACGACGACACATCAATAAATCAGGAAATAAGCTGCCACTTTTGCAATGCAAAGCAATGATTGTACCATGCCACGGCTTCTACTGCCGATTCATTCTAACCAACAGATACATGTGGTTTGTTCTGAATCTCACACAACACAGCTGCAAAATTATGTCTTACAAAAATCATATGAAGAACAGGAACATCACCTCCCGGTCCAACTAGACCCATTTGTCTTTGACACGACCACCCCGTCTTCCTCTCCATCCTCAGCTGCCGTGTCACGGGCAATACTCCCAGCGCCTGGGTCGCATGAATCCCCTACCTCTTCGCCACCACCATTGTACGAGCTGCAGTTCCTCTACGTTACAAAATGTTTCCTCCGTCTCCTCACATGCTTCCTCCTCCATAGGGTACCCATCCAGGCGCACTGGCTCAGAGCATCTCCAACAGCCGCGCAAAGCTACGCCGCACGTAAAAAACCTGTTTGCTGCGCGCGCTTCGGCATGTTTAGCGCGGCCGCCAGCGCAGCGCGCGACTCGCCGGATATATGATATGGACACAAAATGAGTTTGAAACATTCATCAAAATGCAATGGACATGTGAAATTTAACACAAACAAGTTGATGAATAAAAGTTCATGCCCACAAGTTCAAAATCATGCCCACAAGTTTATCCAACCAAATTCAAATGCAAACTAAAGTTCAAGACATGAAAGACACATCAATCATCTTCGTCCTCATCTTTCGAAGACGATTCTTCCGCCACCGAAGATGAATCTTCCTCCCTCTCCTCATCACGCACCGCATCACGTAAGCTCCGACGGTGTTGGCAAGATCTTCATGGGAATGTGTGTGAGAAGACATTCCACCCATGGCGGCCGGAGGTGCACCTATGCCTCCCATGAGAGAAGCAAAACTCATGCCTCCCATGACGGCCATAGCGTCGGAGGGTGCTCCAAAGCCACCCATGCCTCCCATGGCGGCCGGAGATGCCATGGCGGCCGGAGATGCACCCATGCCTCCCATGGCGGCCGGAGGTGCACCCATGCCTCCCATGGCTCCGAAGACACCCATGCCTCCCATGGCGCCGAGGCCACCGCCACCCATGCCGCCGAGGCCACCGCCACTCATGCGGATCATGGCTCTTTTTTGGATCAACACTTCTTCACGGGCAAGATTGACATATTCCTTTTGCGCTTCATTGAGGTTGGATGTGTCCAAGAAGAACAAGTGCTTCTCCCATTCCAACAATCTAGTTCGCTCCTCATTGCTCACTTTCCTCTCCTCCAAAGCCACCTTCCTCTCCTCGGCCGCCACCCTTCTCTCCTCGGCCGCCAACCTCCTCTCCTCGGCCACGGCATCTTGGTTCCTTGTCATTTTCGTGGCTTCGACCCTTGCCTTCACAATAGCTTCCATAGCATTTTTGAGCTCATCATCTCCTTTCCTCTTCTTCTTTTCGTTTTGTCTTTCTTGCACCCATCCGGTCGTTTTGTCTTCGAGTATGAAACCGAGTTGGGTATGGGGATTCTCTTGCCGTCATCACTTGATGCATCATCCTCCTCCTCATCATCGTTCAACTCAATTGTTCGCTTGCGTTTGTTGCTCAAATGCAAATCATCCAAACCATCACGCTTCTTCCATTTCTCATCATCCTTTAACACTTCATAGCAATGAGGCAAGGTAAAGACCCTTCCTTTCTTGAACTTCCCTTCTTGGTTGTCCTCGTCTCTTCTTTGAACAAGTTTTGTGCAATGTTGTACTACAAGAAAAACAAAACAAGTTAGCACTTCGGTCACCAAAAACAAGTATGATGAACATATATGAGATGCCACTTACTCGATCATCCTCATTTGTGCCACTTGGGTTAATCTTGTCAACCGCCTTTTGACAATCCGCCCACTTTTGACAATCCGAGTTGATTGTCGACCATCGGGACCGAAGTGATCTCTCGGAGCGGTCAATTCCACTCACGTTGTGAGCATCAAGTGTTCTTTCATTCGCCCCCAATACGCGTCTCTACTTTGATCACCTCCAATGGATGGATCCCTCGACACTTGCAAATAAGTATAGCATAGTAACTTGTCATCGTTGGTGGTGTAATTGCCCGCTCTTCCTTTCGGCGCCTCGACAATGCCCTCACCCTCCTCGTCCACCTCAAACTCATGGTCTTCGAAATGGATGTCATTAGTTTGAGACCAATGCGAATTGTTGGACCCAACACCCATAGTTGACATGTATGTATCATCGTTGAGACTACAAAGTTTTTGAACAATGCAAATAAGCTATCTATATGTGATGATGCATTGAAAAATAACAAGAAAAGAAAAGTTGGAATTTTTTCACCTTGGGGCATTTAAATCGAACACGTGGTGCACGTCGGCGGCGGCTCAACGAGTGAGCTTCGCCGGCGCTTGATAGCCGTCGCGCTGACCGTCGAACGTGCTGCAAGCTTCTTTCCCCTCGCCTTCGTGCTACCGGAGCCGTCCGCCGCCTTGTTCTTCTTCGCGGATGTTTTGCCCTTCTTCGGCCGCGCCGCATTGGGGACCTTCGACGGTGCGCCGGCGGCACGGGACGGCGCCGGCGCGACGCCACCCGGCGCCGTGGTCATCCGCGGCGGCAAGAAGAGGCTGCGTGCGAGGCCGACGCTCGGCGGAGCTCCGGCGGTGGCGACGCCAACGCTCCCCGCGCTTGGGTTTTCGGCGGCGGCAGTGGCGGCTGCGGCGGCGGCGGCGGTGAGGGGGTCGCGGCTGTACACCGGGGTGAGCGGGGTGCCGGTGTGCGCGTCCAGGGGTGGGTGGCAAGGCGCCAGCGGGCGAGGGAGGAGGAGAGGAGAGAGAGTGCGCGAAAGCGCCGAGTGTGTCCCGCTGGCCAGAAGCGCGCCAAAATACACCGCGCGGGACAGTGTTTTCGACCGCGCGCCCAACTCGTTATAGGGCGCGCGCCGTTTTTGCGCGTCCGCTGAAGCGACCCATCACGTTGCGCGCGCGCTAAAACAGACTAATTTGTGGCGCGACGCTAGTTTAGCGCGGTTGTTGGAGATGCTCTCAAAATCAATAAAGTCATCTTGGACACTAGTAGTTTCGCTTGTCTCATCATCAATCAGCTGCGTACCGGCTGTCTCTCAAGACAAGCCCGTCGTCCAAACGAGGGACCAACCTGGCCACACAAACAATACACAACCAGATCTGATTTTGGATGAATAAAGATGGGAAAACTCTAATCCAACCCACTACCACCCAATTAAAGACACCCCGCGATTGTAATCAGGCAAAAAGTGAGATTTAGGGGGAAATTTACCATGCGTCGGATTCCTCGAAGAAGAACTCCATGCCATCTATGGCGAAAGCAGCTCTGCTCTGGTATGCTCGAGCTAAGGTGTCGACGGGCCAAATACGCGTCTACTGCCCCAACCTGCGCCTACAAGATACATTTACTCTCGATCCACACCCAACCCGCCAGCCCGTGAAGTGGGCCAAATTGAAAGTCACCCAGGGAGAACATCATGTTCACGCGCACCGGCTAAAACGCAGGCCTAGTACATATCGTGAACACGAGAAGATGGCACCGGTGTATTTATCTCAAATATCCGACGTATATAGCTCAAAAGGCAAACGACACACATCCTGATGCTAAAACGCTCGACGAGGATTACGGCCTCCAGGCAGCTCGTCCGCCAAAACGCCCCTCTCCTAATGTTGTGCATAATAACATGTTGCTGTTTTTTTCTCTTTAGGCTGTCGAAAGGGCTGGGCTTGGTTCCTTCCACCCGTGCACACCATCCTCTTCCTCCGCCTCTTCGAGAGGTCAGGTCATGGGGGTACGACCGCCTGTATCCTCAGGTTCTCGACGACTGGTGCTTGTACCATGCGTACCTCCATAGATTCTGCGCTGCGCGCACAATGGTGATCTTTACCTTGATTGGGACGCCCACCGGCTCTGCTTGGAGAAGGAGAACAGCTTCAAGTCTGAGTGGGTGGCCTGACGACCATATCCACAGCCACAGGTGCGCCTTGCTGCTTCTGCTCTCTGACAGGGGCGATGCACGTTGCTCTGTCACCATGATGGCCGCATTGTGTATTGCCAAGGAGACCGAGCTGGTCGTCGAGAGGCTGAGGCTTGGTCCCGTTGTTCTAGACCCAGAAGAACCCCCTGACCTGAGCACACAGATGTGGAAGCTCGCCTTGAGCTACATTTCGCAAAGTCTTCGTCAGGCTTGCTCTGACGTTGCTTTGCTGGTTCAGAGGGTTTTCCGCCCTGCTGGGCATTACAAAGGACGCTCACACCATGGTTCAGAACCTGAAGAAAGGATATCACGACTACTACCGAAAAAGGCTTTTGCCCCGCTTTATAAATAAAGCAACCACCAAGCACAACGTTCACAAGGTACCACTCAAAACATGAACACACCCATCGCCACCGCACGAAGGTCCAACACAGACGCACAAAACACAACACACACGCAACATAGGTTCAGCCGTGGGCACAGCACAACAAGCCCAACAAAACACCCAGGGACGCACAGACAACAAGCGGCGGTGGCGACGGCGACGAAGACGCAGAGCTAATCTGGCTCAGGTGGTGGCGGAGGGAGCGGGGGAGCCAGCCGGAGAGCCATCGCGCGAAGCTGAGTGATGATGGAGGTGATGGCATCTTTCTCCCTGGGGCGGCTAAGCGACCGCCAAAGCTGCAAGTAACCAAACCATTTGAACATAGCGTCAGTAGCACGACGAAGAGGGATACGCTGAATCACAAGTTTATTCCTAACAGTCCACAGCGTCCAGGCAAGGACCCCGATGATCAGCCACCTAATGCGGCGTAATGCGGGGGAATCACTTGGAGTTCGGCAAAGAGAGCAGGGAAGTTGGTATGATCCCAGCTTCCACCCACAATCTCGGAAACAGCTCCAAAGGAACTGCGCAGACACGCAGTGAAGAAGATATGGTTTGAATCCTCTTCAGCCCACAGTGGGCAGCGCCCATCCTCAGGGCCATTGCGTTTGAACCTCAACGCCCGGATGGTAGGCGGCCACGAATCCACTGCCACAAGAATATCTTAATCTTCAATGGGAGGCGAATCTCCCAAATAGATGAGAGCGCCTCATGATCGGGTGAGGCGATGGCGGATAGAGAGATTTGGTGGAGAATTGACCGGACGGTTCAAGGCGCCATCTGGCCTTGATCAACGTCGATCGTGAGATCCGACTCATGGAGAGCCACAGTCAAGCAATTCCTGCCAGTCCGCATTCTCCGCAGGACCAAAAGGCCTTCGGAACGCGAGGCGCCCAAGGTCAAGAAGGGCGTTTGCCACGGAGATCTGGGGGGCCACCGCGATGGAGAACAGGACCGGAAACCGGGACGCCAGGGGTCGTCCCCAGTCCAGCGACCGAACCAGAACAGCGTGGCGGTGCCGGACCCGATCTCAATCGAGGTCCCTATCCGGAGGACAGGGAGGAGCTGGATGACAGATTGCCGTAATCGGGATCCTCCAGCGTTAGCTGATGTATGCGAGTGGCTGTCCGCGGAGGTACTTCGCTGAATAATGCGCAGCCACATGCCACCTTCGCCGTTGTTAATCCTCCAGAGCCACCGAGTCAAAAGGGCAATATTCATGCGTTTGGAGGACATGATCCCAAGGCCGCCCTGGTCGCGGGGTTTACAGATCTCGGACCACTTGACCATGTGGTATTTCTGCTTATCACCCTCGCCGGCCCAGTAAAATCGCCCCTGAACGGTGGCAATCTCGTGATGAAGAGTCTCCGGAAGGCTGTAGAAGCTCATGATGAATAAGAGGAGGCTGGCGAGGGACGAGTTAATAAGGACCGTAAGGGCCGCTTTTCAAAGCCATCGTCCCTGCCAGGGCTCGATCCGGTGTTGGAGCTTCCCCACCGTGGGGCGCAGCTCGGCCACCGTAAGCCTGGTGTCGCTAATGGGTATCCCAAGATAGGTCGTGGGGAAGCACCCAAGCTGGCAGTTAAGCCGATCCGCGATGCTCTGCCGCTCGTCTTGGGAGTAGCCCAAGATCATCACCTCACTCTTGTCAAAGTTGATCCTTAGGCCGGACATCTGCTGGAAGCACAGGAGGAGGAACTTGAGGTTCGAGATATCACTCGCGGAGCCCTCCATCATGATGATGGTGTCGTCCGCGTATTGGAGAAGGGAGACCCCGTTGCCTCCAACAAGGTGCGGGACAATCCCTTGATGTGTCCTGCCGCCTTGGCCTTATCGAGGATGGCCGCCAGCGCATCAACAACTATGTTGAACAGGAATGGGGAAAAGGGGTCGCCCTGGCGGACCCCACAAAACGTGGGGAAGAACGGGCCGATCTCCCCATTAATGTTCACCGTTGTGCGGCCAGAAGAGACCAACTGCATAACTCTGGTCACCCATCTATTGTCGAAACCTTTCCGAAGCAACATAGTGATGATCTGGCATAATAACATGTTACTAATTTTTTTCCTCCATATAAGCTATCGAAAGGATTCCTGATATAGAACGGGGAATATATCTCCAGCTGTCCCTGGTTGCAGGTTTCAGACTCACCTCACCCTTCAGTTTGCAGGAATGATTCTCCCATTTACAGTGTATTGTCATCAGATCTCGTCATTTCATCGGTAAGTTGCGGTAGTGATAGGGTGCCACGAAGCGCAAGTTCCTTTGGTCAATGGCATTGAGAAGTGAATATGTCTTGATGCCCGTAGCAACACATGGTAGTGGACTTATGGAGTATTGCTTCTCATGGTGTTTTTGGAAATGCGCACGGATGGAGTCCTGGACATTGGCGATTGCTTCAACCTGCAGGTATGGACCCTGATCACAACTTCCTACCTTGATGCTTAATTTCTTGTCTGCAGCTTGGCTCCTACTCTGTCGTAGTGCGGCCCTGTTTGCTGTTCTTGTGTTTTCTTTTTCTCCTTGTTTTTGCTATGTTTTTCTTCTTTGGCGTTGGCTACAAGACTACTTGTTATACTACCCCTTGGTTTCAGGTAAATGAAAATCGGTTTCCTGCAAAAAAAGGTAAATAAAATCGGCAGGCAGGCATCCCGACATGTGACGGCATGGTTGCTGCCATTGTCGATTCTAAAAGATGTTAACTTGAGAACTGGAAGACCATGCGTCTGCCGATTTCTCAATAAGGAAAGAGGTTAACTAGATGATATAAGTGAAATGTGTTGCGTGTTTCTTCCAAATAATATGTGTTATGTATATTACTACTGAATAAATTTGCATCATGACATTTTAAATTTCATTTCCCTATATGTCGCCTCCAAGACCATTTTGCTCTTGTGGTGTTCATTCTGCAAGGACCAGAACATATGGATGAAATAGTAATGTTATTGAGGGAGGAATTTTGAAACCGATGTTATCAAAGAAAGAGAACGATTTATTCAGCGACATACCTATAGAACTCCGAACAGTTAGGTGGAACTATAGTGTATTGGATTGTGATAACACAATATAAGTCGGTTTCAATAGTAGTAATAGTACTACAGAATAACTTGCCGTGATGTGTAATATTGGCGGTGGTGTCGCCGTGGTAGCCAAATAGAAATATGGTTGGCCTTTCAAGTTATTTGATTTAATTGGCTGGTCATTAGAGAGATTAGTTGGTTAGTAACTACAGGGTTAGTTGGTTGATAGCTATAGCCAAGCCTTGTTTACGCATGATCACACATGAAAATTCACCGTGCTTTAATTTTTCTAGCTAGTCTGTAGCTTTTGGATTTGATCCTTCCAAAAGCTTTTATTCCTTTAAGGTTGGTTGCTACATTGTTGTTTGCTATTTTCCTTTCTCTCTTGCTATTAATCTGATATAGTCTTCATCCGCGTTTTCCGCAATATTTACGATTATCAAGTAATTAGTTAAACCATTCGATTTCAAAAACTAATTTGATGCTTTTGATAATTGGCACTGGAAATAGAAATACATACACTCACCATCGATGGCAGTTTCCTGATTTAGCATCTAACCTGAAAAATGATGCCCACTGGACTTCCTTTTCACCTTTTCCTGCCAAGACCAGACGAATAATCCACATCATCTTTGGAACCCAAGGTACAAGTGGCTAGCATGACCTTGCGAGCTCCCTGTCAAGACTTAATCGTCACTTGACCCGCAAGGAAAAAAGGGGGCCAAACAGGATACGGTGGCTAATCACAGGACCCATTTAGCTAGCTAGTTGCTACTGATCTGATATGTAACTTCTGTTCAACTCAAAATTAAGCAGCCGACAACTAATTTCACCTGTTTGTAGCTAGCTAGTTAGTGGCTATAGTGTGTTGAGCAATGCTGGTTAACCTGTGCTTGGGAAGGGGGTTGGCGCACAAACCCTTTGAGTAGGTTACTGTCGAAAAGAGGATTATATTTTCTGTTGTTATGGCAAATGAACCGGTTCAGGTCTAATCATGCGAAAACTTTTTCTCAAACATGCCTCCGAGCCGTAGTATGGCATGCACGGATTGATGCAATTCCTCGTGGTGATATTCGTATATGTACTTTAAGCTTTTCATGTAATCATATTTCTGTAAAGAAAATATTCACTTTTTGCCGGAGTACATATGAATATTCTACATTTGCATGTATTTTTTGTTGGTGTTTTAGACGGTTGCTTGGGTTTTAGTTTTGCTACTTAGCTACCTAATCGCATTCTCTTGTCGGTATGTTTTTGTGTGCTCATGTCGTAATCTAACCTATCTTTATGGATTAATTGTTTGTGTTTTCTCGTTTTGGTATTTTGCACCAGAACTGCCATAATAATATGGACTAATATTCCAGTTGCCTAAGATCAAATGTGAGTTGATTGTTTCCCTCGCCGTTAGATTTGCACAAGATAATTTGTATTTCGGTTGCTCTTGTTTTCCCGGCTATGTTACCTCCCTGCTCATAAGCTCCTATCCTCTGTTGATACAGTTGTCGCCCTCTTTCTTGATCTCTGGCAGCTACCACCTCCATATCCGACATTGCCCCTCATCGCCATGCTACCAAAGCGGGGCTTGCCAGCATATGTTCATCCAGTTCTATCCCTTGACCTTCCCTCTGATCACTAGCCCAACAACCATCCTATGTGCTTGCCCTGGATGTTGATGCTTCTGCATTGCCTCACAACACCATCCTAACACATGATCGCCCTTCTCGCCTACTGACCATCTTTCTAAGTTTGAGGAGCATGATTTGACAACATAATGTGTATATAGTGCGAAAACCCTAACCTCTAACCCTCATCTTAATCCAAGTGAGGAAGAACTACAAGTTAGTCACCAGCACCAATTGCGAGGAGTTCGGCTGTCGTCGGGATCTATCCGATTCTTGTCACCTCCAATCATAATTTTGGCGTTGAGAGGTTGGGGGAACCTCGGCTCCTCTTAGGCATGTCCAGAATCTTTTAGTAGTATGAGTTTTGTGGTCCTTGTCGGCAGCACACTGGTGGAACCGTGTTTTCATTGGGAATAAGGGTCATTTGGTTCTTCATCTGTTCCGCTTTCTTGGCGGCACAAGAGAGCCGCAGAGATCTGCTCTATGCATTGATGGCCATGTACTTCGACAAGATGCACTTCTAGGGAATCATCCACGGTCCAAGTCCGTTCATTGCTCACGGATTCCCATCTGTTCTGATGGGCGAATCAAGGGGTTTTCTTAAACCTTTAAGGTAATCAAGTTTGTGCAGGTGTACGAGTGGTGTTGCCATTGCTTAGGTCTAACTGCAGTCAGTTCACTAAAGTCATGGCAACATTTCGTCTTGCAAGGACTTATACCATGGAGGAGATGTTCGGAGAAATTTATTGTACTTCCTCCGTTCCAAAATAGATGACCCAACTTTATACTAACTTAGATACAAAATTGGGTCATCTATTTTTGGAACGGAGGGAGTAGTTCTTAGCGTTAGGAGTTACATTGTACCTTAATAGTTGTTGAGTTTTAAAAAGGTTACATGTGATTCTAAAAACAAACCTGTAAAACTCCATAGACACACTTGGACAACTAAATAATATCAAAGATGTAATAATGGGACTGTAATCATTCTCCAAATGATTGATTAGCATCAACTAATCAATGCGCGTACCCACAAAAAAAACTAATCAAAGCGCAATGTATCACCTGGACAAACAAACAGTACACAAATGCACGTGTGTGATTATTGCAGTCATACACTCCCCACACACTGCATAGGTACTTAATTCCTCGTGTACTTTGAGAATCAAGAACAAACCTACACAAACGTATGTACTCTCAACACGCCAGTCTTTGGTTGCCGGGGACAAAAGGAATCAATAGAGGTATATCAGAATTTTTTAATACGTACACACAAGATCATAACAACAATTATCGAATCACGATACCGAAATCACGCGCAAAGACCAGAACAAGATAATCATATTTATGCACCATAATCGCCACCTACCGGCGGAGAATCAAGCAACAAAAGACTATATATATGCACACAAGACTATACGAACAATTATTAGTATATCACAATACCAATGCCAAAATCACACACAAAGGTTATTATTATTTTGCGGGAGAAACCTCTGATCACACACAAAGATTATATTAACTAAAACAAGAATAATTGTATCTGCGCGCCACCTAACTGTTGGAATCAACCAACAAAATCATGGCCATACAGTGGTTTGCCAGTAGTGGCGTACGACTCCTAAGCTAGCCCTCGGTTACCATGACAAGCCACCTACCAGATTGCTCCACGGAAATTATTGACGATCATGAGCTAATAATTCTGTGTACGTTGACGGATTGGTCAGTTCTGATGGATTGATCTGGATGGAGTGATTTTGAGGAGAGGGCACGCATCGGATCAACAGTTCCATCGCCGAAAGCTCCAACCGATCTGCATAATATTGCTTGCAACATTACAGGGATCCGTTTTTTCCATCACCGTCTCTTTCTTTGATTCTGAAGAGACATAGCAGCTGGGGGCCTGGGGATCCGTGCTGTAGTGCGTCTGCGTACGTGTATGTAGACGTGAAACCTTTTTGATTTTGGAAGATTTATTTAGAGTGGGGTGGATTACACTTTTTACCCGCCGTTTGTACATTCATGACAGTGCTTATCCCATTTTATAACGTCGTCACCCGTTTGACATGTATGTGAGCGTGAAGTCGGAGCTGTAGAATCATGGGGCGGTGTGACGGCAACAATGCCATGTGATGATGGGCAGGTCGGGCCATGGTGGTGCAAGGTTCGATTCTTCCTCCTGCAAGACTCGTCATCAAAGTCGGAACTGCCTAGTCCTCGACGCGTGTCGCTGATTGTTTGGCAATGAGTAGCAGGGTTCTCGTGTATTGTCCATTTGGAAGGGTCTTCACGGGTCACTTGCAATGAGGTTATAGTCGCTTGCTCGAGGAGAGGTGATGACAATGACAAGGCGGGCAACCTCGCGGTGTGTGCGAGTCCTATAGGTAGCCCAGATCGGCCCAGCGACTCTCTATATGGGCGTGTTGTAGCGGTTTTGGTCCTGATTTCTTTCAATTAATTAATCGAGCAACTCTCTTTAGCCGTTTTTAATGAATCGGGTCCTAAGAATCCGCATTTAAGAAAAATCTGACAGTGTGTCAAAATTTTATCTTGTTTAACAATTTCTTCGATTTTAACATGCTAGGTAGGTCTACTTGTCAGGCTGACGTGGCTAGTGATTCGGATGCCAGCTCAGAAGCACAAATGACCTTTTACCCTTTTGTGTCCGCCCGCATCCTCGCCCGCCCAACCTGCAACCCGACCAGCCATGTTGGTTTGCATGAGGCCACAACAGTCAGGCGACGCTAGAGCTCACCGGCGGCGATCACCGGATTCACCATCGGGCGGGGATGCGGGCCATGTTTCTTTTTCTTTTTTTAACTGTGGTGTGGGCCATGTTGGTTCACGCTTATGAGCTGGATTACCGATGACCAAGCAAGTCGGCAGTTCCTCAAAACAAAACAAGTCTCTTTTTTTTTTTGAAATTGTTTGGACTGCTTACCATATGTGAACACGTGGTAAAAAGAAAAGAAAAAAGCCGGCATGCATGACAAGCGGACCCTTGCCGGTTAGAACCGGAGCATGAACCGCGTGGGGCATGTGGTTAGCAAAACTAAAATTCATATAGACCCGGAGCGTGCATGCAAATTGGCAAAACTTGATACGCGTACATATAGCAATTTCGAGAGATGTGAAAATCGTGGAATTGGTCCACTCATGTGGCTGGACCACTAAGCGGAGGCGAGCCAAGCATGCGTATGCACGCGAGCGATCGAGCATTAGAGTGAATGTACGTACGTGTAGGTACGACGTAGGAGTAGGTTGGACGGCCGAGCTAGATAGCTAGATAGATAGACAGGTTCGGTCGCGCGCGCGTGCGTGTGAGGTCCTGATCCTATCGATGGACGGGGCGGGCTCGCCGACGCCGACGCCGACGCCGGAGCTGTCCCCGGGCCACCCTCCTCGACGGTACCTGCGAGCTGCTACAGTGCACCCGGCCCCCGCCGCGGAGGCGCGGTTGCCGTGGCCCTTTCGTGGCGGGTTCCCACCGCCACGGCCACCGGCGTGCGTGCGTGCGTGTGAAGCTGTAGCCGTGGGTCAGGAGGGGCTCCGAGGAAGCAGCTGCAGCGGCCGGGCTAACATAACAATGTGGTAGTACGGTTCAACCGCCGAGCGGCTCCGCTGTGGTTTGGAGGATGATTGGCTGGTTTCGGGTGATGCGTTGGGGCGCAGGGGACCCCATGCGAAAGAAACGCAAGCCGAAAGCTGCCTCCCAACTCCCTTGGAAAGTTGCAACAAATTGGTTCGAACCAACCAAGCCACACCTCTTACAAATACCACATGTCCACTGTGTCCTCTCCTTAACCAGCTCATTCGTTCGAGGAGAGAGATAGAGAGAGAGGAGACGAAAGGAAGGTGATCAAGGAGCCAGGAAGCATCGCGAGGTACGTGCCGATTTTAGGTTCCAAAGGGGTTTATCCACGCATTCCCCTCTAGGGTCTACCTCTCTTGCTTGCTTGCTTGCTTAGGGTCTCTATTCCGCTCCACCGGCCTCTCTTCCCTTCATCTCGTTAGATTAGATCATCAGTGCACAAGGGATCATCATCTAGATTTACTTACACTATCCTTCGTTTCTGCTGCCCAAATGCTGTTTATGCATGTATGATCGGTACTCAATCATCTGGTTTTCATGGTGTGATGATACCGCGATGTGCGGGCAGGATTTTTGGTTGGTTGTCTTGTCGCGGCGTCGCTGTCCTGCGGGATTTGTACCTGCCGCTAGTTTGGAATTTCATGCATGATAAGATGACCGCGGTCAAAGCTACCGACCGACGGACTTATTAAACAGCTCTTAAATTGTTTTTCTTTTCTTTTTGCTTGTAGACAAGGTTTTGTATACTTGAGCTCGATCGGCATGAGCAGATTGGCCAAGCGCCGGCTGTTGCCGTCTTCTATGGCCAGTTATATCTAGATGTGATAATGTAGCAGAATAATGTTAGGGAGATGCATGCATGACCAAACTCAATCAGTATAGCAAGCTTGTCATCATGTTGCTTTATCACAAATGATTGCAAGCTTCCAAGTATTCATTAACTATGTCATAGGCCATAGCAAATAAAGTCCTATACTAATAGAGGAGTACAGCTCAGGCAGTTCCAACAATTTCAAAGGTCGACACTGCCCTATTTATTGTAATTGCTCCCTTGCTTGGTTGCTTATGGTCTCGATCTGTTCCGTCCCGGCTCTTTCTTTTGCCTTCATCATTTGATTGGTCACCATTAGATAAGGGATCAGCGAAAGACTTAATCCTTGTTTCTGCAGCCCAAATGCTGTTTATGGATGACCGGTTTAGTCGGATTTGACCATCTTTGCTTTCTCCGGTGTGATAATACTGCGATGCGTGACCAGGATTTTGGTTGTCGCGGTGTCGCTGTCCCGTAGGATTTGTAGTCCGCGCTAATTTGGAATGTGGTGCATGATAAGATGACCATGGTTAAAACTACCGACTAGCAAATTGTTATTAAAAATATTTTCTATTTACTCGTAGACAACTTTTTGTATGCATGCATGCTTGAACTCGACACGAACAGATTGGCCTTGCGCCGGCTGTTGCTGTCTATGGTCAGCTATCTTGATATGATAATGTTAGGAGGATGCATGACCAAACTCTTTCAGTACACTAAAGCAAGCTTTGTACTATGCTTTATCACAAATGATTGCAAGCTTCCAAGTATTAATTAACTATGTCATGTCACTAACGGGTAATAGCAAATAAGTCCTAATCTAATACAAAAAGTACAGCTCAGGGCATGCAGTTCCAAGAGTTTCAAAGGACACTGCTCAATTGTAAATGCTTGTACTCCTAATATAATCACACATCATTGGTGAGCCCACCAAATATATATGATCCAATTCGAGATTCGCATGTGTTGTCTTATTCTCTGGTTCTTCCATTAATTTGGTGTGTAGCAGATCACGGGGTCAATTTTTTGCGTTACCTTTGTCTCCTTGATTCCCCTTTTGCTTTCACTTTTTCCTTTTATATATATGCTGAACTCAGTTCGATAATACCGACGGCGAATAGGTACGAGTAACTGATTGGAGGATCTGGATTAGAATGACAGCATAATTTGGTCGCTATCGGTTATCATGTCAGATAGGTTGTCAAACTCCACACATCAATTCTTTCCAACCCTGCATGTCATTTTCCTGGAAGGTAGTAAGGACCTATAGTGTCCACGTGAAGGGTATATTGACGATTTTCTCTTTGTTGCGTTGTCGGTTTCAATTCTTCGAAGACTGGAAAACCATACCTATTTCCTTTTCAGCATGATATATATTAAGTTATCTAAATAATTTAAGAGCTCTTTAATAACGTTTTGCTTGTAGACAAACTTAGTTACCTAATATAAGAGCATTTAGATCACTATTTTAGTTACCTAAATGCTCTTATATTGTTTACAGAGGTAACTAAAATAGTGATCTAAATGCTCTTATATTAGTTTACGGAGGGAGTACCTATTAAAGATACTTTATCCTTTGTGCAGCAGTAGTATGGGTATTGAGGTTGTGCTCCAATCTTCCAAAGAGGAGCTGGATTCTTCCATTGTCCCTCCATCTGTCGACAACATGGAAACACCGGATGATAAGGGTGACCATTTAACGGAACTTTCGGGCACTGTCAATGCTGAAAATTCTTTGGGTGCACAGTCTGACAATGGGGTCTCAGAACCACTAGAGGCTGCTGATGTAAATGGAGACACTGAGCATGATGGTTCCTCAGCCACTGGCCACGCTGAACAGAATGATGACGGTAAGCTTGTTGTGGTTTATGGTTCAGTTTAACTTGATGAATCTTTAACTGTTTGATCAGCTGGATGGAGCAGCCTAATGGAAATTAATGGTTCTCTATAACTGCAGAGCCTGTTGCAGATGAAGCCTCTCCCATCATCATCGAGAAAGGAGACGCGGTGCAACATCGTGTTGAAATTAGTGCTTATGAACAAGAGAATCAAGAGACGTTTCCAGCGACAGAAACAGCGGCAAGTGATAGTACCTCGGTCACATCTATGGAAGATGTGCAAGCAAAAAAAGGAGCTCAGTCAGAGCCAGGAGATGTTAGTGGGTACCCTCCCGATCTACCCAGCGACAAGAATTCCACTGGGAATGGAAATGTCTATGAGAATGCAAAGTGCGTGTTGACAAGCTCGACAAAGAAGATGAAGGTAATCTCTCTCTATTTTCCTGTTGTTTTGCATGAGCCTTCAGTTCCTTGCCCATTATCTTTATAAGATTCCTTCAGCATAACAGCGCGCACAATTATACACTTTTATTTATGTGTGTCATGTACACATTTCTTACAGAGAAGCGCGTCTGCGACTACAAGGAAGCCACTGCAAGCTACCAACAGAAACAGTCATCCGGATGACTGGAATGCTTCCACTCTCACTAACTCGTATGCGCTTCGCAACCTAAGCACACATGTTATACGCTTATATCGCCCGTCTCTTCCAAAATGCTTAGTTCAATCATCTTTTGCATGTAGCAAATCGTCGAATGGAAAGACTACTACTGTCCCGTCAAGCCCGGTCTTCAGATGTACCGAACGTGCCGAGAAGCGCAGAGAGGTATGTATATGTTACTTTGTGACATGAAAGATACAAGACATGGCGAGGGACAGGGGAGAGAGGTTCTCATCCTTTATTTGTTTCATGGTTTGTTGCAGTACTATTCAAAGTTGGAGGAGAAACATCAAGCTATGGAGGAACAGAGGATTCAATTGGAGGCTAGGTTGAAGGTAATTCGTCATGTTTCATCGTTTTCCAAGATGATCGACGGATCCTCTTTTCTATACATACATGCTCAAGAGTTTTCATAACCAAACACTCACTGATCTATTACATTGTGAATGAATCTGCAGAGGGAGCAGGAGGAGGCTCTGAGGCTACTCAGGAAAAGCCTGACATTCAAAGCCACACCCATCCCAAGCTTCTACCATGAGGCACCTTCTCCCAAGGCTGAATACAAGAAGGTAGGTAGACGCCGAAAAAATATCGATTTTCTAGCCCATTGGCCTCAAGTATTCAGAAAATGTTTTAATCTTGAAAAGCTCTTAGTACTACTACTGATTCCTCACGCGTAATGAACTTCCTGCTTGCCTGCAGTTGCCCACGACCCGTCCCAAGTCACCGAAGCTGGGGAGGAAGAAGGCCGCCATGAACACCTCACACTCATCCGAGGAGAGCGAGAGCACGAGGCCCTGCTGCCGCACAAGCCGCGACAGACACGACGGCCACTGCAAATACCACAGCAGCAGCAAGCCACGGCAGCAGCAGCAGCAGCAACATCCTGCAGCAAGCTCATCCAAGAAGCAGGGCAAGAACCATGCACACAAGCTATCGGCGCTCAACATCGCCGTGTGCTAGCTGCAGCATCCGCTTCTTCTTCCTCCGGCAGTACCTGCTTCAGTGCTAGATCCTTGTTCCTTCATGGATCATGCTGAAATCCGAGTCCAGGAGGAGGAGAAGGCTTTTTCTCCGTAAGTTATGAGAGTGACTTCGGCTTCAACCGAGGTTTGCGGTGGTTAAGTTATGTCATGAAAATAAGTTATGCACACGGGGTTGCGAATGTAAGGGTTTTTGTGTCCTAATTATTTCATCTCACTATGCATATTTATCACAGATGTGAGAGTGGCATGTGCTGCTGTCTCTGTACAAATGATGCTTGTTTCTCAGTTTGTGGGGTTTCTTGATGTAAGTTATATTGTGCACTCATGCAAACAGAGGTCTTGTTTGCTTGTTGGTGGTTAATGAATGACATTAAATTATTTATGTATGTTCCACTTATCTTGTATTTATTTATGTTGCACTGATCTTCAGTGGAGTTTGGTAGTTGAAGCATTTTTACTTGCAAGTATGACTATCCTATGTGCTCCTAATTGCCTTGAAACAGAGTATCTTGAGCACCTATTCTCTAACTGTCAGTTTGCCAGAGCATGTTGGAATTTTCCAGAAACTTAAACAGGACCTGGGAATAGCCTTTTACATGGAGATCATTATTGATGATTGGGTTTTCAAAGGAATTTTGTCAAACCTGTACAAGTGTTCCCTTCGATAAAAAATAATAATATGAATGCTATGAAAAACTGCACAGAGACAGCACAAGCGAGCAGTTACAAATTTATTTCACTCGAAATCCAGCACTTGTGGTATAATAACTCCAGACATGACAGAACAGTAATCGTGCTCGCCTAGTGCTCTGCACCGACACTTCGAAATTTTCAACCAATCAATTTCAGTTCAATCCTAGTTACCTTTAACTTCCTAAGCATGAAAAGGTCACAGCAGATTCTTCTGAGCAAGTAGAACCCCTGCCGCCGTGCAGACGACGATGGAGAGAAGGCCATCCCTGGACATCATGCGCTCCTTCCATGTCAAGGGACCAGACACCTGCTTCAGCACTTCCTGGAACTGCTCTTTCGTGTCGTCCAGCGAGCCAGAGTTGTCGATCACTATGTCGGCTTCTGACTTCTTCCAGTCCAGCGCAAGCTGCGCGTCGATCCTGCCCTGAGCCTGTTCCTGGCCGCAACCGTCTCTTGACATGAGCCTCTCGATCTGTGTTTTGGGATCCACCCATACGACAACCACGGGGTCCGTCCATCGGTCCATCTTTGTCTCAAACAGGAGCGGTATGTCGACAACGATAACCAGGCATCCCTTCACCCACAGTTTTAGTATCTCCCAGAATATACCGCATGAAATGTGCGAGGCCAGAAGTCTGAAAGTAGACGCGATGGAGAAACCAAAATGTCGTCAGGGATCAGGATCGAGCCATAGAGTAGACAAACAAGAATCCTTAATATTTCAGGGATTATATTAATGACAGAGTATAAGCATGCAATGAAATGCTATACCCACTTTGCAGTGGTGTTTTATTTTATAAATGACATAAACAGCATTGTTAAAGGTAAACCTTGTTGCATTTCATCATCCATGTATGAAACACAACTAGTACTATATATTTTGGCACACAGTTAACAGAGCAGAACATGATGAGATGTGAGACACAAATAGGTGGAACTATTTCCTTAAATAGGTAATTATGTAGTTATTGCCATGTATATAAACTGGATAAAAAATCTATTGGCCAAGGAAAGAAAAATGTAACTGCCGTGTAAATAAACTGAATAAAAAAATATATTGGGCAAGCATAACAGAAAGAACGAAAGAAAATCGAAGGTGATATTTATGCCAGTAGAAGTTATACCGGTTTAGAAGCTTGCGTTTTTCTGGGTCAGAGAAAACAATCTGACCCAATTGAGCTCTGTCAATTTCTCCATTTTCCAACAGAATGCCATTCCCAAAAGCTTTTACAATCTTCTTCCAACCTCCAGTACCTTTCTGCACTACATTCTGTAAATGTGTGTATCCGTAATCAGCAGAAGGTCATAACAAAAACTTTAAAACATGAAGTCATTTTACACAGCATCTGGGAAGATCTCATAACAAATAATAAGCCTGAAATAGTAATAAGCATGCAGTCTGAAGCTCAAGTACTAAACCGTGAAAGCAAAGTGATCTGTATGCCCAACTGATCTTAAGGCCCAAAGTATAACATATGTAATCTTGCGTCATACCAGTCATTGTGCTGATGTGGTTCCATTTATTTTTTATTCAGGGATATCCCAGCAATGGTAAGATGTTGATGAGAGGTTGAAAACAGATTCAGAGTTCCAGTTAGACAGGGGATGGAGACTTTTGGCCTCAACTAACTCCAATCTACTTCCATGGGGCTGATTGAGCATGGGATTGGGAATTAAAGGCCTTAATTTCCACTATTCCACCCAATGTATTGCCGAGCTTCTGCCAGGTGTTGCTAGCGTGCTGGCTTGTGGCTTCTTATCCGTCTGTATTTTCCCTTCCCTTCTTATCCTAGGCCCCTTAACCGCAAGGGAGTTTCTTTGTCCATGGAAACAAAATGAGAACTATTCTCTAGAGGGCTGCCTTTTTAGCTACTCCCTCCGTTCCATATTACTCGTCGCTGATTTAGTACAACTTTGTACTAAATCAGTGATAAGTAATATGGAACGGAGGGAGTACATCATACACATGCTACATACACGAAGGCTATATAGTTTGTCATATTTCATTTATTTTTAAGAGCTATGATGAATGGCAGCAGGTAATTTAGTGAATCAAAGAATACATTATGGTTCGCCATCCTATGATCCTCACCGGCTGACAAAGCAGGGGATATGACTAAATTGGCCATCACCATCACATTCTTTTAACTGCCGATTCCACTCCTCCTTACTGGGAGTAGTATCAGGGATGAAAAAACTCCAAGGTAAGGCCCAGCATATGTCTTTGCCCTCCACAAAGTTAAAACAAATACAAAGTGTCAGTCATCGTTCCCAGGAAGATGGGAAAGGGAACTAACATCGACACGACAAAACCGAAGCAGTTCTCTCTGAGCACAATCGGTAAGTTAACTGAAACAACCGTGCATTTTGTTTTAGCTTGAAAATTTCCTTCCTTTTCATCACGGAAAATTGCACCTATCCCCGGGCACAACCTATCCGCATGCTATATATCAAACTCGTTACAAAAATAAAATTGTGATACTCTGTTCTGGTATGGCACTACCATCGCCGTGACTGAATTCAAGTAAAACAGCAACAATGCTCGCAAACATCGATGCCTCCGTAGACAGAACACAATGGACAGACCATCAAAACAGAGTTTTGCACAGTAGTACAGTACAATCTAACAGGCGATGTGCTATATTTCGGCACGGCGATGTTGGATGCTGGAGCCTGGACGCTTACCCGAGCTACGATGTCGGCGTCGACCACCGGGACGCCGGCGGACTTGAAGAGGCCGGAGACGGTGCTCTTCCCCGAGGCGATCCCGCCCGTCAGCCCGACCAGCCGCATCTGCAATCCAGGTCCACCGGAAACGGGTTCACATCGGGGACAGGCAGAACAGGAAAATAAAAACTAAATCCGATCGCAGGCCGCCGGAGAGGGGTCGAGCGGGGTTGCTCCGGCGTGGCGCCGCGGCAGGGCAGGGTGAGCGGAGGGCGGCGAATCCAGAGGGGGAAAGTCCGCCGCTTGGGACGGCGCTGCGTTTCTTGGGGGGATTACCTTGAGATCTCGAGGCCGAGTGGACGATTGCGTCGGCGCGTGGTGCGGAAGCAGAGGGACCTCTCCGCGCCGCCGCGAGCCTCTCTTCCTCGCCGCGCCGGCGCCGGGTCGCGGAGTCGGCCGCCGGACGCCGCCGCCGTCACGGGTGAGTCGTGGGAGAGAGTCAAACGAGAGGAGAGGATTTCAACGACGCCTGCCGTATTTACCGGTAGTTTTGTTTTAAACCTAAAAACAATACTTATTCAAAAGAGAAAGATATAAAAAGAGTTTTGCTTGGATACATCCCTAGAAAAGTTTGCACGGATCTTAAAGTTCGGTAAAACGAGCATTATCATATATGTATTCACTATCGGCTAATACTATCAATGCATTAAACAAGAGATTAGGCGTCGTTTCTTCCTGGCGACTCGGGGGTGCTAGGGTTTCCGAGCGCCGTCACCCCCTTCCAATCGGTTGGGCGAAGTATTGCCGGAGTTCGAGGCGTGGGTGGCAGTTGGGCATTGGTGCGGCAGCAGGGGTGGTTGTTGCGTATTTGCGGCTTGTTTTCTGACAGGTTAGGTGGCGTCTTCGTGGTTCCGGGGCGGCGGCTTTGGGTGGTGGGCATGGCGGCGCTCTTGCGGAGGAGGTCGTCTTGCTGGTGCTGGTGTGGTGTCTCGGCCATGTGGACGGCGAGGCAGCTCACGGAGGAGGCGTACATGGGGATTCGGCGTCAAGGTCGCTCATTTCCTTGATTTGGGCGTTGTGTTCGCTGATATCGGTCTTCCTCTCCTTGACGTCGTTCCTTTTGGGCGATGGAGGTCTGGTTAGTGGTCGTTGGGCGGTAGGTGGTTAGATCTCTAGTGATAGAATTGCCCAACGGTGTGTTGGTGCTAGTGATGGCGACGTTCTTGAGCGTCGTATCCCTCCATGGAGGCGTCATTGTGGGTGGCGATGTGATGGTGTCGTTTCTTCATTTTTGGAGGCTCCGCCCCAGGAGCATGGTCCCTATCCATTGGTGGTCGAGTGTGGTGGTTGATGATGGTTTTTTTTCGTCGTGTTATTGGGTTCCATAGCTTTGTGTTTCGGTGGCCTGCTTGCGGTCGAGTTTCGAGTCGTGGTTATTCCTCGGCACCGTTGTACCAGGTTTTTTTTCCTTTCTTTGTTGTGTGTGTCTGCTTCGGTGTGTGTTTGTTGTAAGGTTATCTATAAGGGCTTCATTAATTTAAAGTCGGGTGGTAGTCTTTTATCTAAAAAAATAAACAAAAGATTATAGTGGTTTAACATTTTTTGTTGAAGAGTATCTTCTAATTCCCACCTTTAATCTGCATCGAAATTTGCAAACTTTTCTGGGGTGTACGGAGCAAAACTCAAAGTAGTGTGTATGTATCCCGAAAGTGCGAGTTTTTTTGTGCAATTAATACTTGGCCCTGACTACTACTCACAGTAAATTTTTCTAACTTTGTTTCTATGTGTAAATGAATATACATCTTTTTTATGTATGATAGATGCCCATGTTATCGGCGTCGTCAACTTTTCATAGACTTTTGAGTAAAAAAAAGTGTGAACTGGCACATCGCGAATGTAGACGGCGGGTGGAGCCTCTATGACGCCATCCATTTGGGAGGGCACACCTCTACGAAGCTAAATTGTTGTCATGAGCTTACGAGCTCGAATTTTCAGGCTCGCAATCTAGCGAAGTATGCCCTAAACTTAAGAGGTGGACGTCATGTTTGGTTAGGCCAACTTGATGATCTTCTGTTCCTTCCTATAAATAGTGTGATGACGTAATAAAGCTTCGCGAGGTTGTCCAAAATAAGATATACAGGAGTAAATCGGTGTCATGATCATGGACGGCAAGCTCAAAGAGCGGTGTCAGATTTTGGGAGGATGGCACCAAATATGAAGGAGGGGGGGACGATGAAGTTTGGAATTTGGTCCCCTTAATGTGAATATTTCAGTTCAATAAAGACTAAATTGCAAGTGTAAGATTAAGTTCTAGTGAGATTTGTTTAAATAACCCTCGTGAATCCTGTTGAAACAACAGCAATGGCAAGCACACAAAGAAAATCACATGCTTGCAATGACTGAGCTATTATGAAGCCAAGGAGGGCCACAGCCCCTCCCCCAACCTTGGACAAATATATGAAGGGAAAAAAGTCAAGGGTTTGAATAGATTTTCATCTACCGCACACTGCCTCTCCCGATATTTGTCACGCCTCCCTTCCCGCATTTTCTTCCTATCACCACTGGCCTATATAAGAGCACCTCCACCCTCTCCTTTCTACCCACAAGTAATCTATATAAGAGCCAAGTTTTTGGACCCATGTGGCATGGTTTTTAAGTTCTTATATCAAATTGAACCCATCTTCTTGGGTGCAATTCCCTCTTCCTGTTTACCCCTTGGGAATCCCATTTAACCGAACCGATGGAACTCCAACATCACCCGCTTGCAGCGGCGGAGCTATTTAGAAGTATTGGAGGGCTAAACAACCCTCCCCTCCCCCTCCCCTATTGATCCAAGTCTTTTTTTGGAGCTCCTATTTGATGCGTTTTGCGTCAAATAGGCTCGTCACGCACACGCGCAGCTTCAACTGGGCCGGCACATTGGTGAGCGTGTAGCGAGCACGCCAGTTCACACTGCGTTAATATGGTGCGAATTGCGATGAAAAAAATCATCGAAAAAGGGTGACCCGGAAGGGATCGAACAATTGACAACTAGCTAGTGAATTGGTCTTACTAACCAGTTGAATTGACGAGTGTAAGCGACAAACAAAAAGCGTGAACATTTAAGAATTAACTACAACGTCAGATCCGAATACTTTCTGAAGAATTTTGAATACTTGTTAGAAATTGTGAACAATTTTGTTAAAGTCAAATGGTGACAGAAAAAATCGAAATTCTCTTACAATGCGAACAAACTTCTGAACAAGGTTACTGCAGCTATAATTTTTAACAATTCTGAATCTTTTTTACAAACGCGAACATTTTTTGAAAAAACACGAAGATTTCAACAAAAATATGAACAAATTTGAGAATCAACCCAAAATTGTTCTCTTTCTAAATATATGAAATCATGAACAATTTTCAAAAAATAAAAATAAATTAAATTTACAAATTTGAAATTCCGAACATTTTTCTTTTAGTGCAACAAATTTTGAAAAAAGTGTGAACATTTGTAGGAACATCGAACAATTGAAGAAATTTTGAAACATTTATCGAAATTTTCGAACAAATATTAAAGATTTGAAGATTTCTTTAAAAAAGTGAGATTTTTTAAAATTCCAAAAAAACATTTTATAAAACGCCAAAATATTTTTTTATTCCGAACACTTTCTAGAAAAAACATATTTTGAAATTCTGAAGTTATTTTGAATATTTTAAATTTATTGCAAATTGTGTATTTATGAAAATAAGTAAATAAAAATAAACAGGGAAACAGGAAAACATGGAAACATAGGAACGCATGACATTGGCCGAACAATCCTAGGAAGCGAAATGGGGCCACGCATGAAATTGAGGCCGAGTTATAAAGAGTGCCCAAACGGAAAATCAGAAAGAAAAACTCCACAAAAAATTATATCAGAGCCAGGTTTCGATCCTGGGACCTGTGGGTTATGGGCCCACCACGCTTCCGCTGCGCCACTCTGATTCTGTTGTTTATTCTGCGATGTTTACTTGTCTTAACACAGGCTAGAGTGTACAAGGTTGCATCGCGCAACTGACACTGGTAACGCATTGCCTCGATGCCACGATGAGCGCCCACGTACGAATTCTATATCTTACACACAGTGGTACTACTGAACAGGAGTTAGAAGTTCCAGTGGACATCCAAGGACCACTAGATAGACTATATATGGAGCAAAATGAATAAATCTACACTTACAAGGCATATATATACGTCCGTTTGTGGTTGATAGAGAAATCTCTACAAAAACTTATATTTAGGAACGGAGGGAGTATGTATAATTACTTTTTGCAATTTGGAATTATATGTTTTTTAAGCCCTCCGCTACCCACGACAGCAGAAGGGCCTGGCAAGGTTAATAATTTTTTTTAAGCTCTGGACAATAGCCCCCCCCCCCCCTCCCCCCGACTTTGTACACTATCCATCCGAAAAAATTTGTCCCCTCAAATGGATGTATGTAGAACTAACTGCACTAACTCATCAAGTTAGTGCTAGATACATCCATTTAAGGGACAAGTTTTTCCGGCGGAAGGAGTATTAACAAAAGTCAAGTGTTACGGTCAGGAGTATTTACAACGTGGTCTTAAACAGAGGCAACCAAATTAAGAATAAGGGGCTCAAGCTCCTTCCTCATTCTGTACACTGAAAGACGGGACAACAGATTATAGAGCACGCACATGCGATGCGTGCTGGTGCTCCCAACTTGCAAGCGTGCGGCTTGCTGAGGCCACTGGATTACATGGTGTGTGTTGGTGCAGGGTCAGGACATATCCCCAACTTTGTAGGTATGACGACAGTGTTCGCTTGAAAGATGGCTTTGGGTTGATCCACGTGTTTATATTGTATAAGTTTTTATTGAATAATATAATAAAGATTGTTGCATGCATCACTCTAAGCGTAGCCCGGCGGTTACCCTCCTTTTCTAGAAAAAGTCCTCCACTACCCTTGTCCTCCATTTGCACATTTTGTGCTTAGCAGCGACTTTTATCGACCAGTACAAAATGAAGGATGGGTTGAACCGTTCAACCCATCCATCGCAGGGGCGCATTTCATTCGTTTGGCTCTGCATGGATAGAAATTACGCTCAAATGCGCGGACGCAAACACATTTCATGTTTGTCTGCTGTCTGTGTGGACCAGCATCATGGCCATATCTAGGGCCGGCTCCAATCTACATCGACCTGGTGGCCGAGGAAAATGACGACGAGTAGATCTAGATTTTTATAATTAATGTAATGTGAACATGGACTTTTGCCGGCAATTAACTATAATTTTTAATTCAAAATTTGGTTAAAAATATAATTCAAATGGAGTGTTGGGCACACATTTGGGCCAATTGACATGGACGGGCTTTTGATGTCTACCAAACAACTTAAACGGACAAAAAACAGACACATTCATGCCCGTTTGGGTCAGCCCGTTAGAGTTCGCCTAAGTCGGGGCCCGCTGCCATTGGCAACCATGTTGACACCGCCATGAATGGAGCATTACAAGGCTTCATACTACTACGCTTCTAGGCAGCAGAGGCAGAGAAGGAGGAGGCAGAGGCGGTGACGGCATGGCACAAAATCCAATTTTTTGTATGGTCCACCGGACGATATAATTTTATGATCGGGCATGTAAAAATTATGCATACTTACCCCTTTTTGGTTGTGATCGGTTGATGTGATCTAGCGCTGGTATGGTCCGACGTGTGCTATGTGATTGGACGAATTTGAATTTGAAATTGACCATCCAAACGGACATTTAGGGGATAGCGTTGGATGGGTCCACAGACTGGTCCCCTTGTCGGTGGGCGGATGCGGTGTCCGGTTTGGGAGTTGGTGTTGGAGGTGCCCTAATACCCTGGAAGGAGACGTGCCGCACTGACCGGTGAAACATGCAAGGCTATAGGCTTAGTAGAGTTATATTGTGAGCTCGAAAAATATTTGAATTCAAAATTTGTTTGAATATTTCAGATGGTAAAACATTGAGATTTTTTGAAAGCCGCTCTCCAACGCCTACCGAAAGAAAACGTTTGTAAACCCATATATTACTTGTCTTGTATTCCAAACCTTTATCATTCATGTACGTACTATATAATGGTCAAATCAATACAACACAATATAACAGATCAGGAATATTCTAGCCATATAGTGGTTATTTTCTAAAAAATCAAGTCGAATGACATAAAAAAATGTAGAGCTAGAATGCTATTATGCCGCAAAGTCTTGTAAATGCATGAATAGTACCAAAATTTCCTATTTCTACTGGCATATAGAATTTTCGTCCATCTAATCTCTAATATTAAAAAATAGGTGGTAGATTCACCTCACCTCATCCTCGGGTTTTTCCTGCCCACATCATTATCCCTGTTTGGTTACCATAGATTTTTTAAAATATCAATCAACGCCACACAAAACAAAAACCAATGTATATAGAGTAACTTGAAATAATCTGAAAAAAAATCGATACTTTCCTTTCCTTCTCCCACTCGTTTCCTTATAACAGAAGAAACCAACATCCAATTTCTGAAAACATGCGTAGTGCAGTGAAATACCTCAAGCGAGTATCACCTTAATTTAGGAAAATAATCATTCATGTGGACTCCTCTTAAAATCTCTCATTTCCTTTTCATCATCTTAACGTTCCGCCACACGTTTCTACCCGATGACAGCGATGTGGAGCGGGCACTAAAAAGACAATCACGATATCTCCACCCACACACTTGAAATTGATATTGCATCATCCAAATATGATTGCCTCCCTGTTGCTCCCTCCGTCCCATAATATAAGAGTGGTTTTGAGAAAACGGACGTTTGGCTTTCGGCCTCCATGAAGGCCTTTTTTTGGAAAAAAAAAATAAAAAATCAAACTTTTCGGTTTCAAAAATAATCTGGAAAAAGTTGCGCAAGTAAACAAGGATGTTATATGTAGGCTTGTAAAATTTAAGGATGAAAAGCTTTGAAATGCGACCTGTACCAAAAAGACAAATTCATGGCTTGGGAGGATGAACAGTATCATGTGTTAAAGAACCTCAGATTTGTTTTTTTTTTTGCACAACCCTCGTTTCAACTTATTTTGGCCTGAAAATTTACACGCATGTGTGTTATGCCTTGGTGTATCCGTGTTTTATTCAGAATTTTTTGAAACATAAAAAAATAGAAAATTTTGATGAAATTCCAAATTTTCAAAACCGAGCTCCATGAAGTATTGACGCTTTATCGTGGGAGGGAGGGAGGGAGGGAGTAGTGCACACAAAATAAGAAAGTAAGGTGAATATTGAGGCGAGCACTTTTTTGAGTCGTGCACGCATGGAGAGTCTCCTTCCATTCGTCTGACGACACGCGCGCGCGCATCCACGAGCAAGCACACCCACATGGTCGCTATACGCTGCAGAGAGGGTCCACGTACGTGCTGTCTTTCTTTCCTGTACGTTGGCCGTTTCCTTGGCAGCTTCTTGCGGCTGGCCGTGGCCGTTTCGTCCAAAAACCTCCTGCTGCCGGCTGCCGCCGCTGTCTCTGACGGCGACGTAGCACCACGTAGCACGTAGGGGGTCTACCAAAACCTTCTAGAGAGCTTCTCCAGCGTCACGAGTTTCCCCAAGGTCCAAAAAGAGAATATTTTTTCTCTACATGCGTGGGACCCGTTCTGCCTAACAATAATTACAGGACCCATACAATGATGGTGGCGACGAAGACATGAAACGAAACTAACAAGCCGTACAAGCATATTGAAGGAGCCGGGGTCCATTGCCAGGTGTGCCGACACCTAGTTGTCCCCGCCACCTGTCCACTTGCGCACCACCTCGTCCAGCGCCGTCGCGGCGGCGCCTCCCTCGCGGAGCCCCTCCGCCGCCGCCTTCCGCAGCTCCGCCACCTTGGCCCGCACCTCGGCGCCCTTGCCCTGCCCCGCCATCACCTCCCTCACCGCCGCCGCGATCTCCTCCCTCCTCTTCGTGTCCGGCACCCGTACCGCGGCGCCGACCCCCTCGCTCAGCACCACCGCGTTCTGCCGCTGCTCGGCGAAGAGGGGCCAGGCCACCATCGGCACGCCGTGCGCCAGGCTCTCCAGCACCGAGTTCCACCCGCAGTGCACCAGGAAGCCCCCCGTGGCCTCGTGGGCCAGCACCTTTATCTGCGGGGCCCACGAGGGCACGAGGAGGCCCACCTCCTTGGTGCGCTCGACGAACCCCTGCGGGAGGTAGGGCAGGGGGTCCCTCTTGCTCTCCGCGTCGTAGTAGTTGGCGTTCACGGCGCCCTCGTCGCTCGGGCTCCGCACCACCCACAGGAACCGCTGCCCGCTCAGCTCCAGCCCCAGCGCCAGCTCCCGCATCTGCTCCGCCGGAAGCGAGCCGCCGGAGCCGAAGGAGACGAAGATGACCGACTTGGGCGGCTGCCGGTCCAGCCAGTCGAGGCACGCCGCGCGCGGCTCTTTGTCATCCGTGGCGTCGACGTCAGCGGCGTCGGTCTTTATGAGCGGGCCGATGGTGTACACCGGAGGCCGGCCGGGTTGTGGTGTACGGAGAGTCCGGGCGGCGTCCGGCTCGACGGCGTCGAAGGAGTTGACGAGGATGGCCTCGGCGTCGCGGTAGCGCCGGCCGTGGTGCACCATCCAGCGGTAGCAGGGGTTGGACTTGTCCTGGAGCGGCGAGAGGATGTCCGGCCCCGGTATGGGCACGCAGCCGGGCAGCCTGACGGGCTCCGCGAGGTCCCGGAACTCGCCGGGGATTGAGACGTCGAGCTCCGGGAGGTGGAGGATGAGCGTGAGCACGTGGAGGTTGGTCGGGAAGAAGAGGCACCGCCTCGCCACGCCGGCGGCCGCCGCGGCGTCGAAGGAGTCGGCCCCGAAGAGGTCGGCGACGAACGCCACGAGCCGCGTGGTCTCCTTTAGCCCTGAGAGGATGGCCGTGAGCGCGGGGACCGCGCGGGCGCACTCCTCGGACATGAGCGTCTCGATGGCGGCGTCGGGCGGCAGGTCGGAGAGGTCGACGGGCGGGAGGGAGACGGAGGTGACGGCGCGCGGGAGGGAGGCGAGGAAGGCCCGCTGCGTGGCGGAGGCGGTGGAGGCGAAGGTGATGAGCGTGGCCGTGGCGCCGTGGCGCGCGGCGAGGCGCTTCGCCAGCTCCGCCAGCGGGATCAGGTGGCCCATCCCCGGCGTCACCAGCATGGCGACGTGCGGCGGGCGGCCAGCCTCCGCCCCCGGCCCCGCTTCGGCCGTGCCGCCGCGGATCACGACGCCGTTCGCCTCCTCCATCTCTGTTGCTCTGGCGTGGTTGGACTCGTGTGTCGTCGGTGACGGTTTGGTTGGAGTCGTGTGTTGATCTGGGGATGTGGGCGTGGGCGTGGTCGGGTATATAATCGTGTGGAAGAGGAGGTGAGTGTCGTGTCGTGGTATCTGTTCTCCGTGGGTGGTGGGGATGAGGAGATCGAGGAGCCATGAGTGGAGGGAGAGAATCGGCGGCAATAATGGAGTTATCATGGTGAGGTCATGAGGGTGTCATGATCACGTAGGTACGTACGTGCAGAATACTCTTTTTTTCTTTTCTTTTCGAACCAGCATGCATGTGACGAAATTGGTGTGCTCTCGGTTTCTTGGGTCCTAGTATGAATCTACAGAATTCATATGAAAGCTCTTTCACTTCAGTTATTAAATATATATCTTGTTTCTTGTCTGACGACGATGGTACACCAGCCCCTGGGATAGCAGTAAGATCGTGAGGTTTGATGGGTACACACCAGCCCCTACCCCCTAGTAGGATAATAAGATTTTGAGGTATGGTCGATGGTTGGCTCCTGTATGTAGTGAATAGGTAGGTAGGTGTGAGGCCACTGCTTTTTCTAGCTCCGTGTGATGGGTGCCCTTGTTGTTTTCTTCTCTTCTGATGCAGCTATCTTTGGCGCTCGTGTGGTAGCTTTGAATCATAGTTTCAGACAAGGCCCCGACCTACGCGTCATCTCCTTGTGGAGTCGAGGGGAGAAACCCTAACCGGTCGCCCCTCCCTCCACCTTCCTCCCTTCCCTCACCCCCGCCTGAGGGACGCGTCGGTGAAGCTTGGTTGGCTCCCGCATCCGTGACACATAGACCACGTCCTCCTAGCCTAACTAAAACAAACCTAACAACGCCAAAAGAAACAGCTGCCGTGGCAACGGTTGTCATGGCAGCGAAAACGGCTGCCGTGGCGGCGGTTTTCGGGTTTGCCTAGAAACGCTGCCATGTCAAACTAAATTTGCATGCGCGGAGGCATGGTCTAAGCCCACAACCCACCCCCTCAACCCCGCGGGAAGACATTGACGTCAATGATGCCCACTTTGTCACGCGGTTTTTGGAAACGAACACGATCAAGCGGCTTTGTCAGGATGCCCCCCCCCCCTCTGTTGCGTTGATTCTGATGTACTCCACAATCATCATGTCCTTCTCAACGCAGCTAGGGATGAAGTGATACCACAAGTCGATGTGTTTGTTGCGCTCATGGAGCACTGGATTTTTGCAGAGCGAGATGGCAGATTTGTTGCAGTCATTGGGACGACGTCTTGATTCAACAGATCACCGAGAAATCGAGCTAGCCGGATCCTCTCCCACTTTTAATTGGTAACTGACACTTAGCAAAACATGCATAGCCATACATACCAAATCTACGAAATCAATTGCCAAAATAATACACACAACCGTACATAACACATCAATACTTACCAAATCGAGTTGCCAAAAAAATTTGGTAATCAATTATTGGAAAATCCTTATGCACGTGTTACTATACCAAATCAACTATACAACGCGCGTGTTACTACCAAATTAATTCATGGACCTCTACCAAATCTACCATCGAACGCGTCGTAACTAAATCTACCATACAATGCACATGTTCCTATACTCACGGTTGGCAATATAAACACGTGATTGATAATTATGTTTGATTCTAGGTTGCCTGTTCTAGGTACTAGTAAAATGAAGAAAACTGGGTTATTATTTTGAGAGCCCGTACACGTTTATTTTGTTAAATCTCTACTATTAAAGGGGAGTTAGTCGTTGTACATTTTCCCTCACCCCTCCCCATGCCCCCAACTCCCCCTTTTATTTGCTCGGCCCACTCCCTCTTTTAATCGACAATTGACACTTACCAAAACACACATAGTCATAGTACATAGAAAATCTAGCAAATCAATTGCCAAAATAACACCCACTGCTCTGCATAGAACATCCATACCTACCAAATCAATTAGTTGCCAAAACATTAGGTAATCAATTCATGAAAAGTCTTTATGCACGTGTTACTATACCAAATTTACCATACACAACACAAGGGTTATTAACAAATCAATTCACGGAAACTACCAAAATAATAAAGCGGGATGAAAGCCCAAAAGTTCCCTTCTCAGCTCGAGCTCATATGAGCTTGAGTGAACAGTAAAATTAAAAAGAAAGTTTTTTTTCTTTCAAAAACTCATTTTTTTGTAGCAAATATTGGAATTTTGATTACTCGTAAAGTTTCACCATCGGGGACTCCGTAACTCGAGGAAACGAGCTACGGTCGACGCGAGTCTGGATCCGTTGAAAACCTCTCGGGGGAGCCGATGCCCACGCGGCCATAGCCGGGTGTCCTACTACGCCGGTCCCCATCTCTAGAGCCGCTCTAGAGCGCTAGCAGACGTCAGACGTCGCGCGCGGGAAACCCCGAAAAATTGTCTATCGTCACGTGTGTCTCAAGACGGAGCCTAGGGTCTAAAAATGGTGTGGGCACGAACAAATTTCGACGGCTGTCCCGGACTTGTCATAATCTAGGGTAAAACTACGGGAAAGCGCGCAAAAACGGCTTAGCGGCAATGGCATATTTCTTGAGAGGGTACATATCACCCCGCTTCCATGTATGGCGGCAGTAAGTATGTGCCCCCGAGAGTCTCCCGCCCAAATTTGCCTCCCAACCACATTCCGTGACGAAATAAACTTTCCCGCCAAAAATTTCATTTTTGCCGCCCTAACTTAGTCTTCGCTCGCGGCTTCCATTATTTTATTTTATTTTCAAATCCCCCCCCCCCCCCCCCCGCCTCTCTCTCCCCCCTTCCACATGTGTTAGAGTGTGTTAGATAATTATGTTTGATTCTAGGTTGCCTATTCTACGTACTAGTAGGAAAATAAAGATAACTGGGTTACTATTTTGAGAGCCCATACAGCGTTTGTTATATGGGCTCGAGTGAACAATAAAATAATAATAATCCCCCAAACTCATTTTTTTGCATTGAAATATGTTTTGATTGTTTGCAAAGTTTCACCATGGAATGACATTCATGTAGGACATGACAAAAAAGATTTGTTATATGGGCTTGAGTGAACAGCAAAATAATAATAATATTTTTTTTCCCAAAAACTCATTTTTTGCAGCAAACATTCAAAAATGTTTTTATTGCCTGCAAAGTTTCACCATGGAATGACATTCATGTAGGACATGACAAAAAAGATTGATACTCCAAAATTATTTTGAAAAATAACATTTTGGAACATCAATTTTGTTTATTTTGCCACGTCTTTCATGAATGTCATTCCATGATGAAAATTTGCAAGCAACGGAAAAAATTGTCAATGTTTGCTACAATTTTTGTTCTGATATTTTTACTGTTCATCCGAGCTCACAGGAGCTAGAGCTTAGATTAACCGTGTCCGGTGAAAGCCTTTGTTTATCGGCAACGAGAAAGAACTTTGACACCTGCATCTTGAAAGTGCTCTTTTAGTCCTGAGTTCACATGCACCTGAATGAGTAGTAAAATCCAAAAAAAGTTCAAAAAGTTTTTTTTTGTGATAAATATTGATGATTGTTTTACTTGCATGCAAAATCCCATGATGAAATGACATTAGTGGAGGCCTGAGAAAAAAATAACATGTGAAACATTTATCGATGTTTATCACAATTTCTTTTAAAAAATTGTCCAATGTTTTTACTATTCTTTCGGATTCTACTCGTCATCCGGGTGCACACGAGCTCGGGATTAGAAACTCTCTGTCCCCTGCATCCAAGCTTCTTCTCTAGTACCCCTATGCTCTTTCTCTCCCTAGTTCCCCGCTAGAATCAGCCGCCCACGTCTCTCATCACTGCTCTGAGATCTGCAAATCTACTCCCTCTATTTTTATTTACTCCGCGTACTAGGTTTGTCTAGAGTCGAACTTTATATACTTTCAACAAGTTTGCGGTAAAATATATTAACGTATACACCACCAAAAAAATATATCATTGGATTCATCATTGCATATATTTTCGCATCATATAAAATTGTTACTGGAAATGCTCATATTGTTTCCTACAAACTTGATAAAATTTTATAAAATTTAACTTCAGTCAAAGCTAATATGTGAAGTACTCCCTCCGTCCGAAAATACTTGTCATCAAAATAAATAAAAGGGAATGTATCTAGATGTATTTTATATCTAAATGTATTTTAGTTTTAGATATAACTCTTTTTATTCATTTTGATGACAAGTATTTTCAGACGGAGGGAGTAAATAAAAACGGAGCGAGTACCATGTAATAAAGCGTTCCAAATATTGGGCCTCACACCGTGGATATTTCCCGGCCCAACCCCCTCCAAACCCTAAAAAAAAATACTTGTGGAATTTTCCCCGAGCGGAAGGGGGAAAAAGGTTCGAGGCGACTGAGGCGGCGGCGGGTCGGAGTGGGCGGCGGCGGCGGCACGACCTACCCGGAGGAGGAGGGCGTTCCCCAGCTTCTACGGCCTGCCACGGACCCTAGCCTCCGCTTCGTCCCGTCTCCCCCCGCCGCCTCACCCCGGAGAAGAGGAAGCCGCCGGCGTCGAGATCCTCAGGTTAGCTCCTCTTCCCCCCTCTCCCACTCTCTCTCGCGGCGAGATTTTCAGGTGCTGGTTCGTCCCCTGAAAACCCTAGTCAAATCTTGACTCGTCAGTACTGGTCGAGGCTTTCTTTCTTGGGGTTTCCCTGGAACAACATTGCTTCGCTGCTGCTGCTGCTAAAATCGGTAACTTGAGCATAACTTTAAATATGCTACTCCCTCCAATTCATATTACTCGTCGCTCAAACGGATGTATCTGGACGTATTTTCGTGCTAGATACATCTGATTTGAGCGACAGGTAATATGAATCAGAGGGAGTAACTAAATCGTATGTATAGTGTTCTGCTTTTCGATTTACTAGCAAATATGCGCGCTCGTTGCAGTGGGGGATAAACAACAATTTTATGGAATACATGCCTTTAGAATGACCTGTAACAGAGGCCATGAATAATCTTCATGAATATTTTAAATTATTTTCTTTGTTTTTCAAATTTCATCATAGGGAGCAGTTTCAATGCTTTTGACGACCGCGTCATCTAATTGAAAATTTCAAATTAGTTGCACTAGTCATAAGGGATGGACCAACAAATAAAATAATATCGACATAATGAAACTAACATTAGCCAACACCAAACCTTCCAAAAGTCTTCTCAATCTTGTGTGTCAAAGCTATTCCCAGCTAATCATTGGCCTCAATAAGCACATCCACATGCATCAGTTCAACAGCCCGACGATTGAGGACTGTCCAACCCATTTATATTGGAAGAAGCAATGCACAGTAGTAGACTCTAGATAACTGGCATCATATTTTGCGGGCATAATAGCAAAGAGTACAATTGGTGATGCAACTTAAAAGGACATATCAAAACGAGAAGGCAATATACAAGAGTGCAGATTTTAGGTGCATAAACAGTTAGCCATGAGATCAGAAAAATGATCAAGAAAATAAGGGACAATTCATGGTTGTCCTGTATCTGGTGGCCTTTCAACTGAGGGTATTTTAATTATGCGTGGCCTTGGATGAATTTGTTTCAAATATTACAAAATCATGGTTGTGATTGTGCTGTTCTGACTCTGGCATTTACTAGTGGTAAGCATGGTGTTTTCTTATTAGTTTTTTCCTAGAACTTGCTTTATTATATGGACGCATGCTGTGATTTGAACATGCTAACCACTCTGTTTTCTTCTGTTGGTAATGTCTTTAGATTGGCTGGATATGGATCTAATTCTTCCATTTAAAATTGGAGATTTTGCCGAGGCAAAGTGCTTTGATGAAGGTTTCAAAGGCGCATGGTTCCGCTCGAAGGTCGGACATGTATTTGCATTTTATGTGTGATATTAATGAATTTAGTAAATTAGGTAGCAAACAACCACTCTCACCATGTTTTTTATTGTGTCAATACTTCCCTCAAAGTAGAAATTTGGCCACTCAATCTAAACATTTCTCTTCGCACTTCTAGTATACTCATGTCAATTTCTCATACCGTTTCCATCTATTTGTCGTTGTAGTGATATGTGCGACAAGTAGGGGTGTACGCTAGCCTCAGAAAAGGTCATTCTACATGGGCGGGAATAATGACAAGTGAATTTCTAATTTTCTATACAAAATCTCTTGTCGTAAGATTTGATCAAAATGGCATTGGATTGAGAGGGTCGAGATTGGGGCTTAGGATATCACTAGTATATGCTTCGGGTAACTATTTGGTGCCCTTTAAGTCTTTATATAAACTCTGACATAAACTATTTTTTTGAACACAAACTCTGACATGAACTAGGTAGAAAAGACTAGGTAATAAATTATTAACCACCGAAGGATTTATATAAGAGCCTTGTTGACTTGAAGACCACCATCACCTTTGGTGGGAAGGAAAGTAAAAAGGGCAATAGCATAAAAGGTCATAAGTTACCACGAGCGAGGCTATAAGAGGAAACATGGTCTATACTTCACGACAGGCCATTGATTATGGACCTAGCTCACAGTCCATGGTAGACCTTCGACCTTGAATCTTTAGGAGCCTCATCTTCTTTATTGGTATTCAGCTTCTTTCTTCTATCTAGGAATTGTTTGGCTTTGAACTTTATTTCGTCCTGGGTCACGTGCGTGGCCCAATGTGGCATGTTCCAAAGTTGAGCTAGCCGCTTGGGCCTCTACACACACCCTGGTTCCGAGTACAGTGTCCACCACACTTCCTCCCAAGGGGCATGGGTCATGTGCGGATACCTCTGCCGTGGAACCTCCTCAGTGCCATAGGGGAGCTGTCAACACTCTGACCCATGCCCCTTGGGAGGAAGTGTGGTGGACACTGTCCACCACACCCTAGTATTGACAGCTCCCCTATGGCACTACTCTTATCTTCTGCCCTCCTCGAATCTGACATGTTAACCTTCATTATTATTACGAACTGATCTAATTAAGGCTCACAACCCATAGGTTACCGGTTTAAATACCAGAAAATCATAATGAAATGCACACAACGCCCACCAATGAGCATTTGGTAAGAATTGAACTCTGTTCATTAGTTTTATAATACAAAGGGCTATGCTACACTTTGGGCTATGCTATTGTTGTCCACAAGTCTATGAACTAGATAAATTAGATTAAATCTTGGGTGCTAGAATACATATTACAAACATAGACGATGAAGCTTTTTCTTTCCAATACATCATGCTAGTATTGCACTACTTCTATATTTAATAATAACATCAGTCTGATCGCTTGACCATAATCTCATGAATTACAAATATAACACTTCTCTTCACTCACTCTACAGTAGGGTATAAGGCTTTACTAACACATATTGTATTAATTCTCTTTCAGATAAAAGATATGCGTGTCACAGAATCTGGGCATCTGGAGTATTACTTGGAGTATATTGACTATACTGAAGAAGGTAAGCATATCTTTATATGGAAGCTCTGTTTTTTCTTTTGCAGATAACCTTTTGTTTTTCTAAGAGAGCGCTATACTGACCAAGATTATAACTGTTCGTTTTCTTTACACCTCATATCGTTACTCCCAATGCCCTTTGCAGCCAACGAATGGATTGGAGTCTTCCAAAAGAACCCATTCAACCAGGCATGCCTGGAAGGGAAGTCAAATGGCAGTACTGAAATAATGTTGCGTCCTTCCTTTCCTCGGTGGTATAGGGGGCAACAAGCTCCTAAGCACTTTCCGAAGAGCGAGGTGATGGCACGTGTTCATGATACCTGGAAAGTAGGTGATTGGGTTGACTGGCATAATAAAGATTGTTACTGGACTGGGCAGATTATTGAGTTGACCAGTAAAAATGTGGTTGAGGTAAACATTTACTCCCTCGTTAACAAAAAAAATATATTTGATGTTCTAGTTTTGTCCCAAGTCGAACTTCTTTAGGTTTGACCGAGTCTGTAGAAAAATATACGAACATCTGCAATGCTAGCTCCCAATAGCATTATGGTTTGGCAATCTCGAATTCTCAGCACCAGCTCCAGGCTGTCCTCCTTCACTCTCACCCACGGATGATTTGGTGTTCCTTAACATGAAGAACCAATCAACAGTTCAACACAAGCAGGTAGCAGCAGCACAGGGAAGCAACAAACAAGCAAGCAGCACATGAGCAGCATGGGGAAGCAACTAGCGGGCAGCAGTTTCTGGCGCCCGTGAATGCGACCTGTACTACAAAAAAAAGGGTTTCCTATCGGGCCGAAGCGTAGTTGGGCCTCCCGAGTCCCTCACGTGTCCCCTACGTGTCCCAGCCGTGTCCTCCTTTTTTTAATACGTAATTCACGAAATATGGCGGTATACGCGTGTCTGAGCGTGTCCCTGTTTCCTGCCATATCCTGCCGTGTCCATGCTTTGTAGTCTGGTGGTCCAATTGTGTTACGGGCTGTTAACACACAATCAACTTTCTTGCTGATGAAGATGACACACACTGATAAAACGACATCAAATGAACTTTCATGCTCTGGTCAAGGATTAAAATATGAAGTGGGACAAATTGTGTTATCATTTGATCTCCATGTTTTCATGCTGATTATTGGTTTTCTGTCATAACCAACATTATCAGAGACAATAACTCACATATGTTCCTGCTTGACATTTTTCTACAGGTAAAGTTCTTGGATCATCCCATGGGTGAAGGCCAGCAGTGTCTTGCTAAGAAAAAGGACCTGAGGCCTGCGCTTGATTGGTCCATCATTAAAGGCTGGACTGTACCTCTTTCGGCGGTAAGTTTCTAAGGTTTAGGTTCTAGCTTCTAAAATACATTTTTTGTTAATTATTGCTTGTAGCAGGGAGTTGAGGTGATCACCAGTTGTGGGTTAGTTCATTGAATTGAATGGATTCTTCTTTTTTGGATGGTCTAAGTTTAAACCAAATTTATTGTCTATTTTTGTAGACATCTTATAGTGTATCTATTTATGGTCAGGCAAAAGGGAAAAGCTGGCATGCTGCTCATCTGGTTCATCCTAAATCTGGTACGACTGATCTTTTGTGGAAATATATGGCTGTAAATGCACACTAGGAAACTGGTCAAATTAAATTTCATGTTCGCGTGGTGGTTTTCAGATGTAGAAGAGAGGAGCAGCACAGATGAAGATGAAGCCCTGGGATCTTCATCAACCATCAAAACACATTCGTCGGACAGAAGCATCGTATCTAAGCTAAGAAATCAGACGATGGCGACACACGAATCATCAGACCCCAGTCGACGGCATACCCGCAGTTCCTGTGGGCTACTGATATCTCCATCGGAGCCTGCCACCGTCGAACCAAATGGAAATAGCGGTTCCCGCCGGTACCCCTTTCGGGTCCGGAGGAACGCAGCGGAACAGCAGAGATGAAGCTGGTAACGCCGCACACTTGATGACCCCCACGGGGGTTTACAGGCATTATGGGATATACTTAGTGATATATAGCACATCAGCTCTATATACGTCGAAAATGGCCGATCGCTGTCTTTGCGGAATCGGCCATATAGGCAGCATAGGGAGACTTTTCGCGACATTTCTTATGAGAGTATTTGGGCCATGATCCATTGACTGGCTGTTACTCGGCAGAAGATGCAAACTTGGGCTGGTTGTTACTTGGACTTGCGTTGTCTCTGAACCCCCGGGCCCGATTCAGACTGAACAAAAGCTAAGGCCCGTGATGAAAAAGGAATAAAAAAAATACTCCTGTTTTTTATTTCAGAACGGACACAAGTATTAAATGAGCAAATGGTAGAGAATCGCAGAATTTCCTATCGGACGCACATTGCTCAAGCTGTTGAGGTTTCACACAGGCTTCCCGAGCGAGCGCGCGATATGGGCTAGCCCTTTAATGATTGCTGCGATCCCGGTTTTGGGAGCCTTCCAGCCGTTTTTTTGTTTTGTTTTGGGTATGAGGTTCCGAAACCGGTTCTTTCTTGTTCTGTTTTTTTCGTTTCCTTTTTCTTAATTTTCTCTACCTTTTCCATCTTCTGTTTATTTTTCTTTTGTTTCTATTTCGTTTTTCCTCTCCTTTCATTTTTAATTTATTTTTCTTTCTTCAAATTTGTTTCGGATTTTTTAAAATCGTTGCGTTTTCAAATCTTGTTCATAAATCCAAAAAATGTCCACGATTTTGACAACAAATTCAACTTTTCAAAAAGCGCTCAGAATTTCAAAAAATGTTCCCATTATAAAACAATCACAGATTTTTAAAAATGTTCAAAAATGTCTCATTTTTTCTGGAGTTCAAAAAATGTTCACATTTTAAAATAATTCCCAATTTTAAGAAGTGATCTTGTTTTCAAATTTTGTTCTGTATGTTTTTCTTCAAAATGTTCAAAAAAAAATCAAAATTTTGTTTGGAATTTCAATTTCTTTTCCCGTTTTCAGAAAAAATAATAAATTTTAGAAAATGCTCATATTTCCATTTTTTAGGAGTTTAAAAATAGCTCCCATTTCAAAAAAAAAATCGCAAATTTCAAAAAATGTTTGTGTTTTGAAATTTTGCTTTTTTTAATTGTTCAGAAGGTTATTCAAAGTTGTTCGGAACTTCAGAAAGTGTTTCCGTTTTTAAAAATTGTTTACACATTTTTAAAAACGTTAATGTTTCCATATTTAGGATTTTCATTAAATGTTCGTGTTTTTAAATTTTCTTTGGGAGTTTCAAAAAATGTTTGCTTGTACAAATTTTGTTATGGAATTACAAACAATGTTCCCGTTTCAAAAAAGTGTTCACGATTTTCAGAAAGATTTTTTCAGCATTTAATGATTTGCGCTGCCTTAGAAAAATTGCGTTCGAAATTTCAGAATTTTTTGCGAACCTGCGCTGGGGTTTGTTTCGTAAGAGTTTGTGTTGTCTTAAAATCACTGAAGCGCGATAGCTTAGCTGGTTGTATCAACTACTCTCTCATGACTTGATCCTTTTTTTGACTCCCACGTCTGACAGATTTTTTGATTTATTTTTACATTGCCACGGCGCCTAGATGGGCTGGCCCAGCCGGGGCTCCGTGTGTGGGTCGCGACGGCAATTTGCCGCAGAGCGCGTCACATAGGGGAGGTCCTGAGAATCACAACTATTTCAACCTCCTCTCTCTACCTCTCATCCCCACGCTGGACCATGACGGGCTGGAGCCACAAAATTCAGATTAACACGTCATCATAATTGACATGCTCATGGGCAGTTTATTTGATTCAACCTCGCCGTGCATATGACCAGTGTCAGCACAAGCATGCCAACCCAACACTGACGCCTACAATTGTCTCAAACTGGCAAGCCAAACTTGAACAGCAACCACGGCTCCGTCCACCAAAGGAGGGACCTGAAAATGCCATACAACTACCTGAAACTTGTACTCCCTCCGTTCCGAATTACTTATCGCAGAAATTGATGTATCTAAAACTCAAAAATGTCTAGATACATCCATTTCTACGACAAGTAATTCCGAACGGAGGGAGTATGAAAAGACAAGGGTGACCGCCAAATTGCGATAAGGCAAGCAAAGGGTATGTGATACATGTGGTTCTTCGTTTGACAGGGCCATTACTAAATGCGCAGTCAACACTTATTATCTGTGGAAGAAGCACAGTTCCGTCTGATTCTCTTATTGCGGCCTGGAATTGCTCAAAGCTCTGATACTCAATTAGAGCATATCTCTGCATAGAATGCAAACCACACAAATACTTGTGTCAGCAACAGTGACACGTCCAACGCCATTTTATTTCATATGCCGGTTTGAACCAAACTTTGCACGCAGTTGTTCCACTTCGGACCACATTTTAGCATTTGAAGTGTTTCTTGCATGATGGGCCCGACTTGTCAGGGATTGTCGTGGGCCTCGTTCGACATTAATCCTTTGTCTTAGCCTCTACCACATCGATCCCAGGTTAGCGTGGAGCCGTGACATGAGAACCACTTCAAATACTAAAATGTGGCTCAAAAATATAACCATGTATATGCGCTCAAAATCTGGTGCAAAACAGGCTCACAAATTGGAATTAATGTAGTTCGACATTAATCCTTTGTCTTAGCCTCTACCACATCGATCGGAGGTTAGCCGCTACCACGTCGGATGCGTAATAAGGAAATGCGTGTACCACATGACATGAGAACCTCTTCAAATACTAAGATGTGGTTCAGATACTAAAATGCGTGTACCATAAGGAAAATGCAGATTAGCCGCATGCGAGGTGTCAGCGTCACCCTGAAGCGTGGAGCCATGACATGAGAACCACTTCAAATACTAAAACGTGGTTCGAAACTAACCATATGTGTGTTCAAAATCTGGTGCAGAACAGGCTCACAAAATAGAATGTAGTTCAACCCGTCACTGTATCGCAAATACCAGTGGAATTTACTCTTTTCTTTTTTACACTCCGCAGCAGCTTTGATTGACCTGTTCAAGCCTGCGACTATATAGCATCTCGATGGATTAATGAACAAGGCTCTGGCATAGGATTCGGACCCAAGATGAATCGTGCATGTACGTGCATGCCCGTACCGAGAGAGACGACCTTGACCTAGAACCACTTGCTTCCACCAATAGTTTTGGCAGGAGTAGTATAAGAAACGTGATTAGTGCCACTGCCATTTGGTCAGAGAGCTTTCTAGAGCGAGTGAGAGAAGAAGCTTTGACGTCGATCGGTAATGAAGGGACTTTCTTCTTCGTCCTCGCTCGTAGCACGTGCGATGCCAATCTTCCTCCTGGTGATTGTATGCTGCTGCTGCTCCTGCTGCTACCCTGCTCTTGCTCTGCCGCCGCCGACCAAGGTGACGGCGTGCTCGCGGAGAAAGGTAGCCATCAGTCCCTGCTGTTCATGCGTGCTGCAACTGGCGCTGGTTGTGTGATTTGCATGCCATGGTGGTGTTCATGCAGGTGCAGGCTATAGTTTCCCGGCCGGGGGTCGTGTACCAGTACAGTGGCCAACGCCACCCCAGCCTGGGCCGCCGATACGCCAGGGCGGTGGCAGCAGCGGCAGCGGCGGAGGTAGCGGTGGCAGCGGCAGTGGTGGTCATGTCTACGCTCAGGCACCGCCGCCGGCACTTGCGCCGCCACATCGTGAGGACCTGCACCCGCGGCCACGCTGCAAGAACCTGCACGACAGGAGGAACTGAACAACGTCCCACGAGTCTAGCTATACTACCTGATGAGATGAAGAGATGCCGGCGTCAGTGCCCCACCGGCTTGGAGCCTTGGAGTGGAGAGATTCTTGCCCGATTCAACAATGTTTGGGGCTATCACTGGCTTTGTATTTTCAGAGCTCAGACTCATCATGAAATATAATTTTTAAATTTAAAGATTTTCCTCTCCAACAGGATTGCCGTATTTTTCCAAAAGCAACAAGTTCGCTATTTTTTATTCCTTTCTTGACAATTTTTTTTGATATATATCAGTATCACCCTTAACAAGTCCATTATTTTTTGAAGATTATTGTTCTTTTGTGGCTTCCTTGCAAATTAAAATCTTAACTGGTCACCTATTGTCGATCTGAAGAAGGAATCTGGGCATCACTAGGCTTTTATATTTTTAAGATCACAAAGATCAATCTTCAGGCCAATGTGCTGGCACATGAGATTGCAAAATTCAGTTTTTATAATAGATCAAATGGTGCCATATGACGAATGATCGTGTAGACCTTTTAATTAATTAATTTACAGGGAAGGTTTATAAAGAAAGAGAAATAGCACCAATGCACATATGCAGTGTAGTGAACATTGACCAACACGATATGAAATTATAAATACACAACAAGTCTTGTAGGGGACTGGACATCAGGATGTGTGTGTATCCTGCCAAAGGAAACTCACATCCAATTTGGTCTATATCTAAGCAGCAAAGAAGACATACTATTTCTAGTAGTTACTCATGACAACAAAATTTGGATTGCATTTTTATCCATGGCAGAATTGGCCTTTTTTGCTCCCAGCGTGCAAATTGATTTTAAATTTGTAACTTTGTTGTATGATAGATGGATATATTCTCAACTTCAACAGTAGTACTAGAAATTTTTACAAATACACGGATTGATTTTATTTTTTTTGCAAAGTGGACCTGGTGATCCAGCAGAAAAACAGTGAGAAAATTGATTGAAAACAAAGTAATGGGCCTAACAGAAATATTGAAGGCCAGTTTGAAAGAAAATGAGCACATGAACTGTCAAAAAATATATCAGAGCCAGGTTTGTTATGGGCCCACCAGGCTTCCGCTGCGCCACTATGATTCTGTTGTTTATTCTGCGATGTCCTCTTAATTATACGGCAGCTGGTGCAACGCAGACCTACAAATGGCACGGCTGACTTTAGAGGAAATAATTTCACTGCAGCACGTACGTTTTTGTGGCCATGCATGCATGCCTCGAATTCTATGTTACTAACACCAAAGATTGACCGGTTCAAGCCTGCAACTTGGGTTGAGATGCACTGACACCAAAGATTGAGTGTCGGCAGAGACGACTTTGAGCTCTTGACTTCCGAGCAGTATTAGCTAGACTTTCAATGGCGGCATCGAAGATCGTGATTACATTTGGTTAATCAAGATGTTCAGAGAATCTGTTGACTTGACACACTTGTCGTTGCTGTCTGAGTACTTAACTAGGATGAGTAACCCATCCACAACCACAAGAGACGTCGAATCATTTCTTCAGAACTGAAGCCGGAAAAGCAGGATAGGATCGTGTGCTGCTGCTCCTTGCTGCTGCTCCGATCGACCATGAAGCGGTCATCTTCTTCTCCGTCCATGCGCCATGGCAATCCTTCTGGTGATCGTGTGCTGCTGCTCCCTGTTGCCATTCCCTTGCTCTGCCGTTTGCAAAGGTACCAAACCACTGCGTCGGTTATAGTTCTTATATCTTGGACGTGGATGCCCATTTTGACATATAATTTGTTGCGATGGCATCAGGGCGTGCATTTGGCGACTTTGGTCAGGGGGTTGAGGCCGGGCCAAGGAGAGGAGGAGACGAATTTGATGAGGGGGCTGGGGAGGGAGGGCCTGGGAGAGGAGGAAACCAATTTGATCATTGGGGTGGGGAGGCAGCGCCAGGGGCAGGAGGAAATCATGTGGGTGAGGGCGTTGGGTTGAGTGGAGGAAACCAAGTAGGACGGACGCCTCCGGCGCCGCGGGGTAAGACACCGAGGAACCATAGGTGATGTGGCGACTCCTGCCATGACGTTCATCTGGCACCCCCGGCGGTTATTGGAAGGTGATGGCTGCTGGTTTTCCTAGGGGTGGTTTGGGAGGATGCTCATCTTTGGCGCAGGTGCTGCCTTTCGGTTGTAGTTTGTGCTATTCTCCCAATTTTTTTAACATTTGTATCACGTGCGAGGTTTTTTCTTCTTCTCATAGTTGTTGTTCGAGAGCGAACATTCACAATGGGTTTCTTATTGGTGCCCCAACTCGCAAGTCTCTTCAATATTTTTGTTTTTCTCGCCTTAATGCAAATGGGTGACTCGCAAGCCAGTGACTTCTTCTATGAATCTTCTTGGTGGCGGATCTCCTTTCTACTGATCCAACGGTATCTGATCCTGCTTTTTTTTTCCAAGAAATCAAAATATGTTCAGGTTGGCTTTGCCCGCTGTAGTCCCCTCAAAAAAATAAAACAAAAAAAAGTCAGTCAGCTCGACAAAATTTGAAGTTGAATTTTGTTCACAGTATAATGGGCCTTCTTCTTTTGCATGTCAACGTGCAAATTAAATGTAATTTTATAATTTTATTGTATGACATATGATTTCTATGCGAAAAAGGTTTACAATAAAATAAATATTCACTGGAAGCACAAAGCAACACAAACATAATAAAAAAATACATCGAGGTCTATGGACCACCGAACGACCTTTGCCGCCGCAGAACGAGCCGCCACTGTCACCGCTCCCATACTGAAGTTGACCTGATCTTAGCGTTGACAGTCGTGAAGTCTTCGTGCATGTGCCCCTAAGGACTAGCGTACAGGGCTGCAGTTGTTGGTGCTGAATCCTTGAATCCATCTGAAGAACCTTACACCAAATCTCACCGTTGTGTACGCACAACAAGAAACCTAAGCCCGCCGGGCCAAGAAGCTAGTAGGAATCTACATCGGAGCTCTATCTAATCCGTCCAAATGGACGAACTTGAGAAGGACCGGAGCCTGGAAGACTATATCAAAGAAGAAGCGCCGCCATCCGTCCGAACAGAGAAGTGAGTCTGCATGTCGGCAAATGAATACAGAGGAAACCGAAGGCCTATTCCCCATTCTTTCTATCTTACATCGCCACAGAACTATTCACGACATATCACACATTTCCACTTGTTTTATACTTTTTCTTATTCTTAGAATGATTTTATGCTCTTCTGAAGCACCTCGCCGGATATTTAAGTATGAAAGATTTGCTTGCTTTTCCTATTACTTTTTACTAGAGTCTATTCTTATATCATGTTTCTTTCCTTCCATTAATTCTTTGGTCAAGAATTGCCTTCAACCTTTTTATTTTTACTTGATTGAAATTAAGTGGATACAATGAAAAAAGAAGGACCAAAACCCTACCTATCAACTACCCGGAGCCGAGGGACAAGGTCCTCTTCCCGCCACCGGCGGTCGAAGCGGCAGGCAGAGTGGAGGTGGATCCACGGGCTTGCCGGCGAAAATCAAGGGGAGAAAGGCTTTCCCTAACCGCCTTGCTAGAGGGGAAAGAAAACAATTTGTTGTACCATATGATAGATGTATACTTATTTGTGGACGGAGGGACAAATGCACGGTTTGATAATTTCTACAATGTCACTAAAAAAATCTACAATACCCGAAAAACGAAGAATGTCAAACGGATTGATACAAGACCTCTTTTTCAGGTTAAGAATACGTTCGAAAGATGCATGACTAGAAGAAACGGGCCAAAAAATCCTACAAAATCGAAATGGACCACACAAAAAACTGAAGTCCAGTTCAAAACTCATGAATAAGAAAATTGGCCGAACAACGAATAAAATATCGCAGTCCAGAAAAAAAAGTTCAGCCCAATGGGGAAAATATTACCAGAGCCAGGTTTGGACATATGCATGATGGGCCCACTATGCTTCTGCTGCCGCACTCTGGTTTTCTTATTGGAATTGCGATGTCCATTTTGCTTATCGGTGAACTGCCACGCTGCTCTGCTTAGTGCAACGCAGACTTGCAGGTTGCGGATGCAGTGAGCATCTCCACTAGACAGTAGCACAACTGCTCAGCTGGCAGTAGCAGAATTGTATGTTACAGTTGCCAGCAGCTTTGCTTGACTGTTTCAAGCCTGCAACCGTGATTAAGATGCACTGACAACAAAGATTAAGTGTTGGCATGGACGACTTTGAGCACTTGACTTGACTTGGGGCAACGAGCATCTATTTAGCTAGACTAGATCGTGATTACATTAGGTTAAGCTAGATTGCCAGACAATCTGTTGACTTGACAAACTTGTCATTACTGTTTGATGACAACGACATCAAGAGTGATGGTGGCATCCTTGGAGTGTCCTCTCAACTGTGCATGCCATGTTGTAGGACAATTATTCCACTTTCAGTACATGCAATCGATACACTCAAGCATACGTGGAAACCCACGGGCTTTGTTCATCTTCGATAGCCTCTGACTATCTTGAGCATTGTTGGATGCTCTCAAGTACTCTGGACCAAACACTTCTATCACACTCTTTGCAAATTGTATGACATAAAAGATAAAAGTGCTCTCTGCCATCGCCAAATTGTTATTAATGTAATCAATCGAAACACCATAGGCAATCATGCAGCAAATACGTAGCCGCAAAAATACAGAAAATATTAGCAGCAGCGTGCGAGTAGTGTGTAGCAGTAGCAGTAGCGCCTGTGGGACCCGCACTACTGCTACATTTGAGTTGCAGTAGCACGGGCACATAACCCCCAGTAATGGTAAAAGTTTACCGTAGTGCCGTGGCAGTAGCATGATGGGACACGCTGCTGTTAGGCCTTTAACCCACGGGACTGCTAGGGTTTTCCATTTTTCCTAGTAGTGATAGTACCAAAAAAGTTGTGCACAAATCTATCGTGCGCCTCAATCCATTCTCTCCGGATGTACTCATGGCCAAACATGGAACAGCCGGGCTTCATCTTCTTCCTCTTATACATCACTACTAGCATAGCAATGATAAAAAAACAAGAGGATAATGTTGTAAACGAGTGCAGATGGATTTATGGATCAATGAAGATAATGTCTAAATAATTTTCTTACGCAAGACATTAGTGATTCCCACTACTTTGTTCGATCCTTATTAGTTGCCGCCGAAACATATGTGTCTGCACATTGAAAAATATCATTTTGATGTTCGTATTTAGAGGCACCAGGTTCTCGTTTCGCCCCAGCGTCCAAAACCTTAGAACCGGCCTTGGACGAGCTGTGCAGACAAGAGAGATGCCACTCTTGCACAGCCTTGCGGATGGAGTCGCTGTCCTGATAGTCGTCCCGGAAGGTCTCGAACCTGTCCATCATGTCGTGCACGGTCGACCTCAGCAGCTCGTACTGCCAGCTCTCCAGACGAGGGAAGTCGCAGTACTTCTCCCCGAAATCATCCACGTACTGCATGCGAATCAAAGCAGCGAGCGATGGTTAGCGAGCCCATCCAGCACCAGCAGTTTGGCGGCGTGGTCATGGTTCCAACCGTACGTACCGAGGACTTGAGCGAGCCGACCTCGTGGGTGTACTTGCTGGGAACGCCGGCGATCTCCCTGGCACGGTACAACTCCTCCACGGACCGAAGCATCTCCTCCTCCGTCGGCAGCTTCCTCCTGCCGGACAGCACCTGGGCCACCCAGCGAGCCTGAGCCTCGAAGGACCGAGGCGCGAATACCTTCCTGAGTAGGCCGACGAAGGAGAGCGACGGAGCCAGCGACGGCGGGAACACGTGCTCGAACAGCGGGCCCACACGGTTGTCGTCCACGGCCACCGCTCCGCCCGTGTCCAGGAACGGGAACGAGTAGTTGTACCCTGTGCAGTAGATGACGGTGTCGGCGGCGACGCTGGAGCTGGAGCCGCCGACGTCCTTGAAAGCCACCCGCCCGTCCTCGCACAGACGCTCCACCTGCAGGCCGGCCAGGATCGATGAATGGTGCATTATACTACTATATTGGTTCTCTTCTACTACCTCTGTACAAGTTCCCTAACTACAAGTATTTCGGTACAGAGGGACCGCTTGTGAAGTGTACGTACTTCAAGTCGGAGATGGAGGTTGGCGCTGTACTTGGCCAGCACCTTGGACAAGCCTGGCGTGACCGCATCCATGGACCCGGCGACGATGTACACCTCCTTGGCCACGCCGCGGATCTCCATGGCGATGTCTCTGCCGCTATCCCCGCACCCGACGACCACCACAACCTCGCCGCGGAACGGCTCCGGCACCCTATACGAGTGGCTGTGCATCTGCCTCCCCCTCCACGTCTCCATGCCTGTACATTTTCTTCTTTATAGTAAACGATCATGGGAACATGCTTGGGTGGAGCTTGCATTGCTTTACACTTACCTTTGATGCTTGGCAATCTTGGCTGCGAGTAGTGGCCGGTGGCGACGACGACGGCGTCGAACACCTCGTCCACGTACGCGTCCAGCTCCTTCCCGCCGGAAGCATTGCACTCCCCGAGCCCGAGGTCCATGGATCTCACAGCCCACTTACACGCGGGCGTCATGGCGGCGCGCAGGACCCTGGTGTTGAGCCTCACAGCCTCCATGAGCCCGAACGCGTGGCAGAAGTCCTTGAGGTACAGGTGCACCTCGCGGTGGCCCGGGAAGCGGCGGTCGTCGCGGCCGCTCTTGGGGCAGAAGGGGAAGTCGGTGAAGCCCGTGGTATGCCGGGGGCTGATGAGCCGGAGCGAGGCATAGATGCTGCTGTGCACCTTAACCGGCGTCGCCGCGCCGAGCACGTCGTCGGCGTCGGTCCTCGGATCGTACAGCCACTGCCCGCCGACGTCGCCGCTCTGCTCCAGCACCGTCACGTCGTGGCCCTCACGGCGCAGCTCGCGCGCTGCGGCCAGCCCGGCCATGCCGGCTCCGATGACGCACACCTTCTTCGACTGCGGCGGCTTGCTGCCGCAGGCCGTATCCATGTGGATCGGCAAGAAGTCACGGCCGGGGAGGTGTGGAGCAGCTGTCTGATTTGTTCCTGCCACGAATTTTGTGCCGCATATATATTCACGTCCTTTAAGTAACCATGTTTTAGTCCGGCAGGCCGGGACGAGCAGTGCTCCACCCACCTCCACTCTGATCAATAATTGCACATCATTCAGATAGTGGTTGCAGCAGATGGTATATAAAGTAATACCATTATTGACAATTATATATCTCTTTGCATAAAGGGAGTGTGTTTTACCTACTCCAACTTACATAATTTTGCTGAAATGGTTGGCTGTAGCAACACACACGCGGTGCTCGTGCAACAAAAACTAATACTATCAGGATGTGGCTAGATAATGCACGCCACATTATTTTTTCTACAGAGTGCCTCTTTTTCTGAAGGGTCTGTCTAGAACTCAGTAGACTGACTTCTCAGTCAGGTGACCTCACCTATGTTAGTTTAGGCTTGTTTTATCTTGTGGGCCATTGCATTGTATTTTTCCTTCAGTGGGCTTAAGTTCTGGGTCACAGAAGGCATGGTGGGCTTCACCCATGTGGTCATGGTCCAACGTACAAACCAATGTCGCTCAACCAAGACCTGTATAATATGATCGACACACACAAAGAGCGTTGTATAATATGGATCGATCAGCTGCTCAATCAATTAACCCTAAATACCGCAAAAAAGAATCAGTTACTACTAAAAAAAGCTGCTCATTCAATTGCACTGTCTTGGAGTATAGCGTCGCTCACGGTCCATTCCTCCTCTTCGTGTCGTCTTTCTTCTCTATATTTATTTTTCCTTTTTATCATTTCTTTCAAATAAAATATTATATTTTAAAAGACAAACAAAAGAAATTATTAAGTTGATCTGCATGAGAGGAAACTTCATCTTCATTTGCTTTGAATAGCCAAAATAAATAATAAAATAATAATTTTTTTCGTTTTTCCAAAAAAGAAATGAAGGTCTTCATGAGAAAAAACTCTTAAAACTTTTTGTTGCCACCACTATGTCCATAATAAATGAAGTTATTGTACACATGCACCCCCCCTCTCCCTCCGCCCTCTGGCAAAAAACAAAGTCCAATTGAAGGCATGTTGCAAGGCGTTTAGTTTTAGTCGGGGGGGGGGGGGGGAATACTTGCAGTTGAGTGCCTAGTGTACATATGCAACCCCCAACTCACTTCTCCCATCGCCCTCCGACAAAACAAAGTCCAGTTGCAGGCATGTTGGAAGATATGGAGTTGCGGTCAGGGGTGACACATGAAGTTGCGTGCCTGCTATACACATGCAACTATCCCCCTCTTCCGTCGTCCTTCGACAAAATAAAGTCTAGTTGCATCCGTCTTGGAAGATATGCAATTGCAGTCTGGGCCAATCTTCCAGTTGTACACATGCAACGACCCCCACTTCTCGCACCCCCTCTAAGAAAGCAAGTTCAGCTGCATTAGTGTTGGGAGACATACAGTTGCAGTCAAGGGTTACAACTTGTAGTTGCATGCCTAGTGTACGCATGCAAATCTCCCCTCTCTCGTCACCCTCCGACAAAACAAAGTCCAATTACATCCGTATTGGAATACATGTAACTGCAGTTTGGACAGATGCTTGCAATTGCATGTGCTGTGTACACATGCAAATGCCCTCCCCCACCTCTCCCAACCTCTCCAACAAAACAAAGTTCAGTTGCAATCGTTTTGGGAGATATGCAATTGTAGTCGGGGGAGAGACTTGTAGTTGCATGCCTAGTATACACATGCAACGACCCCCTCTCCTGCCGCCCTCCTACAAAACAAAGTCCACTTGCACCCGCGTTGGAAGACATGCAATTGCAGCCCGGGTCGATGGTTGCAAATGCATGCCTAATATACACATGCACCTATTCCCCCTCCTGGCACCCCTCCAACAAAACAAAGTCCAGTTGCATCTGTGTTGGAAGACATGCAATTGTAGTCTGGGCTGATGCTTGCAATTGCATGCGTGGTGTGCACACGCAACTGCGCCCACCTCTCCCACCCCTCTAACAAAACAAAGTTCAGTTGCATTTGTGTTGGGAGACATGAAATTGCAGTCGGTGGTTACACTTGAAGTTGCATTCCTATTGTACACATGCAAACTGTCCCCCTCTCCCGTCACTGTCTGACAAAACAAAGTCCAGTTAAATTCGTGTTGGAAGACATGCAATTTTAGTCCGGGCCGATGCTTGCAATTGCATGCGTAGTGTACACATGCAAACTTCCCCCTCTCCCCCCCTCTCCCACTCCCTCCAACAAAACGATGTTTAGTTGCATTTGTTTTGGGAGACATGCAATTGCAGTCGGGAGCGACACTTGCAGTTGCATGCCTAGTGTACGCATGGAGCTATGCCCCCCTCCCGTACCCTCCGACAAAACAAAGTCCAGTTGCATCCGTATTGGAAGACATGCAATTGAAGTCCGGCTCGATGGTTGCAATTGCATGCCTAATGTACAGAAGCAATTGTTCCCCCTCCCACCGCCCCTCCGACAAAACAAAGTCCGCTTGCATCCGTGTTGGAAGACATGCATTGCAAACTGGGTCATTGCTTGCAATTGCATGCTTACTGCACACATGCAAATGTCCCTCGTCTTCCGCCGCCGTCAGACAAAAAAAATCCAGTTGCAAGTATGTTGAAAGACGTTTAGTTCCAGTCTCGGGGGGGGGGGGGGGGGCGGATTGAATGGGGCATTTACACATGCAACTACTTCCCCTCTCCCACCCCTCGGACAAAACAAAGTCCAATTGCATTCATGTTGGGAGGCATGCAACCCCTCGGACAAAACAAAGTCCATTTGCATTCGTGTTGGGAGGCATGCAATTGCATGCCTAGTGTAAACATATAGTAGCCCCTCGCCCCCTAGTACAGAATCCTATAAACAAACACATGGATTCACTGACTAACAAAAAAACAAGCACAAGGAAAAAAGTACCCTGTAAGACTGCTCTTCAGACTCTAGCCCATGTTGATCAAAAGCATGAGATATACATTTCCATACCACCGACAAAAATAATATTCAAAACAGATTTTACTCCAAAAAACAGTATACACTACAAAAATACATACGTACATCTAATCTATGATTAATATATGTCCAAAAGAATTCCAAAAAAACACAAAAATGTAACCCCCTACTTTTTTTATGAGCAAATTGAAACCGCTACTTGAATAAGAACACAAAAGAACAAAAAAATCACCCAGATCTAAACTACTAAGAATCTCCGCTAGTTATATCTGCTACTGGAAAACTCTATTTGATCCATACTACTGGAACTGAAAAAAATACTCCCACATCTGTATCAGAGAATGAATGAAAATATACAAAACAAAGACAAAACAAAGGGGTGAAGGAGATAACTTATTCCATCGCTCCTGGAAAAGGAGCACACCCATCTACCGACCCCCTCTGTCTTCCGTGTAAACAATGTCGCAGCCCAACAAAAAAATAACGACAAAAAATGGCAGCTCAACACCTGCCACAGCCCACCGCCCAAGCCAAGGCACCCGACACCAGAAAAAGGCCCAAAATAGACAAGCAAATGTAAATGGGCCGGTTGCTTGCCTTACACAGGCTAATCGAGACAAAGCAAACCCCATGGGCCAATCGTGAAGCAAGGAACGTCAAACGGTTAACATGTCGACTGAGACTTCGCAAAGTCTAAGTCGACTGAGATTTAGCAATACCGTTTCCTGAAATAGAAATATACTATCAGGTTATTTCCCAGGGAACTGCTAGGGATCAGACTACCAATCCTAGCTTCCTATAAGACCAGTCCTTGATTGCAAGATTAGAAGAGTCACAGTCGTTGATGATTGTGAAGGCTCCATGCATCTCTCATGAGCTGTTTCCAAAACTGGGCGCTAATCAAGTGGGATTGCTATTAACTACCGGCGATTTAATATCTCCTGATTTTCTGAAAACAAATAAGTCTAGTCAATTTTGGTCGGCGTTGGCGGAGAGAACATGGTGGCATGGTGGTTCGTTAGCTCGGAGGCGAAGAGGGTTTGGAAACAAGGAGAGATTTGCGGGAGGAGGAACGGGGTGACAGATACGGGGCAGGTGGATGTGTCGATTACGGGCGGTTAGAACAGGGTTTCTGTGGAGATGAGGACCATGGGATGGAACACAAATCGATGACGCACGATTGGTCTAATGTTTTTGTATGATAGGAAGGGTTTCCCATTAATAAAGTGGCTGCATGCATCGTCCAAATGAAGAGGCCAGGGTTCGTCCTCCTTTTCAAAAATAAAAAAAACATGACAAAATATGGATGGCATATGCAGAAGCAGGCCAAGTGAAATAATAGAGGGAAAATGTATAAGACTACCTAGAAAAGTGGTGAGATAGCCGCGTATTTTGACTCAAAATGACTGTAGGCAATGGTGAAATTCTTTTTTAAGTTCAAATATGTAGTCAATGAGTTATAATTAATGTTGATTTCAGATAACTGTTACATGTGGCACGGAATAAGAGACTTGTTCACTTCCGCGCGGATTGGTGACCAGTGCATGATGGTGTTGAGAAGAAATTATCCTTTAACGACAGTTTGCACATGAGAATAGCTGTACCGGCCGGGATTACTACTTGTTGCTGGACTATAATTTGCAAAGATTAGGCAGTCGTACCCTTCCAGAGTTGCTGCCGTGAAACACTTGTTGTGGACAGCTTTAGTTTGAACATGGTGCCGTGAGACGGTTTACAAAAGTGGAAACGCGCATGCGGTTAACGTGCAGTACTCGTTATTGGGGATATAACTAGTGAGTGTAAACCGCCCAGGAGAGGCCGGTTTACGCTCTTCTATATTGAAGCCCATGAAGACAAGGAGTATGGCGCTCTACCATTAAAGCTTAGAGACCCAGAGCCCAATGGCGGATTAGGGCCCATAGTAGTAAACCGCCATAGATGTATAAACATGTATTGTAAGTTAGGGGAAGGAAGAAACCGAGCCGGACACTTGTATGAGCCGGCCTTGGGATTCTGTAGACCGGCCAGGGCGTCAATCTATGTATATAAAGGGACGACCCGTCGGCGGTTCAGGGACAGGAAACAACAACTCGAGAGATAGGTAAAGCGGATTCGCTCCCTGCTCATCGAGATCAATCAATCCCACAACAACTCGATCGTAGGCTTTACTTCACCACAAGGAGCCGAACCAGTATAAACCTCCCGTGTCCATTGTTCCGGTTTAACCCCTTTAAGCTAATCTCGTTGTGATGGCTCCACGACTAAGTCCTCCCGCTAGGATATCTGACGTGTTAATTCCACGACAGTTGGCACCCACCATGGGGCTATCGCACGATGGTTTCGAGTTCTTAAAGGGCTACTTTGAAGGACTCAAGGGATACGCGGTTGGCCGGATGACCAAGAGTCGTCGCGGCAAGCTCTACATCGACGATGCAGGTTGGGGCCCCGAGGCCGGCTCAATTGAGTATGGGTACCGGGTCCCCTTTGGCGGAATTCACGTTTTCATCGGCAAGATCGGCAAATCAGGCCCTGAGCCGGACATCTCCACCGACCTCGTCGAGACGGTTCATCGTGCAATTCCTGCCCGGGTTCAGCCTGCTGTGAAGCGTGCATTCGTAGGATTCATCCATGGTGCGGAATCTGAACCGGTGTCCGATGGTGAGACGGCCATCTACTCGGATGGCGAGTCGTCCACTGGCGAAACCGAGTCGCTGTACCAACTCCAAGACGGCCGGATTGGGGGCTGTTTCGATGGTGACAGTATTCCGGACCCCTTTGAACCGCCGAACCGGGTTGCAATCTTCATGGCCGGTACGCAGCCCACATTGCAATCTTCATCTACGGCAGCGATGATTTCCGGATCGGCAGCCGGGGCAGGAGGCCCTGCGCGCCGACCGACTCAAGTTCTTTGCGGCTTGTTGGATGCTTTGACGACATTATTGACCACGACAGTCACCCCGGAGACCCAGGATCAGCATAATGCGGAGGTTACAAAGCTGAGGGACCAGATAACTCCGGCCAAGGAGGACTAGGCGGCTGAGGAAGCCAGGATGACTGAAGAGCGGAACGCTTGAGATGTCCAGTCACATCAGATCCAGGCACAAAATTACCGGCTTATGTTGGATCGGAACGCGTCCAACGAAGTACTGAGGAGGAAGTATCGGTCTCGTCTGCCGCCGGTTTACGAAAGAATGAATCTCTTCAATACACCAGGAGCCGGACCAAGTAATCCGGCAGCAGTGAACCGGACCGAGGCACCTGGGACAGCGCCGGATCAACCACGAGTGACGGGCCTGCCTCGACGAACGGACAACCCGCCACAATACGTACCAACGCCGCCAGGTCACTTCTCTAGCCCTTTGGATAACATGATTGCTGCAACGTCGCGTTTGGCAGCTATTCCGATGGAAGGTGACTCGCTGGCGGCGGTTGAGACGCGATGGGCCAGGGATCTTCTTCAAACCGTTGTTGTGCAGCAGCAGGCTTATTCCTACAGCCGAGACATGATACATTCAACCCCCCGTCCGAGCAAGAGCTACAGGGGGCACATGGATGAACCGGCTGTATCAAGCAGTGCACGGCACTGTGACACCCCTCGAGGGCCTAATCCGGCGCGCGGCAGTATGAATGCTCAGGATGTGGTGAACAACGGCAGAGCGTGACGGGAGGCAGAGTTAGCAGCACAGTTAGCAGCACAGTATGCGAATCAACCCGCTCCGGTTCAACCAGCGGAATCAGTTGAAAGGGGATTGGCTTTCAGCTCTTGGGGAGTGCTATGTCTTATCCCGGATCTACGTAATGTGCGGCTACCTAAGGATTTCAAAGGTCCGCGTAAGGTGCCTAATTATACCGCCGATTTACCCCTCGAAGCGTGGATTGAAAGTTACGAGATGGCAATGGAGATGCTGGATGTGGATGAGGCGGCGTGCGCGAAATATTTCACGATGATGTTAGACGGAACGGATCGCACCTGGTTAAAGAGTTTGCCCGTCAACTCGATCAATTCTTGGGACGAGTTGAAGGCCCGGTTTATAGCAAACTTCAAGGATATATGCAAGCAACCCATGTCGATTGTGGATCTGGCTGCTTGTGTTCAAGGAGAGAACGAATCAGCAACGCATTGTGTGCGCCGGGTTTCAGAAATCCTGCATTTATTGGACCGCATCAACGCTGATACGGCAATCGTAACATTAGAGGGCAATTGTCGGTTTAAGTTGTAGAAGATGAAGTTGTGACGGCTCAAGCGTCATTGCAATGACATGGGAACACTTATGGCAGCCATGGCTAATTATGCTAATTCTGATAATACCAAGGATCCCGACTCCGACGAAGAGAAGCCGAAGAAGGGAAAGAAGAACGGCGGTGCAAAGGGACAACAGCATAACCAGGCGGGCCATGGGAACAATGGTAAGCGTAAAGCGGACAATTCGGATTTTGTGGCTAACACCAATATGCAGGGCAATGCGCAGCGTCGTAAGGGTAAACCGCCCCAGCGCGGTGGAGGCATGAATCTGGAGCACCTGTTAAACCAGCCCTGCCCAAAGCACGGAACAAAGGAGGTTCCAGCCACGCACATCTGGAAGGATTGCTTCATTATGAAGGAATTCAAAAACTCTGATCTTTTCCGGTACGATCAGGGTCCGTCTGGTGGTTCAGGTCCAGGGTATCACGGGCCGGGTTACGGTGGTGGCGGTTCAAACTCAGGATTTCAGAATAATCAGGGCAACCAGAACAACCAAGGTGGTCACAATCAGCAGAATAATCAGAGGAATCAGCAGCAGTCGGGTTATCAGAGCAACCCGAAACAGATAAATGGTGGACAGTACCATGTCTTCACTACTAGTCTGTGCAAGCGCGATCAGAAGCTCCATAAAAGGGCAGTAAACTCTGTTGAACCGGCAGTGCCCCGTTATCTGCGCTGGTCTGAGCAGCCTATTGTTCGGAGTCGGGAGGATCATCCGCCACGGGTTGATAGTCCTGGCCATCTAGCTTTGGTGGTTGCACCGCAGGTTGGAGGTTATAAGTTCACCAAAGTGCTCATGGATGGAGGGAGCAGTATCAATATCTTGTATTATGAATCCTTTCGGCGTATAGGGTTAATAGATAAGAATCTTAGACCGTCAAACACCGTTTTTCACGGTGTGGTGCCTGGTAAATCGGCTTACCCCGTCGATAAGATAGCTCTGGAGGTGGTTTTTGGAGATGATCATGATTCAAGATCAGAGACGGGGACCTTTGAAGTGGTTAAAATAAGAAGTCCGTACCATGCCTTGTTTGGACGGCCGGTTTATGCTAAATTCATGGCAAGGCCGTGTTATGTTTATCTGTAGCTCAAGATGCCGGGTCATAAGGGGACCATCATGGTTCACGGTAGCCGCAAGATTGCTCTGGAGTGCGAGGAAGGTGATGCGGCCTATGCTGAGTCGGTTTGTGCAACGGAGGAATTGATATTTTATAAGGACAATTTTGATCCGGTAGATATGACTTCTCTGAAGAAGCCCACTACAGAGCATGATCCGGCTTTGAAGTTCAAATCGGCTGATGAGACTAAATTGGTTGATTTTGTTCCTGGCGATTCATCCAAGCAGTTCAGCATCAGCGTCAACTTGGATCCGAAATAGGAAAGCGCGCTCATCGAGTTCATCCGTGAGAACCGGGACATCTTTGCATGGAAACCGTCTGACATGCTAGGAGTACCGAGGGAACTCGCTGAGCACACTCTAATATTTTTCCGAAGTTCAAACCGGTCAAACAGTTTCTTGGCCGTTTTAATGAAGAGAGGTGCAAGGCCATTGGTGAAGAGGTAGCCCGGCTATTGGCAGCAGGGTTTATTGTGGAGGTGTTTCACCCTGAATGGTTGGCTAATCCGGTGCTGGTACTTAAGAAAAACGGCACTTGGCGTATGTGTGTGGATTACACAGATTTGAACAAAGCTTGCCCAGCTGATCCCTTTGCCCTCCCTCGTATTGATCAAATCATCGATGCTACGGCGGGTTGTGAGCGTTTGAGTTTCCTCGATGCTTATTCAGGTTACCATCAGATCAAAATGGCAGTTAAGGACCAGGAGAAGACAACTTTTATAACTCCTTTTGGAGCCTTCTGTTATGTATCTATGCCTTTTGGGCTCAAGAGTGCTCAGGCGACTTATCAACGGTGTGTGCAGAATTGCCTCCATAATCAGATTGGGCGTGATGTTCATGCTTATGTGGATGATATCGTGGTGAAATCTAGGAAAGCAGAGACACTCATAACTGATTTACAAGAAACTTTTGATAACCTGAGGGTTTATAAGATGATGCTCAATCCGGCTAAGTGTGTTTTTGGTGTACCGGCTGGCAAGCTCTTGGGTTTTCTGGTGTCCAACAGGGGCATTGAGGCTAATCCAAAAAAGATCAAAGCTATTACGTCTCTGGCTAAACCGGCGTGTATCAATGATGTTCAACGTATGGCGGGTCGTATTGCGGCTTTGAGCCGGTTTATCAGCAGGTTAGGAGAGAAGGTGATCCCTCTATATCAGATGTTAAAAAAGACAGACAATTTTGTCTGGAGTGATGCTGCTAATGAGGCGTTTGAGGACTTAAAGAAGCAGTTGGCTGAAGCGCCGGTTCTTGCCGCTCCGGTTGATAAGGAGCCACTATTGTTATACGTGGTTGCTAATACCCGGGGTGTCAGTGTAGCTATTGTGGTGGAACGCAAGGAGGCTGGGAAGGAATACTCGGTTCAAAGGCCAATTTATTATATCAGCGAAGTGCTCATTGAGTCAAAGCAACGATATCCGCATTGGCAGAAGTTAGTGTATGGGGTTTTCATGGCAAGTCAGAAGCTTAAACAGTACTTTCAGGGCCATCCTATCACAGTGGTTAGTGCCGCTCCTTTGGGGGATATAATCCAGAACAGGGATGCAACTGGCCGGGTTTCTAAGTGGGCTATTGAGCTTGGACCACACAGTTTGAAATATATGCCTCGAACAGCTATCAAGTCCCAGGCCCTTGTTGATTTCATCAATGATTGGACAGAGTTGCAGGCACCGGAAGACAAACCGGATAACACATACTGGACTATCCACTTCGATGGGTCCAGGCAATTGGAGGGCTCGGGGGCTGGAGTTGTCCTTACTTCCCCTCGAGGTGATAAAATTCGTTATGTTCTTCGTTAATGTTTCCTTGTACTAACAATGCAGCTGAGTACGAGGCTTTACTCCATGGTCTTCGAGTGGCTAAGGAAATGAACTTAAGCAGGGTACGATGTTTTGGGGACTCCGATTTGGTGGCCCAGCAAGTATCAGGTACTTGGGTTCCAAGGATCCACTCATGGCGGCTTACCGACGAGAGGTGGATACTGTCACTGGTCACTTGAAAGGTTATCAAGTTGAGCACATTGATCGGCGCAAAAATGGGGCAGCAGATGCTTTAAGCCGGCTGGGATCTCAACATAAACCGGTGCCGCCCAATACCTTTCTGGATGTCTTGCATAACCCGTCAGTTCAGTTGCCTACAGAGGAGGACCTCGCTATTCCTGATCCGGAGGCACAATTGGTGGCCGCTTTACATATTATTCCGGATTGGACGGTTCCATATTTGGCGTATATGAACCGGGGCGAGTTGCCAGAAGATGTAATTTTGGCCAGGCAGATAATCCGGCGATCCAAATCCATGGTTATTCACAAAGGCGAGTTACACCATTGCAGTGTATCAGGTGTGTTCCAGCACTGTGTTTCTCCTGAAGAAGGCCGTGAGATTCTCCGTGAGATCCACGAAGGAGACTGTGGTCACCACGCCGGTTCAAAATCCTTGGTTGCTAAAGCCTTTCGTCATGGCTTCTATTGGCTAACGGCTCATGCTGATGCTGAGGACTTGGTGAGGCGATGTGACGGTTGTCAGAAATTCTCACAACGAGCTCATGTTCCGGCTCAGGAGCTACGAATGATTCCAATCACTTGGTCGTTTGCTACTTGGGGGCTTGATATGGTAGGGCCCTTCAAGCGATCCAAAGATAAGAAGACCCACCTGTTGGTGGCGGTTGACAAATTTACTAAATGGGTTGAAGCGGAGCCAGTAAGCAAGTGTGACGCAGCCACGGCGGTTCAATTCATCAAAAAGGTGATCTTCCGCTTTGGTTTTCCACACAACATCATCACAGATAATGGCACGAACCTCTCCAAAGGTGAGATGGAGGACTTTTGTCAACGAGAGCACATCCGACTTGATGTGTCGTCCCTGGCTCACCCCCAGTCTAATGGTCAAGCTGAGAGAGCTAATCAGGAAATCTTGAAGGGTATCAAGCCCCGGCTTATGGTTCCTTTGAAGAGGACGCCGGGTTGTTGGGTGGAGGAATTATCATTTGTGTTATGGAGCATAAACACCACCCCCAAATCGATCTATGGGTTATACACCTTTCTTCATGGTTTACGGGGCAGAGGCGGTACTCCCAAGTGATATTCGTCATGACTCGCCCCGGGTTGCCAATTATGTTCAAGCGGACAACAAGCAAGCACGTCAAGAAGCACTTGACCTGTTAGATGAAAAACGTGACATGGTGTTGGCTCGTTCGGCAGTTTATCAGCAAGACCTGCGGTGTTATCACAGCCGCTGGGTTAAAACAAGAACCTTTCAAGAAGGCGACTTAGTGCTCCGGCTCATCCAGGATCAGACAGATATGCACAAATTATCCCCAACTTGGGAAGGGCCCTTTGTGGTCAGCAAGAATCTGCACAATGGATCGTACTACCTCATCAATGTTCGAGAGTACAAAGACTCAAGCAAATCGGAGGAGGAGACCCGTCGGCCGTGGAATATCACTCATCTACGGCCTTACTACACCTAAGCCATAGGCTCTCATTATGTACATATTTTGACAATGTATATATTATGATCAATATAATAAGCTGGCATCCTTGCTACAAGCAGGGCCTCTGCCATTTTTCCAATATTTCTTGGTTACAAGGGGGCTTCTGCTAATAAAGTGACGTCCTATTTGTCCATTAAAACGGCTATCATGCCACAACAAAGCTTGGGAGCTTCACACCCAAGGGGCCAAAGAGAGTATTGTTGCTAAAGCACAACTCAAACATAGGCACCCATTGAGCACAGCTCACAAAGTTACATGGGGGCTCTTTGTGCAAAGCAAGAAAGAGTTTGAAAGGACCCTTGTAATAGGCTATCAAGCCACGGCTTGGAAGCCTGGTGTATTCACCTAAAACTCTGGGTTAATCTGCCTTCATCAAGTAAGCCACTCTTGTCCAGGTAATCCTGGTATGACCCGCCAAACGTTTGACAAGTCAATCTTATACAGACCCTGAACTTGTCAAAGTTAAAATGCCGATTGGTTAATTGAAGGCCCATCTTAAAAGGCTTTGTCAAATGGTTTAACTCAGCGGCCTGGCAGCCCATGAAAAGCCTCGAATTTGGGCCTGCCAGCCCTTGAAAAGCCTCGACTACAAATTTTTATTCGATTTTGTTTTTGCAAAGTTTTCTCCCCTTTGATAAGGTTTTGAGTTAAACCGGCGTCTCTTGACCCGGCCTGATTATAAGTCATTACATCAACCCGGTGTTTCTTAACCCGATGTAGCTTTCAGTTATCAGCTGTTAGCACATAATCAATTATGAACCGACATTTCTTAATCCGGTCTGGCATTGACTATAAGTCGCTTGTATGATCATCCGGTGTTTATCATAACCCGGCATGGTTTATTATGCACCAGTATAACATGGTGGGAGCTATCAATACTCAGGATTTGGGTTATCACCCTTACTACGAAAATTGGTAAACCAACGATGTGATTCAATATCACAGGTATGATATATTTCATATTTTATTGCTTTACAACCTTGGTTATAAAAACTCTGGTTCTGTGTTGGGTATCATAACCCGTCCAGCGGTAAACCGCCAGGGCACATTTAAGTTTCTCAAATGCAGAAGGCAGGATTTTATGAAAATACTAAGGCCCATGAGCAAGAATAGCAACAATCATGACGGATTACATAGTGTCATGTAGCAGTGCACGATGGCAGAAGATCAAAGTATTTCAACTAGCCTATTACAAGGCGCTTTGATGCCCAAAAGAATAATTATTTCTGCGGAGATAAAGCCGGCTGCCAGATTATGATTCGTCACCAGGTTGACTTGAAGTTGATGCATCATCTCGCGTCGGTTCAACCTCCTCCTCCCCACCCAGTGGCTGGAAGTCAATGGTGGCCCATTCAATCCTGGTTAAAGCTTGGAAGACAGCTTCGTCACTTATAAGATTGGATGGTTCAACGTCAGGGGCATAAGTGTGCTTACGGAGTGGCGTGATAAGATTTTGCACTTCTTTTACAGCTGCATCAACCCGATTGTTGTGCGCATCATACTTGGACCGGTGGACAGACAAGTCAGTTTCTTCGGCCATTCTGCTTGCCAATGGGCGCATCTCCTTTGTCAAGGCTTTGAGAGCTTCACTATCAAATTCTGACCCGTCTTCTTGTTGGCTTGGATAGCCCTTTCCGATGTCTTCCGAATCAAGATCAGCTATCCAAGCTTTGGCCCGAGTCAGTGCAGATAGAGCGCCAACCCTTGCAGCAGATCTCTTTACCTCTTCTATCTGGGCAGGAGTCATAGATAATTTGGTCAAAGTATCCTTGATCAAGGTTGGTGTCGGTTTATTGTATCAGGCCGCACAGATGACTCGTTGAGCACCGGTATACAGTTGTTCTATCAAAGTATAGGCTGCTTTCAACTTCATCCGCATATCCGAGCCCAGATGAGTAATACGACTACCTGAACGGTTTAAGAATTTGCTATTAAACCGGCAAACTTCAAAGATGTTTAAGAAAGGCTGTTGAACATAGTACTTACCAAATAACACAGAAGTCATAGCATTGACCTGACGCTTTAATCCAGTTAGCTCTTCCACCACCGGTTTAAGAGCCGCCTCAGCATCCTCAGCCCGTTTTAATAGAGTGGTTTTCTCGGTTTCCCAGTCAGCCCGCTCGCTTTTGAAACCATCCTTTAATTGCTCCATGGCAGTTAAAGTGCCCCTCAATTCATCTTTGGCCTTGGGGGTTTCTGCCTGCTGGGACTTGATATTTTCCTGAAGATCGGCGATTTGGGAATCCTTATTGCTCAAGTCAGCCTACAAAAAGACAGCTAATAAGTGTTAATATGTTCTCAAAAGTCCCAAGCACATAACAAGTTATACACTTGGCACTTGGGGGCTAATGCTGATTGCTTCTTTTTGGCTGATATTTTAAGTCCCAAGGCTCAATGCAAGTATTAATCTTGGCACTTGGGGGCTAATGCTTAATTGATCAGATAAACTGGAGGTGAAGGAATTCAACAAAGATAAGGTTTGCAACAGAAAGACTCGGTTCATCTTGAAGAGATAAACCGGCCCTTGGGGGCTACAATGGAGTTGATACAAAGCGCAAAAGAAATTTATAAATGTTTGAGTGGAAGTTACCTCATAGCGCTCCTTCATCAAGTTGACTAAACCGGCCTCATAATCACGACTTGTATACATGCGGTTTAGATATCCAGAGTGAAGTTCCTGAGCATTGAGATGAGCACAGCTTGACAAATCAGTCTTCCATTTGCCTCTCCACAGCAGCAGATTCCACTTTGGCACTGTGCTTTGACAAAGCGATAGGGTTGCCAAGAGAAGTGTGGCCAAAACCGGTAATCACCACATCATCGGTCTTGCCATCAACAATCTCATCTGCGTTGGACGGTTTGGCAGCGGCTTTTGCTGGGCTTGAAGGATTAGCAGCTGGACTTGGTCGATTGGCAGCTGGGCTTGGCGGATCAGCATGAGGACTAGCCGGGTTAACTTCAGGAGGATCAACATAGGTGTCTTGACCTTGCGGCACAGGATCATCTAGAGCAATATCAGTATCTGCATTAGCAGCTTCTGAGGTCCTCTCCAGTTCAAAAGACGGATTCTCTTCTGTGGGAGTACTCAGTTTGGCTTTTTTGCTGAGTCGGGCTTTGGCACTGCAAGTAACAAACAGAGGTTAATATGGTAAACCGGTGCAAGAAAGCAAAACTAAAATTATTATACTTACCCAGGGACGGTCTTGAGGGGAGGCATCTGTGTGGTTGATGAATCGCCAGAGGATGAATTGGAAGTTCCCTGATAATTCGAATCAGACGGACTAAGAGGGTATCAGAAGTAACCCGCCAAGGGATAAGATTTGTTAGAATTACAAGAGACATCTGCACGGCGCTTCCGAACCGGTGTGTCTGGTAAACCGGACGAGGTGACTTGTTGGCCACTGTGCCGGTTTGCGCGATGAGATTCAGGGTGTTGTGTCTTCAAAGAAAAGTGTGGATCCAAATGAGTGAGAGGATGTGAACGTTTCACTTTCCGGACTGCGCGACAGATTTTTTGTACTGGCACAATATCTGAATTGGAGGAAAGGGAGATTACCTCTACGTGGTCAGCACGGCTGGCTTCTGCATCATCCTGATAATGGTCATTGTCAATAAGATGTATGAAAAAGGAACCAAGGGAGTCAAGTTCTACCTCTGGTTCCGAGCCATCAACATCTTCGGGCGGATCAGAGGACTCGGCGGTTTTCTTTTTTGCTGGCCTCTTTGTGGCCTTGCTCTTAGCACGAGGCGCTTTCACCGGGTTGTCTTGAGTTTTTCTCTTCCAGAACGGATCTTTGTCCTGCAAGGATAAACAGAAGGCTATTAGAAAGTGTTAAAAGGGGTACGGATTAAAAAGCAGAAGGATAAATTCTTACAGCTGGTGGTTTGTTGGAGGCATAAAAGGGACGCAGCCCGGTTTTGCTGCACGCAGATATCGGCTCATCTAGCATCTTTTTGACAGTCTCAGTTATCTCGTCATCAATCATCTGTATTTCAGTATGCCGTTGAGGATCTTTGACATCCCCAGTATATTCGTACATTAATCTGGTGCGACGGCTTAAGGGCAAGATACCCCATGAAACCCAGCAACGGACAAGGTGAATGCTGGTTAAACCGTTTGCCATAAGAGCCCGGAGCTTAGAAAGCTGTGGTGCATACGTTGATCGTTCTCTGGCAATAAGCCGTTGAGGCAGTGGATGTTCATTGCTGAGCCGGTAAGCACGATAACCCGGCAGAGGATTTTCATCAGCAGGAGCAGTGTTCCGACAGTAGAACCATGTCTGATTCCAATCCTTGGGGTGGCAGTGATGTTTGGCATGAGGAAAATTGACTTCTTTCCTTTTTTTGAATCGACACACCCACCAAGTTCAGTATTGGGGCCGTCGGTAAATTCAGTACGGCGGTTCAAGTGGAGTAAATCTCTGAAAAGTTCAACAGTCGGTTCTTCTTGCAGATAAACTTCACAGAACACTTGGAAATTGCAAATGTTGGACACGGAGTTCGGTCCAATGTCTTGAGGGTGGAGTTGGAAGTTGGCAAGTACATCACGGAATTTTTTTCATCTGGGAGGGCTAAACCCTCGGTCCAGATGCTGCATAAACACAACTACCTCTCCATCTTGAGGTTCAGGAGGGTTTTCAGTACCCGGGACTCTCCAATGAATGACCTCTTTCTTTGCTAAAGCGCCAGTCACAACATACCCAGTAAGTTGTTCTTCTGTAATCCGGGAAGGAACCCAATTGCAAGAGGAGAATTGTTTGGCCATTTTTGATGACAAACTGTAAAGGAAGTTTAGATGCCGATTCACGGTTCAAGATTGATATGCATAAACCGGTGTTAAACCGGGGGATTTAGTAAGAGCATGTGTGCACGATTAAACAAGATACTGATGATTAAGCAAAGATGGCGGTTTAAGAGAGGGCTAATGGTATTTGGCGGATTGTCAATTTCTAATAGTTAAACCGCCTGCAATGGTGCGGAAGGGACAGATATGAAATTCTCTTAAGTATTGCACGAACAGGTTCTACAAGTTGGTATAATAATTACGGATCTAGCGCAGTGCAGGAAAAGGAACAAATTCAGAGCCTAAAAGTGGCGACAGCAGAACATCAAAGATTCAGATGGGATCTGTTCATAGGCGAAAGGGCGCTATGGTGAGGAAAAGTAAACTATATTTTCGGCCGCACAAGAAAGATATTAAGTTCATCAGGATACAATGGGCAGTAAGAGAAAGCAGTAAACACCAATGAACACTGATGAACACCGATGAAGGCATGAAACCCTAATGCAGATCTAGGGTTGGAAAAAGAAGGCTTACCGGCTTCGTAGGAACGGCAGAGAAGGGGCGTAGTTCTCTCGTACGTTCAGGTCGATGCAGCGGCCAGTGATGATGCAGAGCTTGAAAGTTGAGGGCGGCGGCAGAGCTGTAGGGCTCGGGAGTCGCAAGGAGGAAGAAGAAGCACGGAAGGGGAAAAGAAAAAGACTTTCCAGTCCTGTTTATAAGGCGAATGGATAAGTAAGGCAAGCGCGGGAATCGAGGAGCCTGAAACGGAGAATGGGGCACAGCTGTCGCCTCGGTTTTCGGAGGACAATTAATAAAAGGGAAATATTTATGAGTTTTTTTATACAGGGATGACATCATGACGATTTACTGCAATTTTAGAAGATGACGTCATGGCGGTTTACCAAGTTCACATGGAGAAGACGTTATGGCGGTTTACAAGGATCATAGGAAGATGTTCAGGGGATTTTCTTAAGTATTGAAGATTGACATGAACAGGTTCAAATGAATCTGGGCCTAATGTTGGGGATATAACTACTGAGTGTAAACCGCCCAGGAGAGGCCGGTTTACGCTCATCTATATTGAAGCCCATGAAGACAAGGAGTATGGTGCTCTACCATTAAAGCTTAGAGGCCCAGAGCCCAATGGCGGATTAGGGCCCATAGTAGTAAACCGCCATAGATGTATAAACTTGTATTATAAGTTAGGGGAAGGAAGAAACCGAGCCGGACACTTGTATGAACCGGCCTCGGGATTCTGTAGACCGGCCAGGGCGTCAACCTATGTATATAAAGGGAAGACCCGGCGGCGGTTCAGGGACAGGAAACAACAGCTCGAGAGATAGGTAAAGCGGATTCGCTCCCTGCTCATCGAGATCAATCAATCCCGCAACAACTGGATCGTATGCTTTTACCTTCACCGCAAGGGGCCGAACCAGTATAAACCTCCCGTGTCCTTTTTTCCGGTTTAACCCCTTTAAGCTAATCTCGTTGCGATGGCTCCACGACTAAGTCCTCCCGCTAGGATATCTGACGTGTTAATTCCACGATACTCGTCGTTGCCTCTCCTCCCCAAACGCATCGCCTCCATTGGGGTCTGGCCGGAGCATCCGCTCATGAAGGAAATATGCCCTAGAGGCAATAATAAAGTAATTATTTATTTCCTTATTTCATTATAAATGTTTATTATTCATGCGAGAATTGTATTAACCGGAAACTTAGTACATGTGTGAATAAATAGACAAAACATATTGTCCCTAGTATGCCTCTACTTGACTAGCTCATTAATTAAAGATGGTTATGTTTCCTAACTATAGACATATGTTGTCATTTGATGAACGGGATCACATCATTAGGAGAATGATGTGATGGACATGACCCATTCGTTAGCTCAACATTATGATCGTTATAGTTTCATTGCTACTGCTTTCTTCATAAAGTATACATGTTCCCCAGACTATGAGATTATGCAACTCCCGAATACCGGAGGAACACTTTGTGTGCTATCAGACGTCACAACGTAAATGGGTGATTATAAAGATGCTCTACAAATATCTCCGAAGGTGTTTGTTGGGTTGGCATATATCGAGATTAGGATTTGTCACTCCGATTGTGGGAGAGGTATCTCTGGGCCCTCTCGGTAATGCACATCACTATAAGCCTCGCAAGCAATGTTACTAATGAGTTAGTTGCGGGATGACGCATTACGGAACGAGTAAAGAAACTTGCCAGTAATGAGATTGAGCTAGGTATTGAGATACCGACCGTCGAATCTCGGGCAAGTAACATACCGATGACAAATGGAACAACGTATGTTGTTATGCGGTTTGACCGATAAAGATCTTCGTAGAATATGTAGGAGCCAATATGAGCATCCAGGTTCCGCTATTGGTTATTGACCGAAGACATGTCTCGATCATGTTTACATAGTTCTCGAACCCGTAGGGTGCGCACGCTTAACGTTCGATGATGATATGTATTATGAGTTTATGTGTTTTGATGTACCGAAGGTAGTTCGGAGTCCCGGATGATATCATGGACGTGACGAGGAGTCTCGAAATGGTTGAGACATAAATATCGATATATTGGATGACTATGTTTGGACTTCGGAAAGGTTTCGGGCAAGTTCGGACATATACCGGAGTACCGGGGGGTTACCGGAACCCCCCGGGGAGTGTAATGTGCCTATTGGGCCTTAGTGGAGAAGAGGAGGGGTGGCCAGGGCAGGCCGCGCCCCCCTTCCCCTCTAGTCCGAATTGGACAAGGAAGGGGGGGGGGGGCGCCCCCCTTTCTTTCCCCTCTCTCTCGTCCTTCGCTCTTCTCCTACTCCTACTAGGAAAGGAGGAGTCATACTCCCGGTGGGAGTAGGCTCCCCCCTTGGCGCGCCCTCCTCCTGGCCGGGCACCTCCCCCCTAGATCCTTTATATACGGGGGCGGGGGGGGGGGGGGGGAGCACCCCAAGACACACAAGTTGATCATTGATCTCTCTTAGCCGTGTGCAGTGCCCCCCTCCATCATATTCCACCTTAGTCATATCGTAGCGGTGCTTAGGCGAAGACCTGCATTGGTAACTTCATCAACACCGTCATCACGCCGTTGTGCTGACGGAACTCTCCCACGAAGCTCTACTGGATCGTGAGTTCGTGGGACGTCACTGAGCTGAACGTGTGCAGTCCGCGGAGGTGTCGTAACTTCGGTGCTAGGATCGGTCGATGTGAAGACGTACGACTACATCAACCGCGTTGTCATAATGCTTCCACTTACAGTCTATGAGGGTTGATACGTCTCCAACATATCTATAATTTTTGATTGCTCCATGCTATATTATCTACTGTTTTGGGCAATATTGGGCTTTATTTTCCACTTTTATATTATTTTTGGGACTAACCTATTAACCGGAGGCCCAGCCCAGATTTGTTGTTTTATGCCTATTTCAGTGTTTCGAGGAAAAGGAATATCAGACGGAGTCGAAACGGAACAAAATCAACTGGAGAAGTTATTTTTGGAAGGAAAGCCACCGGATAGACTTGGACTCTACGTCAAGATACGGAGCTGGCCACGAGGGTGGGGCGCGCCCGTGCCTCGTGGGGCCCCGTAGCTCCACCGACGCACTTCCCCCTGCACCCATATATACCTACGTGTCGTAAAACTTCCGAACAGAAGATAGATCGGGAGTTCTGCCGCCAAGAAACCTCCAGAGCCACCAAAACCAATCGGGAACCTGTTAGGCACCACGGAGGGGGAACCCTCACCTGTGGCCATCTTCATCATCCCGGCGCTCTCCATGACGAGGAGGGAGTAGTTCACCCTCGGGGCTGAGGGTATGTACCAGTAGCTATGTGTTTGATCTCTCTCTCTCTCTCTCTCTCTCTCTCTCTCTCTCTCTCTCTCTCTCGTGTTCTCTCTCGTGTTCACTCTATGGCACGATCTAGATGTATCCCGAGCTTTGATATTGTAGTTGGATATTATTATGTTTCTCCCACTCAACTCTATTGTGATGAATTTAGTTTCCCTTTGAGGTTATCTTATCGGATTGAGTCTTTTATGAGAACACTTGATGTATGTCTTGCCGTGTTTATCTGTGGTGACAATGGGATATCATGTGCCACTTGATGTATGTTTTGGTGACCAACTTGCGGGTTCCGCCCATGAACCTATGCATAGGGGTTGGCACACGTTTTCGTTGTGATTCTCCGGTAGAAACTTTGGGGTACTCTTTGAGGTTCTATGTGTTGGTTGAATAGATGAATTTGAGATTGTGTGATGCATATCGTATAATCATGCCCACGGATACTTGAGGTGACATTGGAGTATCTAGGTGACATTAGGGTTTTGGTTGATTTGTATCTTAAGGTGTTATTCTAGTACGAACTCTAGGGCTTTTTGTGACACTTATAGGAATAGCCCAACTGATTGATTGGAAAGAATAACTTTGAGGTGGTTTCGTACCCTACCATAATCTCTTCGTTTGTTCTCCACTATTAGTGACTTTGGAGTGACTCTTTGTTGCATGTTGAGGGATAGTTATGTGATCCAATTATGTTATTATTGTTGAGAGAACTTGCACTAGTGAAAGTATGAACCCTATGCCTTGTTTCCTATCATTGCAATACTGTTTACGCTCACTTTTATCATTAGTTACCTTGTTGTTTTTATTATTTCAGATTACAAAAACCTTTATCTACCATCCATATTGCACTTGTATCACCATCTATTCGCCGAACTAGTGCACCTATACAATTTACCATTGTATTGGGTGTGTTGGGGACACAAGAGACTCTTTGTTATTTGGTTGCAGGGTTGTTTGAGAGAAACCATCTTCATCCTACGCCTCCCACGGATTGATAAACCTTAGGTCATCCACTTGAGGGAAATTTGCTACTGTCCTACAAACCTGTGCATTTGCAGGCCCAACAACGTCTACAAGAAGAAGGTTGTGTAGTAGACATCAAGGGTACGTAGACGACACTCTCCTCTCTCGTTGCTATGCATCACCATGATCTTGCGTGTGCGTATGATTTTTTTTTTTTTGAAATTACTACGTTCCCCAACAACACCCCCCCTTTCCTACTCCTTCTCCCTCTCCTTTCCTTCCCCCTTCTCCCTTGTGATGGAATCCTACTAGGACTAGGAAGTCCTAGTAGGACTCCTCATCTTGGGGCGCGCCCCTAAGGGCCGGCAGGCCTCCCCTTGCTCCTTTATACACGGGGGCAGGGGGGCACCCTAGAACACACAAGTTTCTCTCCCAACCGTGTGCGGTACCCCCTTCCATAGTTACACATCTCGATCATACCATCGTAGTGCTTAGATGAAGCCCTGCGCAGGTAGCATCATCATCACCGTCACCACGTCGTCGTGCTGTCGGAACTCACCCTTGTCCTCTTCTGGATCAAGAGCACGAGGGACGTCATCGACTTGAACGTGTGCTGAACGCGGAGGTGCCGTACGTTCGATACTTGATCGGTTGGATCACGGAGAAGTTCGACTACATCAACTGCGTTATTGAAACGCTTCCGCTTTCGTTCTACGAGGGTACATGGACACACTCTCCCCTCTCATTGCTATGCATCACCTTGATTGATCTTGCGTGATCGTAGGAATTTTTTGAAATTACCGCGTTCCTCAACAATGCCATTGGAGCCATGTCTATGCGTAGGTGTTATATGCACGAGTAGACCACAAAGAGTTGTGCGCGATAATATTCATACTGCTTACCACCAACGTCTTACTTTGATTCGGCGGTATTGTTGGATGAAGCGGCCCGAACCGACATTACATGACCGTGTTCATGAGACTTGTTCTACCGACGTGCTTTTGCACGTAGGTAGCTGGCGGGTGTCTGTTTCTCCAGCTTTAGTTGAATCGAGTTTGACTACAGCCGGTCCTTGTTGAAGGTTAAAACAGCACACTTGACGAAAAATCGTTGTGGTTTTGATGCATAGGTAAGAACGGTTCTTGCTAGAAGCCCGTAGCAGCCACGTAAAACTTGCAACAACAAAGTAGAGGACGTCTAACTTGTTTTTGCCGGGCTTGCTGTGATATCTTCATCTTCATGATCATGCCCTTCGTCTGCTCCGGCATCTTCCTCATCATCATGTCCCGCATCTTGTACATGATGACTGTGTACAGCATCACCGTCGTGATCATGTCCTGGAGATTCTTCGTCTTCTCGCCCGCCCGAGTCTTGCTCATTTCTTGCCGCCTCGCCCCATGGACGACTTCATAGTCATCTTCATCAACTTGCCACCGATATCCATCCATGAAACCACTCATGAGCAGGTGGTCCCGCTCCTGCCAGGAATCCGGGTCCGCAATAAGGCTCTTCAGCTTGCATCTTCGACACGGACATCTTACCTCCGTCTCGTTCTTTTGAAGCAACTCGGCCTTCAGAGCTCAAAAACCTATTCACGATGCCTTGATTAGGTCGTGCGGACCATAATTAAACGCTATGGGTAGAGCAAAACGATATTTTAGAACCAAGAAAAAATTTGGCATGACTTTCCCTAAAAATAGGACCAAAAAGAATGCATAGTGCCAAAATTCTCGCCGAAGCAAAATATTGGCAACTATCGCATTTCAAATACCGGTACCTGCAAACACAAACATATATGCAACACCACAAACATATGCAACACCACGAACATACATAGATCTAGCTAGGCCACAACAAGTGCATGTGCACGTTGTTGGAGAGGGAGAACAACATAAAGATAGCTTCCCCTCTTACTTACCTATCAAAAAAAGGTAATTTAACCACTTAATTTGTATGAATCTATGGTGCAAATGAGGTGAGGAGGAGGAGGCAGCCGAGACAAGCTTGGAGGAGGAGGTGGAGAGAATGACGTGGGGAAAGTGAGTGGGTAGGTGGGCTGTCCAAAATATCTTGTTGGTCCCAGGTTACTAATGACGCACCATATGCAAATGCGCCATTAGTAACCCTGGTTACTAATGGCGCACCTGCTTCTGGTGCGCCATTAGAAGTTTTGCAAAAAAAATTAAAAAAGTATATATTCTAACGGAGCACCGTGGCACAGTGCGCCATTACTAGTTTAAACTAGTAATGGCGCACTATGCCACGGTGCGCCATTAGAATGTTTGGAAAAATTAAAAAAAAAAATTACTAGTGGCGCACCGTGTGCCTGGTGCGCCATTAGTGTCTTCACTCTAATGGCGCATCAGAACATGGTGCGACATTAGTATATACTAATGGCGCACCACCTGACAGGTGCGCCATTAGTGTCCATCCCATCTATAGCCCTTTTCCTAGTAGTGCCATTGGCATTAATCATGTCAGTGAGGTAGGTAGACATGCCCTTCTTACCTGCCCCCCTACAATTCCAAAAAATCACTATCATTTATATCGCTCTGGCTTGCCTTTCGCTCTGGTAGGTCTGCCAGGATTCATAGCATCCCTACCCTCTCCCTTTCTCTTTTGACTTCTAGTCATAGGTCTAACAGAGTCATTAGGGGATGAAATGACTACTGTTTTTCTTCTATGATTTTTCCTCTTTTTCTGCCTAGACTGAACAAGAGTAAAAGGCTCCTCTTCTTCCTTATAATCCTCATCCCAAGTCAAAGATAGTGGAATTTTATTACACAAACCATCATTAACAGTTATGTTATGAGATTCTTTATCAATTTTCTTTCATGAAGCAGAGTTCTAGATGTTTCAAGTTCACGAATAACATCAATAGAGGCAAAATTGTCATCAGGTATTTGAACTCCCATAAGGGAAGCTCGCAACACAATCTTAGTATTAGATAGGACCAAAAACTGATTATTGGTGTTGAGAGTCTTTTTACCTTCAGCATCACGTTTTTTCATTCTGTTGGTAGCCCTGTCCTCCACCCTCTCCAGCTTCTGGTATTGTCTGCTTGCAGCCCTGTCCTCAGGCACCACCGAATCATGTATGGGCGATCCAGAAGGCGACTCAACTGTGTATGTACTAAGTTCTCTCCTCCTTCTGTTGAACCTTCTTCAAGAGGAGTAATATGAGGTAAAGACGGCCATATCACATAATTTGCCAAAGGAGGGAACACAACATCATGATGGGTATTGCAGTGCTGAAGAAACAAAGGGGAAGGAGGGATGGGGGTCTGAATAATCCCCCAAGCACCTTGTTTATAGTTGATAGTAGGGACAGGAGACATACCCCCACTATCACTCTTCATATAATCATCACTGTGCTCAAACGAACTGTTGTTCAAAGGAGAAACAAGATGAGCTTCTTTTTCATTGTCATGCTCTCTAGCCATGGATTCAATCAGCAGCTCCGTATGATTCCCCTCGTCGCTGTCCTCTTCTTCTTCATTCTCAACAACAGCAGTTAAACATTGAGAGGTCTTATCATAGCTCTGAGATGAATGATTTCCTACCACAGATGCATTAGTTTCCCGTTGTTCAGTAGAGGAAGCAGGGTATGGATCCACCCTTGCTTTCTTAGGAAACGAGGGAGATGCACTGCTGTCCACAGCGACCGAGGAATGATTTCTATCCCCCCCAACAGCCACAATTTTCTCAACCTCATAAAAGAAATCATAGAATTGTTCACCCAGCATCCCCTCAGCAGATGGAGGAATTTTTTTGACCTCCCTACATCCAAGTAGAATCCTGACATACTCAGGCTTATGTAAAGTCGTCTCATCCACTTCCAATGTAATGCCCACCAGTCCCCCAACATATGCAACATGTTCAGTACATCTCTTTTCCAAGGGGACATTCCTAACTCTCACCCAACCCTTTTCCATATTTCCTTTAGCTCCTACAGAGGCAGACCATGGAGTTATACCCACAATCACAGCACCATCTTTTAAGGGAAGGCGTTTGCCATAGCAGCAGGCTCTTTCCACCTCACTGGCATTAGGGAACCTCATGACAAACTGGGTAGGGCCAATGGAACGGGCAGTACAACGCCACTTTTTTTTACCAGATTTATGAGCAAAAAAACCATTGAATTCATGTTCGATCTCTTTCACAGTAGCATCCCCTTCAATGATGGTGATTACTACATTGTTAGTTTTTTCAAAGTTTTGTTTAGCAGCAGATAGATCAGGGATGTAAAAGAAACCCTGTCCAGGAGATTGAAATCCACACAGCAAAGGAACGCACTCCCACGGCCTCAATGATTGACACAACTGAGCCATATGACCAAGTTTGTTGCATTTCTCGCAACGAATGGTAGGACAGCGAGGAGCGAAATGACCTGGGTTGTTGCAGTTGAGGCACCGATCTTCAGAGCTCTTGGCGGCCGGAGTCGAAGTCGAACCAGCAGCAGCAGGAGGCGGCACCGCATCCTTGGCCGCCGCCGTCTTCTGGGGCTCCCACCCCTTGGTGCCTCCTCCCATCGCCCGCGCCGCCGCCTCCCATCTATCTCAAGTGCCTCCTCCAGTAGATCTCGAGCTTCTAGGGCCAGATAACAACGGATCTGGCCGCTGCCAAACCATATGTCGCGTCTGGTAGGGCGGCGGCGCCTTGCGCCCACCCCCAAATCCACCGCGGCCAGAGGAGTCGTGCCGTCCTCCGAATCTTCCTCCGTCTCGATCTCCCATCGTCGTGGTTGGGTCGCCGCGGATCTTCGAACCCCCGGCGATCTGCGCGAAGGAGCGGTCGTTGCCGCCGACCTTGCCACGCCACCAACCGAAGGAATCGCTCGAGGAGGAGGGGGGTGGAGGGGATGGGGAAGCCCTAGCTCTCTCCCATAGATGCCCAAAGAGGAGAGCGAGATGTGAATCTGGACTAGTGGTGGTAGGTGGGGGATTGGATGCGATCCCCACCCCTCGGCTCCCGTTAAATATCCTCTCGCCATTGCTGCAGTCGGGCCCCTCATGGCGGTGAGGCAGCCATGGATCTGATCCAGCCGTGCTCGTGGCGCCAGATGTCGCGCATCCGACCGCTGCATGCTTCTCCGGGCCCTCGCTTTGCATGCAAGGCCCCGCACGCGCCGAGGTCCCGCATGGCGGTGGAATGAGACGGTCAACCCTAGCCAAGTGGCATGGGAAGGAGATGACCTGGTTCACCTTGATGCGCTCTCCCTCGCGCAAGTATTTGGCGTCGACCTTCACACCCTGCTTGTCGATCAGGACCATCCTGAGCGCTCCATGGCGGAGGAGGATCTCACCGTCGTCGGCGGTGAGCGTTGCGGCGGAGTGCAGGGGCGGTCGCACCCCGTAAAATCATCAATGCATCTTTCGTGGTCACGTACGCATGCCGTTGAAGCTGTGGGCAGGAGCTGTCAATAAACCATGTCCTGAGTTTGGGCATGCAAGCTGATCAAAGTAAGATCATGGGAGGCCTTCATTTTGAAAATCACTAAGCGATGCTATGGCCTAGCCAGCCTCTGCCTCCTCTCTTGTCGTACGATGGATGACCGTGCTATATATGTACTATTATGTGTGATTATTAGTTGTTCCACATCACCTTGAAAGGAATAAAAAATAGTTTCAGATCTTTGCATGGAAAAAGAGACGTTGGTGTTCTTATCTCCTTTTTTCTTGGACGCCGATAACGACCACACGTATGGGCGTTAAGGGGTCTGCCCACACGTTTTGTGTGGTGTTTAAGAGAATCAGCCCACACGCCTACGTGTGGGCAAAACAAGTAATGCCCACATGTCATTTTTTTCCTCACGGTCCCTCTCACATGCCTACGTGTGGGCAAAATAGATAACCCCACACGCCCGTACGTCAGGCCTCCTATCTCATGGTCCCGCACACCCCGCGTGACAGTCACCATGCGTTCGCAATTGCCATGATCCGGACCCTCTTCCATGTTTGTTTAATTCGTTTAACTGCAGTTGCCATGTCACTGAACTACAGTTGCCATGTCGGACAACTACAGTCGCCACGGTTGCTCAACTGCAGTTGCCATCTCAGGTCAAGTGCCAGATGCCATTTTTGGACAAACTGTAGCTGTTGCCATATATGGTCTGATTTACTATAGTTGCCATGTTTTGAAAACTTTAGGAGTTGCCACCTACTAACACTAGGCAGTTGCCGTGTTCCCTGCAAAACACATGGCAACTGGCATGTTCGGGTAAAAGAGAGAGTTGCCATCTGCTTACAAGCACACTAGGGCAGTTGCCGTGTACCCTGCAAAACACATGGCAACTGACATGTTCGGGAGAGTTGCCATCTGCTTACAAGCACACTAGGGCAGTTGCCGTGTACCCTGCGAAACACATGGCAACTGACATGTTCGGGAGAGTTGCCATCTGCTTACAAGCACACTAGGGCAGTTTTCGTGTACCCTGCAAAACACATGGTAACTGACATGTTCGGGTAAAAGAGAGAGTTGATATCTGCTTACAAGCACACTAGGCCAGTTGCCGTGTACCCTGCAAAACACATGGCAACCGACATGTTTGGGTAAAAAAAAGAGAGAGAGTTGCCATCTGCTTACAAGCACACTAGGGCAATTTGCCATGTACACTGCAAAACACATGGCAACTGGCAGCTTGGGTGTGGGAGAGGAGACGGGCGTGTGAACGAGATGCCAAATGCCCACAAATTATCCCTTGTGCGTGAGCAAAATCTGGCGTGTGGGCGAACTGCTAAATGTCCACACGCCGGCCCCTTCGTTTGGTGAAACGGACGTGTGGGTAACCGGGTAAATGCCCATACACCAGCTCAGTCCTACGTGGCACCACAAACATGCCAAGATTCGTGCGCCCACAAACGGATGCGGATCCACGCGTGTGGGCGAGATGCAAACGCCCACACGCGTGGGCGTTAGTGTTTCCGTTTTTCTTTGATGGAAATATGGAAAATGTTCACGAGTTGTAAAATTTGTTTGTCTGGCCAAAAATATTTTTTTCTCTTAGATTTATATAAAGGGGAATGATGCAACGGATTAATATCAAACCATTGGTTCTCCATATCAGGTGGGCACTAACATATTATCAGACGATTAAGAATTAACAAAACCAAATTTACCTAAGATGCACCTTGCTGGCGATGCTCTTGTTCTTTAGAGTTGGTGCAGACATTTTGCACACCTGGCTCTTTAAATATTGAATGTTGCATTTCCTCCATCTAACATTGGCATGCATAAAGTTTCAAATATATCCCTATCGACTGGGGCAATCTTCGACGGCAGAACGAATAAGGTCATTCCTAAGTCAAGACAATACGGCCGATGCACAAGTTAGTCTCACATATACTCTAAACATGTTTTTTTAGACGAGACCGTAGAACAATTATTCTATGGTAAATTTTCAATAATAAAATATGTACAAAATGACAAGATAAAAGTCTGTGTCAACCAATGCCTGCTCCAGGAAACATTTAAAACTAAATTACAAGTTTTGTTCTATCTAGCAATGGATCTTCGTAGCCTTGACTGGTCTTGCTCTTATTTCAGTTGCTTGCAAACCCTCTTTCAGATAATGCTTCCATGTGTTCGTAGTAGGTGTTGTCATTTTGAAGATCTTATCATTCCTACTCATTCATATGCTCCAACATCCCACGATAATGATATCCATAGCAATTGCCGAGGGGAGTTTGCTCATAGTCAGATGAGTTTCATCATATACTGAAATGCCTCTTTGCTGCCTAGGAGTGATACATAACCAACACATCAATGCATTTTGACAATCCGAGAAGAGGTCTGTTATAGTTCCCTCAATGGCATCTGCACACGTGGAAGCGTAGTCCTTTGTAGTATATATATACGGTAGCGCTATTCTAAGCGTGATTGTAGAATAGATTATTCTACACCTCTAGTAACGGTACATGCAAAATCTAGTAAATCACTATATAAAATGTGGTAATTCAAAAATAATAATTTATTATCCAAGTTTCTAATTTACTTCATCGTCACAAATTTTACTATATTTTGTATGATACGTTACTAGATTTTGTATGTAGCGTTACTACAGTATGTTACTAGATTTTGTAAGTAGCGTTACTACTAGATTTTGTCACAAGTTCTACACTCGCGTTGAATTAAATATGAGTGTAGAATTTGTGACAAAATCCAGTAGTAACGCTAATTATCATACCCAGAGGGTTTCCTTGGTCTTTCAGGAAAAAGGAAGTTTCTTTTGGTGTGCTGATGTGGAAAGTCTATCCCTAGTGTGGTAGTTCCGGGCTTTATCCCGGGTAGGCATCAGTCTCACTCAGATCTAGTGAGCCATTTTTTATTTGAAACGAAATCAAAATATTTGCCTCATATATTGAATAAGGTAGAAATGAGTTTTACAAATGACCCTTACAACACCGCATGGCAATTACTCGCGATAAATGATTTCCCCTGATTTCTTTGCCCCCGCGGCAACCAAAAGCTTTGCTTCTTCCATAACGGCATTTAACAGAATCGGCGGCGGTGCGCTCTTGTGATGGAACATGCGAGCATTCCTCTCACTCCAAAGCTTCCAAGAGACAAGCATGGTGAGATATGCCATGGCCTTTCTGGATGGGGTTTGCGTGCCTATTCTATTATCCCACCACGCCTTGACGGAGCTCTGAGCCAGTTTTCTAGACTATACTAGTGAACCAGTTTGGTGTCATCGAGGTTATTTAATATAGTGGTCTTGCTTTCTTGAGTGTTTTCTTAAATACAGTAATAGACCTAACACAACCACAACATTTACAAACTCACATGATGTCTATCAAATACGGTAGTCATGGAGCATGGAGGTTAACGAAGTGACAGTTGGCATATCACTATCGTTTGGTAGATTACCTACAATGAAAAAGATAATGGATTGTATCTTCACCAAGACTTTACAGCAAAATAAAAATAAGCCGTGGGGTGGCACAAGCTTCCAATTGATCGATGGGCAACAAGATTCTTAAAATATTGGATGTTCTATTTATCTTACATAACATGGTCATAAAGTTCCAGCAAGATTCTTAAAATATTGGATGTTCTCAAAGTATTGAGCGGAGAGTAGACTTTGACCATATTGGAGTCCCGTCCCCATGAGTGTAGAACCAGCAAGCACTCTTAACTTTTGATCTCTCTATGGGTATATATATGGACTAATGATCCTCTTCCCAAGGCAAGGCAATCTGGACTCTTGCACACTTAAACACAATTATACACGATTAATTACAGTCATCAAGTAGCAGCGCCACGTGAAGATGATTGGGAAGAAGATTATGAAGCGCTCTTCCTCTTCTTCTTCCATCACACTAGCTATGGCAATCATGGCCATCATATTCCTTTGCTGCTTCCCGCCATGCTCGGTGGCCATTCAAGGTAAGCGTTTGGCTTTAAATCTAACAGTAGGCAATTATTAGGAGCAGTATGAGAATATATTGAAGACCAAACTTCATGTAAGCTCTGCCGATTAGCATGGAGTTACTGAGGATGATTAGTTGTTAGTGATGTGTATCTGTATGTATGCAGCTCATCCGGACGGATACCGTGCGGCATATTAATTTTACCGCCTTCTGGGAGGTCTGGGGGTATCCTGTTAGGAATACACTCCACCTACTTGGAACTTCTTTCCACGTCGAAGGGGGAGTACCACATCAAATTCAACCTTCGAAATAAAGCCGATAACTTCATTTGGAGTTTGGTTGCTGTTTATGGTGCCGCTCAAGATGAGTTCAAATCGGCCTTTCTCAAAGAAATTGTCAACACCTGTCGAGAAAATCCACACCCGATGCTACTCGGAGGGGATTTCAATATTCTTCGATATCAGCAGGAGAAAAACAATGATAGGTTCGACACTAGACGGCCGTTTCTTTTTAACGCTGTTATTGATAGCCTCGACTTGCGGGAACTTTCTCTGTCGGAGCGCCAATACACCTGGGCCAACAACAGATCTATACCAACTTTTGAAAAACTTGACCGGGTGCTAGTTACCACCGACTAGGAATTTAAGTACCCCCTAGCTTCGGTACGAGCACTGGAGAGAATTGAGGCTTTATCGGATCTTGCCCCATTGCTTACTGATTTTGGTCAAGCCGCTCCTAGTACGAACCGCCAACAGTTCAAATTCGAACTGGGATGGCTCACTAGAGAGGGTTTTCATGAGTTGGTTGAAAAGGTGTGGCGGCGTCAACCTCTTGGCGACACACCAATTCAACGACGGAACAATCGCATCCGTGCGCTGCGCCAATTCCTTCGTGGTTGGGCCAAACACACCGCAGAGATGTATAAGCAAGAGAAGTTGCGGCTCTCTACCTTAATTGACTCCTTAGATAAAATCGCGGAGGTGAGGCTTCTTTCTGACACGGAGATTGAGCAAAAAAGTCATCTCAATGAGCAGCTAGCCCGTCATTACGCCGAGGAGGAAATTAAATGGTACCAAAGGTGTAAGACAGACTCGCTGATACTTGGAGACGACAATACAAAATACTTTCGAATGTTAGCCAATGGCAGACATAGAAAGAAACGAATCTTCGCTCTAGATCAGGAGGAGGGTCGGATTGAGGGGGATGCTTCTCTAAAGAAATTCATTACTAAGTATTACAAAGATTTGTTTGGTCCATCTATGAACACGACACTTGAGATGGATGAGTCTATTTGTCATGATATTCAGCAAGTTTCCACTGCGGAAAACGAATTCCTAACCTCTCCATTCTCTGAGGAGGAAATTCGGACTGCGGTTTTTTAGATGGAACATAATAAATCTCCGGGTCCGGATGGCTTTCCGGCGGAGTTCTTTCAAAATTTCTGGGACATGTTAAAATCAGACTTGGTTCAGTTGTTCAATGAACTGCATGCCCACAAACTTGACATTTCCCGTCTAAATTTTGGGAAAATCATTCTTCTACCCAAGACGAAAGATGCGAGTCGGATTCAACAATATAGACCGATTTGCTTACTAAATGTAAGTTTTAAAATCTTCACCAAGGTCGCCACTAACCGTCTGAACGGGGTGGCAGACCACGTAGTCAAACCATCCCAAACAGCTTTCATGCAAGGACGAAACATTTTGGATGGAGTTGTTGTCCTTCATTAAACGGTTCATGAGCTTCATCACAAAAAGTTGAACGGAGTCATTTTTAAAATCGACTTCGAGAAAGCTTATGATAAAGTAAAGTGGCCCTTTCTGCTACAAACATTACGAATGAAAGGGTTTTCCGATACTTGGTGTCGATGGGTTGAGAGCTTTGTGTCCGGAGGTAGTGTCTCCATTAAGGTAAATGATGATGTACGCAACTATTTTCAGACAAAGAAGGGGCTCCGTCAGGGGGACCCCACATCACCCATCTTGTTCAATATTGTGGCCGATATGCTAGCTACTCTCATCGAGAGGGCCAAGTCAGCAGGTCAAGCCACCGGGGTCATTCCTCATTTAGTAGAAGGAGGCCTATCAATATTGCAGTATGCGGATGACACTATTTTGTTTTTGGATCATGACTTAGAAAAGGCCAGAAACCTCAAACTGCTGTTATGTGCTTTCGAGGATTTATCTGGACTAAAGATTAATTTTCATAAGAGTGAACTCTTCTGCTTCGGCGAGGCCGCAGAAGCCTCACAAGATTATGCTGAAATCTTTGATTGTCAACTTGGACAATTTCCGATTCGATATCTAGCTATCCCTATTCATTATCGGCGATTGACAATAGTTGAATGGAAGCATGTTGAAGAGAGATTGGAGAAACGTCTGGCTAGTTGGAAGGCCAAACTCATGTCCTATGGGGGGCGATTAAAACTGATTAACTCGGTCCTTACCAATATGGTTCTCTACATGTTATCATTTTTTCATCTCCCAAAAGGTGTGCTTCAGCGTCTTGATTACTATAGATCAAGATTTTTTGGCAAAGTGATAATGAAACCAAGAAATATCCTTTGGCTAGGTGGAATGTCTTATGCCATCCAAAAAGCCAAGGTGGACTTGGTATCCAGGATCTAGAGATCAAAAATATTGCATTGCTCAGCAAATGGTATATAAACTACTCACTGAGGATGGTGTTTGGCAGGAAATCATTCGTAATAAATATGTGGGTTCCAAAGCAATCTCCCAAGTTTACTGGAAACCGGGTGACTCACACTTTCGGAGTGGGGTGATGAAAGCTAAAGATTTCTTTTTCCAATTTGGAACGTTCTGGGTCAGGGACGGCTCCCAAATACGATTCTGGGAAGATTGGTTGGGGAACACCCCCTTAAACATGCAATATCCAAGCTTATATCGGATAGTTAGACATAAGTTTGTCACGATTAAGCAAGTGTTGGGTCAAGAAAACCCAGATATTTCTTTTCGTAGAACACCCTTTGGACCTCGTTTGGCAGCATGGGAGGATTTGCTAACCCGTTTGGGAGCCATTCAGCTGCCGGAGGAACCAGACATCTTTCGATGGAAATTGCATTAGAGTGGAAAGTTTTCGGTCAAATCCATGTATGATGCATTGGTACATAATGAGGTCCCAATTGATAATAGAAAACTGTGGAAGCTTAAGATTCCTCTAAGAGTGAAAATTTTCCTATGGTTTCTCAATAAAGGGGTTATCTTAACTAGGGACAATTTGGCACGACGAAATTGGCAAGGTTGCAAAAAATGTGTTTTCTGTCACCGTGATGAGTCGATTAAACACTTATTTTTTGAATGCAAGCTTGCACGATCTGTATGGGCCATCGTCCAAATAGTTTCGAATTTATATCCCCCACGTAGTGCACAGAATATATTCGGCAATTGGTTGAGGGGTATAGATAAACAGTTTTCTGCTCACATTCTTGTGGGGGCGGCTGCTTATGTTGGGCACTCTGACTCACCAGGAATGACATTGTTTTTAACCGTAAATGTGTTCCATCTTCTATGCAGGTTATTCATATATGCTCACGATGGCTCCGTACGTGGTCTATCCTGCAGAAGCCGGAGGACAGAGATCTTTTTATGATGGCGTCTACTTGGCTGGAGCGTTCTGCCCGGGATATTTTCTACCCCCATGGATGGCAGTGTGATCTTCGGATAGGATCAGCCCTTTTATAGGCTGGGCTTTATTTATCTTTGCTTCTGGCTTTTGGCCAGTTTATTTCGATCTTCACTTCTTCGAACTTTTGCCTGTGTGCATCTAGTTATGCAGAGGTCGGGTGATTTTTGATGCGATTGTATCAACTCGATATTTCAATTCAATGAAAAGCCCTTTATCGAAAAAAACCAGGATCGCCGTGGAAGAAATTGCCACCACCGCACCGCAAGACCCTACAGGCCGTTGCGGATGTCCCCCATGCGTACGAAGCACCACCGATACGACGATCACATCTAGGAGTATATTATAAAAAAGCATGTACAATTTCTTTTCTAAGGGATTATAAGGGAAGGCAAATCCATCTCGGCCTTTACCCTGTCTCTGTCAGTGAGTCTCCGGAATTTTATCATTTTGCATGACTCTGGCTTACAGTGCTAAAGGTCCTAGCAAGCTAGCCAGAGTATAGATAGCAACCATTGTTGAGATGGATGTATCGTTTATGGGGTTGGACAAGAAGGGTGATGGGATGACCCGGAGCCAATTCAGTTGAGACTTTTTTCAGAATAATCTCTCAAAATAAAGATTTTTTTGAATTGTTTGAGTAATCTGTCAAAATAAAGTTTGACTTGAGAATAAGAATTGCAGTCGCAAAAGCATATTTTCTTAGAAAGCAATGCAATCACTTCCAAAATGTTAGACTGGATAATATGATCTGTACGTCGTAGTTGAGTAGTTGAGGCCGATAGTGCTGAGTGTATTCGCAATGAGGAGATATCTGCAGAGAGGACCAGACCATTAGACTTTGACGTCAGTGTGCGTGCAGAGCCAGAGCCTAGTACTCCCTCCGTCCGAAAATACTTATCATCAAAAAAAATAAAAAGGGATGTATCTAGATGTATTTTAGTTCTAGATGCATCCTTTTTCATCCATTTTAATGATAACTATTTTGGGACAGAGGGAGTAGCTGATATAGCTAGTGTTGACCTTTGACAATCGAAACCTGCATGTTGTGTACAAGGGAGCTTCCATATATCCATACAAGAAATGACACTTAAATTGTGTAGGGACTCACTATTTTCTAACGACAGTTTTAGTTTTTTTTAGTTGAAGTGTCAAAGCCTTAGCTTTTTCTTTTTGACTACAAAGAAAAAAAGCCTTAGTATTTTTGTACTGCAAGTGGGCACATTTGCACCGCAAAGACTACCTTGCTCTTTGTGAGACGTACGGATCCCTCCCCTAAAACGTCCGACTAACTGGGTCGGCTCATCTTGTGGTTTTGGGAAGCTTCTCTGAGCTATACTTGGGAGCGGTTTTGTGGGGAGCCATTATTTAAGGGGTATCCCTTGTAGGGCACCCGTAGAGGTCACTTGTTTGGGTCTAGGAGTGCGTTAAGCGCTGCACCCTTAGGATTTCAGGGTTTTTTATTTGTACATCAGTTTTCTGGTTTTGTGTGGTTTATTTTTATTATTTTTGGATTTTTGGTTTTTACTTTGTTTTTTCTTTGCCTTGGCGAAATTTTTTTGTCAGGAAGCAGTGCTTTTCTATGACAAGCACAATTGTGCTTCACAAAAAAGAAAAGTATAGCTGTACATCTGCAAGAAGCATACATGTGCTGCTGCGAGAAGCACAGTCTATGTTTCTCGAAAAGAAAAGGCACCTCTGTACTTCATCGAAAAAGGGAAAATCACAACCTGTATTTCCATGAGAAACACACCCATGCTTCTCAAAAAAGGAAAAGCACAACTATGCTTCCCCAAAGAGGGAGAAGCACAACCTATGTTATTTCTTATTCGGGAAGCACATCAATACTTTCTGAAAATGGAAAAGCACAACACGTCCTTACTGAAAAGAGAAAACACAGTTATGCTTACTCAAAGAAAAATACAGAAAAAAACACAAATGTGCTTACAGGTTCCCTTTTATATAGTTGTGCTTACTCAAACAAAAAATACAGAAAAGAGCACAACTGTGATTACTCAAATGGAAAAGCACAGCATGCTGCCAATTTAGTTTTTCTTAACAATATTGTTAACAAATAAACATCATGTATGTATCATACCTAACTTCCTTTAACAAATAAACATCATATGCATTTTAACAAATAAATAATTTGCTACTAATTAACAAGCTTTTTCCCTTGCAAAAAAACAAGCTTTTTAATAATTTTCTACTAACTAGCATTTTCTGCGCATCATATCTAAGTTGTTTTAACAAATAAACATGCACACTTCAAAAAAAGGAAAAAAAGGTGATGAAGAAGCTCATCTCGCGCGCTCCTCCTTGACCATGGGTGCACACCGGTGCAGGTGCGACTAGGACAGAGTGAACAATCACATGTAGTCAATATCGGTAGGTTCATTGTTTGTCAATGAAAAATAATGGGTTTGATCGTGTTAATAATCTGACTGAGACTAAGCCGTGGGGTGGCACAATCTTCCACGTGATTAATAGGGTACAACATAGCGAGGTCCATATTAAATTGGACGTCTCTACCTGCCTCACGTAATATGATCACAAGGTTCCAAGTATATCCCTATTATTCGCTGCGAGTAGACTTTGACCACAATGGAGGCTCCATGAGTGTAGAACCAGCTACAACGCTCAACGTTTCATCTCTAAGTATATATACTGACTAATGAGCTTACTCCCCCAAGGCAAAGCAATCCGGCCAGTTGCACACTTTTACACGGTTCACTACAGTCATCGCTCATCAAGTAGAAGCACTACATGAGGATGATTGAGATGAAGATTATGAAGCGATCTTCCTCTTCTTCTTCTTCCATGGCACTAGCCGTGGCAATCCTGACTATCGTATTCATATGCTGCTCGCTGCCACGCTCGGCAGCCATCCAAGGTAAGTAAGTATGAGGAGCAGTACGAATCTATTATAGGCTCCGATTCACGCAAGCCCTCAGTATTTGCCTGGAGTCACATATTATGATTTACATGTGGTTAGTGATGTATGTGTTTATATGTGTGTATGTAGAGGGCGACCGTCCAGGAAAGGTTCCTTCGCCACCGCGGCCCGGACCTCCCATTAAAAGGATGCCGCCGGCGCCACATCGCAAGACCATGCAAGCAATTGCAAACATTCCCCTTATGTATGAAGCACCGCCGATGCAATGAGCACACCTATTGTAAACCACTCTCATGTATGGTTTGTTTTCTAAGAATATATAATAAGGGAAGGCAAACCCTCTCGGCCTTCACCCCGTGCCAGTGGAGTCTGGTTAGAAACCATTATTGAGATGGTTCTAACGTTTTATGTCATAAGACGATGAGGGCGAGAGAGCCGGAGGAGGAAGAGGACTTGAGGAAAAATAAGTCGGATGCAGTCCGTTACCTCGCTGATGCTGCGGGGTGAACAGTTGCGTCTTAGCTCACAAATGTCACATTCTCGAATGCTTGTTTGACCGGCTAAAATGATCCGTCATCTAGAGTTGACCCCGATGGGGCTGACCCTGGATCATTAGACTTTGACCTTGAAAAGTCAAGAGTGAGCGTCACATGCTGCATGTACACCGTGTGCAGAGCCTAATAGTTTTACCGATTCTTTATTAGCCAAGCTGATCTCAACCCTTGACCATGAGAACTTGCTACCCATGGCGAGCTCCTAATAGTTTACTCATTTTAGTTCATATGCAGTCCATATTTAAATATTCTATAATTTGGAATGGATGGGGTAGTTGACACGTCAATATCGGTAGGTACATTGCATGTCATGCAAGCAGATTTATCAAGTTGTGGATGGTGCGAACTTTTTAACACAGTGAGCACCTCCGAGAGACTAATACGGCATATCATCAAATCCAGGAATAAATGTGAGCATCAGGACTTAAACGCTGGTGGGCTGGGATACCAATATCCTCCTAACCATCTAACCACAAGTTAGTTCGCACTCTTTTGAATATATGTGAGAAATATATATGCTAGGCTGCAAATTCTACAAACCTCAACCGTTAGAATATTGATGTTTCAGACAGGTAAATCTTAATAATGTAATACCAATTGCAGATACATACATGTATAATTAGTACAATATGGAAGAAATCAACCATTAATTACATTCAATGCGATTAGATTTTAGAGATCTCGGTCGGTCCTCCCTCCATCAAAGATAATTCTTTAGAGTAGGTAGGTAATTTCTGATCTTCGTGTATACCAGTAATGTGGACGTGCAATGCACGTTGATATCAGGCAAAAAAATAAATGCACGCTGATATTTGGCAGAAAACTAATTGCACGTTAATATTAGATAGAATATAAATTACACATTAATTACATGGATAATCTATCTTTGGTATGTTATTAATTACACATTAAACACGTTGAACCGTTGGAGCAATATAGGTCATTGGATTGACACTGCTTGATGGCTGAGATTTGTTGGATCAGCCCCTTTGGGCCTTTTTATGTTAGTATACATATTATATATATGTAAGGCAATAAGTTAATATTTTTCATACACAAGGAAGGCAAACCAGCTCATTTCGTAATTATTCTCAGTTGTTGTCACACGAGCCATGAAGAGAGCTCCTTCTTCTTCTGCCATGGCACAAACCATGGCAATCCTAGCTATCTTATTCATATGTTGCTCCCTGCCATGCCCAGCGGTCACCCAAGGTTAGTATACTCTAGTAATCTATGATGTAGGGTAGTAGCATTGTGGTAGTAAAGTATACTATGCCCAGATTTATGGAAGTTTCGTGTCTACTCTATTAATCTATGATGATTCATGCAGTTCATCCGGATGGAAATCGTCATGGAGTCAGTCCTCCGGCGCCGTGGGCAGCGCCGGGACCATGTACTCGGGGCCGGGAACACTCCAACACCCCGCCACCGGTGCCGCACTGCAAGAACTTACATCTACAACAGGCTGTTGTGCCAGTGCCACCAATGACATGAATTACCTTGCACAAGACTTGAAAACTTTATCGTTTTAATTTTTGCTAGTGTTATGTGGTCCCAATGCCACCGATATGTTCTTAGAGTCCACAAAAAAGTACGCTAGTGATTGCTGAACCATTTTCTACAATTATGAACATTAAATAAAAAGTATATTTACATGATAATCCAATTGAACCGCCTAGCTCCACTTTAGTCATCTAAAAATGCTTTATGGCGCAGTTGATAAGTGTGCTCTTTGTATGGTCATGTGCACCAACACCTGATTATTTTTTTGGTTGTTTCCTGTATACCAAAAATTTACTAAAATGATTATGAACACCATAATAAATCTATATTGACAAACAAATGTGGATGTTAGATAGTGGGGTGTAGGTCCATCTTCGAATAACCACACCTTTTCTTATATACCATGACCGCTTGGTCGGATGGTATCCCTCGCCTGATGATTAACTGCAATATTACATGTTGTCTAACCAACACTATGTTGCCGATGATGACGACACACTTGTGCTACACTGCAAAACCCTTTGGCGGTCTATTGCCACCATCCCCAAACATACAAAGAACCACCAAAGCAATAAGCATGTACCATTTCTTTATTGAGGGACAATAATGGAATGTAAAATCATTTTGCCACACACCAGTTGTCTGTTGTAAGATATTTTATTCACACCATGCGAAGAGGTGCTAATAAGGTCACTGATATCTCCTATACTGTATTGAAATAAGTAGTGGATATGGTTTTATATATTGCCTTTTGTCAGAAAGTTTATGTTGCATGAATAAACAATTCATGGAGTTTGTATTTTGAAAAACCACAAGGCGCAAGAATTAAAAAACACATGGTAGGCACCTTTGGAAGGTAATACTCTCAAATATAATACCAGTAAAATTGCAGGACGAATGTCATGGCAAGTTGAATCCTACAAATAAACTCATTTGGATGGTGCACAAGAGAAGAAAGATAATTCAGAGGTTGGATGTTACTTGATTAGTAAGAGAGAATAGTTAGTGGAAGACACGGGATGCATTGAAACATTCAAATTTTCCCTTTAGGTCCAGCCGCATATTTGGTATCCACCAAAACTTGTAGAAAAACTTCCTAACATGTAGAATCGTTTGTTGTGATTATATGGTTTGAATTATAGGTATATGAATATTTCCTTATGCCCTTCCTAGAAATCAAAGAGCAAAAGAGAAAGGAAAATGCAAGAATTTGATGCAGTCTTATGATTTAAAGGTGGTGAAACGATGCTAGATTGTGCAAAAGAACGTAAGATTATATCAAAGAGAATGCATTGGATAAATATATATTCCCACAGAATCTAGTGGAAATGAATTGTAAAGATAAATTACTATGGTTTATACTCCTAAGATTAAAAAATTGCTAGAGAGCCGCCCCCATGGAAAACCTAGCACTACCCTCATGTTGCTGGAGAGGAAGACATACAACAATCAAACCAAATAATCTTAGCATTCATGCATGTTCTATTAGGTTCAAGACCGCTGAAAAACAAGAATGATGTATATCATGGCGAATTCATGAATGTCAATGTCTACACTACGAATAAAATATTATTTTCAAAAGATGCGTCCTTTATAAGAAGATTCATTCAAAATGGGTTATTGCAAACCCTAGATAGTACTACAAGCTAAAACGAGAGTACACTAATCATTAGTACATCACCAAACTCTTTACAATTTTTTGCCCTACAGAGCCATTATGGAGACATTGATCAGCCCGAAATCGAAAAACCAAAAAGTTGATCTACTGGCCTAACTAAATAGAGCAAAAATTACACGTGCCTCAACTTCTTCACACAACCAACACAAAGGGCTCGCCTAATACCATCAGAAACAGGAAACATATGAAGCCCCAAACATCTTGATCATTGTACATGGACCACACACAAATGTGCGCTGAAACTTGTCATCGTCTGTACTGATGCCTCCTGATTGTCAATGCTTAGTCACCATGGAATTTTTCGCCGTGATGGTCGTTGAGGATCTTGGCCGTCATCAATCAGCCGTCCCACTCACTCCTCCATCGCAGTTTCTGCTTCAAACGACAACGTTGGAGAGGACGGGTGCAGTTAGTTGAAAAACTAGGTAGTGGCATGCACACATAGACTTTTTTTTCTTTTTTCAGAAATGGAGGACCAAAAAATATTATTATGTAACAAGTCAGTTTAGCCCACGCAGCGTTCTCACATTAACCAGCTAATTAATGTCAACATATACGGTATATTTTCATATATTCTTATTTAGTGTTGTAGATACAGGCTGATCTCTCTATAATAAAACTGATTAAATAGAATAAGTAAAAACAAATATATCATGCAATTAATATCTGTTTCTGTGGGCGCCGCTATCAGTTTGTGCCTGGCACTCCGCGATATATAAGTACAGCAAAAGTGCCCAGCATCGTCCGGCACAAAAGCCAGCCATGTCATTCTCCTCCGTTGCGGTCGCGGCTGCTCTAATCCTCTGCATTCTCGTCTCCCATGCCCATGGCTGCTGCGCCAAGCACCACGTGGCTCCTGCTGCGACCAATTCCAGCTGGCTCGACGCCAAGGCGACATGGTATGGGGCGCCCCATGGTGCCGGGCCTGATGACAACGGCGGTGCTTGCGGGTTCAAGAACGTCAACGTGCCACCCTTCTCCTCCATGACCTCCTGCGGCAATCAGCCGCTCTTCAAGGACGGCAAGGGCTGCGGCTCCTGCTATCAGGTATGATATGCCCAGCCTTAAGCTATCACTAGTTTACTACACACTGCAAGCAATTATGTTACACCCTCGGATCCATATTAATTATCGCTGATTTGATACAATTTTATACTAATTCAGCAAAATTTAATATAGATTAGAGGGAGTACCACTATAATCTATTTATTTTTACAAACAAATATGTTACCAACACATTGTTTTTTAATAATTATTATTCGTGTGCATGCATTAAAAAAATATTCGTATAGGACATAGATGTGTGGATGTGCACCCTGTAACGTCGTGCGCTGCAAATGCAGATAAGGTGCTTAAAGTCGGACCACCCTGCATGCTCCGGTGTGCCGAAGACGGTGACTATCACGGACATGAACTACTACCCGGTCTCCCGCTACCACTTCGACCTCAGTGGCACCGCCTTTGGAGCAATGGCCAAGGATGGCCGCAACGATGAGCTCCGCCACGCCGGCATGATCAACATGCAGTTCAAGAGGTACCACATCGACCTACCTATAGTAACAATCAGCATCATAACCATCGTCTTACCTTACTGAGATCGAGAGCTAGACGATATTGTGTGTTTGTGAGACAACACACACTGTGAGTGACATGGCTGCGCAGGGTGTCGTGCCAGTACCCAGGGCTGACGGTGACATTCCACGTGGAGGAGGGGTCGAACCCGTTCTACATGGCAATCCTGGTGGAGTACGAGGACGGCGATGGCGATGTGAAGCAGTTGGACATCATGGAGTCGCAACCGGGCGCTGTCAATGGCGGCAAGATGGCTCCAACAGGGCAGTGGGTGCCCATGAAGGAGTCATGGGGGTCCATCTGGAGGATGGATGCCCACCACCCCATGCAGGGGCCATTCTCCTTGCGCATCACCAACGAATCCGGCAAGACACTCGTCGCCGGCCAGGTCATCCCCGTCGATTGGAAGCCCAACAAAACCTACAATTCTCTCGTCCAGTTTCATTAATTGATCGATCGACCAGATATGTTCTATATATGAAAGTAGTGAAAAGGGGAGCACCCTGATTTGCCGAAGAAATAATAAATGTGGTATATGCGTGCGTGCATATGTAGCAAGCTGAGACGTCCCCTGTGATGTCTGGTTGCATGTGTGTCCATCCATCTTGCAATTCATGTGCTTACATGTCTATCTATATCAGTTAATGTTATTATACAATTGCTTATTTAGGGTAATGTTATACATTTACAGTTGTGCATTAAACACATAAATTTGATATGCGCCCGCATGATCCCTTAGCTTTATTATTAGCTTTTTTATGGGAAAGCTTTATTCGGACGGTATAGCACATTACTGGCATCTGCAGCTTTGCCGAGTGCCTAGAGAACTCCGAAAAGGTCCGAAACAACTCAGCAATGTGTTTGCCGAGTTCCGCATCAGCTTGTCCCTGTTCTCCTCAATTCCCACAAGATCCTCTTCCCTCGCAAGATTCAGAGAATGGTCACCAGATTCAGAGCGACCACTGTTCAAGCCCTCTCCCTCAATGCCTCTCATTTCGTAGCAGACCTTTCTCCTATCCGCACCCTGAAGCCTGGCTTTGATATCTTGAAGCTTGAGTGTCAAACGGCGCCATGCCTTGATGTGCTTGATCCTCTTCTTCATCTTCGCAGCAAATCCCCCATGCCTGTCTTCCAGCTTGTAGGTGTACTCGTCGACGACATCCTCGATCTCGAAGGCGAAGCCCCTGATCTTATTGATGAAGATGCCAGTAGGCCTGCATGCTCTCCGGCTCCTCCTTGGCCTCACGGATCTCGCTGAAGAGACCTTTGAGGGCAGATGCTTCCTTCCATAGCAGTGACGTAGCAAAGGTTGCTCCCTCTTTTGCTAAGCAAAACCGAGCTTGGCAATCAGCAACGCTACAACGCCCTCCGCCATGGTGAATCTGAGCTCTCGTTTGAGAACTCAACGTTGTGTGTCTGTATGTGTGTGTTTCGGGTTGCCCTGTTCTTCTGAGTGTTTAGGTTGTGTGATGAGAAAATCTCAGAGATCTCGGCAAAGTTAGTCTGGTCTCACAGAGATCTAATCAACGCGCTAAACCAAGTTGACATTTCCATGAAAAAACACAAGCTGAAATTTTATATGGTACTCATGAAAAAGAATCAAGTGTTGCAAGTGGACATTGATACCTAGATATTTTTCCCTGACAGAACCCACTAACTGACGACTTGTCTGTGCTATTTCTAGCCACATGCGCCCCATCTTCCCTCCCCACCACTCGGCAACCACCACCACCACCACCACCACAGTCCCTATCCTCTCATTTTTATTTGTTTCAAAATGGTCTGAATTTATTCATTAACTACAAAAATAACTTTATATCAAAGAACCTAAAACACACATGAAAACTGAAAAATCACTGTCAAAACTGAAAGTTCATCAAATTATGTCAAAAAATCTTGCCTATAGCTTCATGTTTTGCATTTCAATTTTTAATTTTTTATTGAAAGCTTCAGAGAAGAGACTGAACATGACCAATCATGTGCAGGCTAGACTACAACCTCGTAGGTTTCGTAAAGCTGAATGATCCATCCACCCCAACAGGCGAGAATCTATCTATATTGAGGTGAAATAAATTTTGTAACTGCTAGGTGCAAAGAAACAAATAAACTTGAACCAACCTTTGAGATGTCTGGATGCCCTGCTCGTTCAGCTCTGGATAGAGAGCAACTCAATCCTGACAAAGAGGGCTGTATTTTTGGTCAGTGTATGTCCATGTGGAGAATTTAGAATGGATTGCTCTAGATGTGCTCCAGATAGAGGTCAGTACAGCTTGGATTAACTGGTGCCGAACCGCATCGCTACTTTTTTTTTACCTAATCGAGATCTTTCCTTGAGAAACGAAAAAAAGACGATAATGTGCCATGGATTAACTAACAATGTGTTAGTGCCAAATGCAGTGTACTTGCCTTCAGATCTGCTAAGCTAGATCTAGTTTACTACTCCATCCTGGGGGCAGGAACGAACCAAGATTACATCTACCAAGAACCATATGTCGGCAAGAACTAATCTTCTAAAATCCATGAAGTTTTTTCAAATTCAATAAAAAAAATTCAAAATTGATCGTTTTTTCAAAATCATGAATCTTTTTTTCAAAATCGATGTACATTTTTCAATTCGTGAACATTTTAAAACAGTTATTCATGAATATTTTCAAAATTGATGACCATTTTATAATTTCGTGTTTTTTCTTCAAAAATCGTTGAACTTTTTCAATTTGTGAACTTTTTTAGAACCGATAAACAACTTTTTTCGAAATCCATGAACTTTTCTAAAGTTGATGTACTTTTTGAAGTTTGTGATTTTTTTTATAAATCCATGAATATTTTTGAGTTCATGGTTTTTGAATTTTGCTAATTTGTTTCAGAACTTTAGTAAAGTCAACTGTTGACTAGTACCCGACGATATTAATTAAGCGGCCATGTGAGAGCGGTTATTTAACGTATTAATTATTTTTATTTTATGAGCTTAGCATGTATTCAAGCTAATCTGGGGGCTAATGTCGGGGGAGTTACCTGCGGCTAGACCTGGTTCATGAGGTTAATTCATTTCTGGGGTTAAGTCATCTCTGAAGGAAATATGCCCTAGAGGCAATAATAAAGTTATTATTTATTTCCTTATACCATGATAAATGTTTATTATTCATGCTAGAATTGTATTAACCGGAAACATAATACATGTGTGAATACATAGACAAACAGATAGTCACTAGTATGCCTCTACTAGACTAGCTCATTAATCAAAGATGGTTGTGTTTCCTAACCATAGACATGTGTTGTCATTTGATTAATGGGATCACCTCATTAGGAGAATGATGTGATTGACATGACGCATTCCGTTAGCTTAGCACTTGATCGTTTAGTATATTGCTAATGCTTTCTTCATGACCTATACATGTTCCTGTAACTATGAGATTATGCAACTCCCGTTTACGGAGGAACACTTTGGTACTACCAAACGTCACAACGTAATCGGGTGATTATAAAGGAGTACTACAGGTGTCTCCAAAGGTACTTGTTGGGTTGGCGTATTTCGAGATTAGGTTTTGTCACTCCGATTGTCGGAGAGGTATCTCTGGGCCTTCTCGGTAATACACATCACATAAGCCTTGCAAGCATTACAACTAATGAGTTAGTTGTGAGATGATGTATTACGGAACGAGTAAAGAGACTTACCGGTAACGAGATTGAACTAGGTATTGGATACCGACGATCGAATCTCGGATAAGTAACATACCGATGACAAAAGGAACAACGTATATTGTTATGCGGTTTGACCGATAAAGATCTTCGTAGAATATGTAGGAACCAATATGGGCATCCAGGTTCCGCTATTGGTTATTGACCGAGAATGGTTCTAGGTCATGTCTACATAGTTCTCGAACCCGTAGGGTCCGCACGCTTAACGCTTCGATGACAGTTCATTATGAGTTTACAAGTTTTGATGTACGAAGGTTGTTCGAGTCCCGGATGTGATCACGGACATGACGAGGAGTCTTGAAATGGTCGAGACATAAAGATTGATATATTGGAAGCCTATGTTTGGACTTGGAAAGGTTCCGGATGAAAACAGGAAGTTACGGAACACCGGGGTTACGGAACCCCCGGGGTCTATGGGCCTTTATGGGCCATAAGAGAGAAGAGGAAGGGCCGGCCAGGCAGGCCGCGCGCCCCCCTCCCCCCTCTAGTCCGAATAGGACAAGGAGAGGGGGGGCAGCGCCCCCTTCCCTCTTCCCCCTCCTCCAATCCTAATCCAACTAGGAAAGGGGGGGGAGTCCTACTCCCGGTGGGAGTAGGACTCTCCAGCGCCGCTTCTTTGGCTGGCCGCACTTCTTGCTCCTTTATATACGGGGCAGGGGCACCCCATGACACACAAGTTGATCTACGGATCGTTCCTTAGCCGTGTCGGTGCCCCTCCACCATATTCCACTTCGGTCATATCGTCGCGGAACTTAGGCGAAGCCCTGCGCCGGAGAAGTCATATCGTCATGAGCTTAGGCGAAGCCCTGCGTCGGTGGAGCATCATCATCGTCACCACGCCCGTCGTCTTGTGGAACTCATCCCCGACACTTTGCTGGATCGGAGTCCGGGATCGCCATCGAGCTGAACGTGTGCAGAACTCGGAGGTGCCGTGACGTTCGGTGTTTGGATCGGTCGGATCGTGAAGACGTCTGACTACATCAACCGCGTTGTTATAACGCTTCTGCTTTCGGTCTCACGAGGTACGTGGACAGACACTCTCCCCTCTCGTTGCTATGCCATCACCATGGTCTTGCGTGTGCGTAGAATTTTTTTTGAAATTACTACGTTCCCCAACAGTGGCATCCGAGCCTGGTTTTATGCGTTGATGTCTTATGCACGAATAGAACACAAGTGAGTTGTGGGCGATATAAGTCATACTGCTTACCAGCATGTCATACTTTGGTTCAGCGGTATTGTGAGATGAAGCGGCCCGGACCGACATTACGCCAGACGCTTTACGCGAGACTGGTTTCACCGCTTGAGCACTAGTTGCTTAAAGGTGACCGGCGGGTGTCTGTTTCTCTCACTTTAGTTGAACCGAGTGTGGCTACGCCCGGTCCTTGCGAAGGTTAAAACAGCACCAACTTGACAAACTATCGTTGTGGTTTTGATGCGTAGGTAAGAACTGTTCTTGCTCAGCCCGTAGCAGCCACGTAAAACTTGCAACAACAAAGTAGAGGACGTCTAACTTGTTTTTGCAGGGCATGTTGTGATGTGATGTGGTCAAGACGTGATGCTATATTTTATTGTATGAGATGATCATGTTTTGTAACCGAAGTTATCGGCAATCGGCAGGAGCCATATGGTTGTCGCTTTATTGTATGAAATGCAACGCCATGTAATTGCTTTACTTTATCACTAAGCAGTAGCGATAGTCGTAGAAGCAATAGTTGGCGAGACGACAACGATGCTACGATGGAGATCAAGGTGTCGCCCGGTGGCGATGGTGATCGTGGCGGTGCTTGGCGATGGAGATCAAAAGCACAAGATGATGATGACCATATCATATCACTTATATTGATTGCATGTGATGTTTATCCTTTATGCATCTTATCTTGCTTTGATTGACGGTAGCATTATAAGATGATCTCTCACTAAAATAATCAAGAGGTGTTCTCCTGAGTATGCAACGTTGCTAAAAGTTCAGAGTACCCGGACACCAAGTGATGATCGGGTGTGAAAAGATCTACGTCCATCTACAACGCGTGAAAAACAGTTGCACACGCGGAATACTAAGGTTAAACTTGACGAGCCTAGCATATAACATATATGGCCTCGAACGCGGAGACCGAAAGGTCGGCGTGAATCATATAGTAGATATGATCAACATAGTGATGTTCACCATTGAAACTACTCCATCTCACATGATGATCGGACATGGTTTAGTTGATTTGGATCACGTAATCACTTAGATGACTAGAGAGATGTCTGTCTAAGTGGGAGGTTTTTAATATGATTAATTAAACTTAAATTTATCATGAACTTAGTACCTGATAGTATTTTTGCTTGTCTATGTTTACTGTAGATAGATGGCTCGTGCTGTTGTTCCGTTGAATTTTAATGCGTTCCTTGAGAAAGCAAAGTTGAAAGATGATGGTAGCAATTACACGGACTGGGTCCGTAACTTGAGGATTATCCTCATTGCTGCACACAAGAATTACGTCCTGGAAGCACCGCTGGGTGCCAGGCCTGCTGCGGAGCTACGCCGAGAAGTTGTGAACGTCTGGCAGAGTAAAGCTGATGACTACTCGATAGTTCAGTGTGCCATGCTTTACGGCTTAGAACCGGGTCTTCAACGACGTTTTGAACGTCATGGAGCATATGAGATGTTCCAGGAGTTGAAGTTAATATTTCAAGCAAATGCCCGGATTGAGAGATATGAAGTCTCCAATAAGTTCTATAGCTGCAAGATGGAGGAGAATAGTTATGTCAGTGAACATATACTCAAAATGTCTGGGTATAATAATCACTTGATTCAACTGGGAGTTACTCTTCCGGATGATAGTGTCATTGACAGAATTCTCCAATCACTGCCACCAAGCTACAAGAGCTTCGTGATGAACTATAATATGCAAGGGATGACCAAAACAATTCACGAGCTCTTCGCAATGCTAAAAGCCGCGGAGGTAGAAATCAAGAAAGAGCATCAAGTGTTGATGGACAACAAGACCACTAGTTTCAAGAAAAACGGCAAAGGAAAGAATAACGGGAACTTCAAAAAGAACACCAAGAAAGTTGCTGCTCAAGAGAAGAAACCCAAGTCTGGACCTAAGCCTGAAATCGAGTGTTTTTACTGCAAGCAGACCGACACCGGAAGCGGAACTGCCCCAAGTATTTGGCGGATAAGAAGGATGGCAAGGTGAGCAAAGGTATATGTGATATACATGTTATTGATGTGTACCTTACTAGAGCTCGTAGTAGCACCTGGGTATTTGATACTGGTTCTGTTGCTAATATTTGCAACTCGAAACAGGGACTACGGAATAGACGAGCACTGGCAAAGGACGAGGTGACGATGCGCGTGGGAAACGGTTCCAAAGTCAATGTGATCGCGGTCGGCACGCTACCTCTACATCTACCTTCGGGATTAGTTTTAGACCTAAATAGTTGTTATTTGGTGCCAGCGTTGAGCATGAACATTATATCTGGATCTTGTTTGATGCGAGACGGTTATTCACTTAAATCAGAGAATAATGGTTGTTCTATTTATATGAGTAATATCTTTTATGGTCACGCACCCTTGAAGAATGGTCTATTTTATTGAATCTCGATAGTAGTAATACACATATTCATAGTGTTGAAACCAAAAGATGCAGAGTTGATAATGATAATGCAACTTATTTGTGGCACTGCCGTTTAGGTCATATCGGTGTAAAACGCATGAAGAAACTCCATACTGATGGGCTTCTGGAATCACTTGATTATGAATCACTTGGTACTTGCGAACCGTGCCTCATGGGCAAGATGTCCTTAAAGCCGTTCTCCGGAACTATGGAGCGAGCAAATGATTTGTTGGAAATCATTCATACTGTTGTTTGTGGTCCAATGAATGTTGAGGCACGCCGGGTATCGTTATTTTCTCACCTTCACAGATGATTTGAGCAGATATGGGTATATCTACTTAATGAAACACAAATCTGAAACATTTGAAAAGTTCAAAGAGTTTCAGAGTGAAGTAGAAAATCATCGTAACAAGAAAATAAAGTTTCTACGATCGGATCGTGGAGGAGAATATTTGAGTTACGAGTTTGGTTTACATTTGAAACAATGTGGAATAGTTTCACAACTCACGCCACCCGGAACACCACAGAGAAATGGTGTGTCCGAACGTCGTAATCGTACTTTACTTGATATGGTGCGGTCTATGATGTCTCTTATCGATTTACCGCTATCGTTTTGGGGATATGCTTTAGAGACGGCCGCATTCACGTTAAATAGGGCACCATCTAAATCCGTTGAGACGACACCGTATGAACTGTGGTTTGGCAAGAAACCAAAGTTGTCGTTTCTTAATGGGGCTGCAATGCTTATGTGAAGAAACTTCAACCAGATAAGCTCGAACCCAAATCGGAGAAATGTGTCTTCATAGGATACCCAAAGGAGACTGTTGGGTACACTTTCTATCACAGATCTGAAGGCAAGGTTTTCGTTGCTAAATTCGGATCCTTTCTAGAGAAGGAGTTTCTCTCGAAAGAAGTGAATGGGAGGAAAGTAGAACTTGATGAGATAACTGTATCTGCTCCCTTATTGGAAAGTAGTTCATCACAAGAAACGGTTCCTGTGACAACTACACCAATTAGTGAGGAAGCTAATGATGATGATCATGAAGCTTCAGATCAAGTTACTACTGAACTCCGTAGGTCAACCAGAGTAAAATACGCACCAGAGTGGTACGGTAATCCTATTCTGGAAGTCATGTTACTTGACCATGGCGAACCTACAAACTATGAAGAAGCGATGGTGAGCCCAGATTCCATGAAATGGCTGGAAGCCATGAAATCTGATATGGGATCCATGTATGAGAACAAAGTATGGACTTTGGTTGACTTGCCCGATGATCGGCAAGCCATTGAGAATAAATGGATCTTTAAGAAGAAGACTGACGCCGATGGTAATGTAACTGTCTACAAAGCTCGACTTGTTGCGAAAGGTTTTCGACAAGTTCAAGGGGTTGACTACGATGAGACTTTCTCACCCGTAGCGATGCTTAAGTCTGTCCGAATCATGTTAGCAATTGCCGCATTTATGATTATGAAATTTGGCAAATGGATGTAAAACTGCATTCTTGAATGGATTTCTAGAAGAAGAGTTGTATATGATGCAACCAGAAGGTTTTGTTGATCCAAAGGGTGCTAACAAAGTGTGCAAGCTCCAGCGATCAATTTATGGTCTGATGCAAGCCTCTCGGAGTTGGAATAAACGCTTTGATAGTGTGATCAAAGCATATGGTTTTATACAGACTTTTGGAGAAGCCTGTATTTACAAGAAAGTGAGTGGGAGCTCTGTAGCATTTCTGATATTATATGTGGACGACATATTATTGATTGGAAATGATATAGAATTTCTGGATAGCATAAAAGGATACTTGAATAAAAGTTTTTCAATGAAAGACCTCGGTGAAGCTGCTTACATATTGGGCATCAAGATCTATAGAGATAGATCAAGACACTTAATTGGACTTTCACAAAGCACATACCTTGATAAAGTTTTGAAGAAGTTCAAAATGGATCAGGCAAAGAAAGGTTTTTTACCTGTATTACGAGGTGTAAGATTGAGTCAGACTCAATGCCCGACCACAGCAGAAGATAGAGAGAAAATGAAAGATGTTTCCTATGCTTCAGCCATAGGCTCTATCATGTATGCAATGCTGTGTACCAGACCTGACGTATGCTTAGCTGTAAGCTTGGCAGGAAGGTACCAAAGTAATCCAGAGTGGATCTACGGACAGCGGTCAAGAACATCCTGAAATACCTGAAAAGGACTAAGGATATGTTTCTCGTATATGGAGGTGACAAAGAGCTAGTCGTAAATGGTTACGTCGATGCAAGCTTTGACACTGATCCGGACGATTCTAAATCGCAAACCGGATACGTGTTTTTATGAAACGGTGGAGCTGTCAGTTGGTGCAGTTCTAAACAAAGCGTCGTGGCGGGATCTACATGTGAAGCGGAGTACATAGCTGCTTCGGAAGCAGCAAATGAAGGAGTCTGGATGAAAGAGTTCATTTCCGATCTAGGTGTCATACCTAGTGCATCGGGACCGATGAAGATCTTCTGTGACAATACTGGTGCAATTGCCTTGGCAAAGGAATCCAGATTTCACAAGAGGACCAAGCATATCAAGAGACGCTTCAATTCCATTCGGGACCAAGTCCAAGTGGGAGACATAGAGATTTGCAAAATACATACGGATCTGAATGTTGCAGACCCGTTGACTAAGCCTCTTCCACGAGCAAAACATGATCAGCACCAAGACTCCATGGGTGTTAGAATCATTACAGTGTAATCTAGATTATTGACTCTAGTGCAAGTGGGAGACTGAAGGAAATATGCCCTAGAGGCAATAATAAAGTTATTATTTATTTCCTTATACCATGATAAATGTTTATTATTCATGCTAGAATTGTATTAACCGGAAACATAATACATGTGTGAATACATAGACAAACAGATAGTCACTAGTATGCCTCTACTAGACTAGCTCATTAATCAAAGATGGTTGTGTTTCCTAAGCATAGACATGTGTTGTCATTTGATTAATGGGATCACCTCATTAGGAGAATGATGTGATTGACATGACCCATTCCGTTAGCTTAGCACTTGATCGCTTAGTATATTGCTAATGCTTTCTTCATGACCTATACATGTTCCTGTAACTATGAGATTATGCAACTCCTGCCACCGAAGGAACACTTTGGGTACTACCAAACGTCACAACGTGAATCGGGTGATTATAAAGGAGTACTACAGGTGTCTCCAAAGGTACTTGTTGGGTTGGCGATTTCGAGATTAGGTTTTGTCACTCCGATTGTCTGGAGAGGTATCTCTGGGCCTTCTCGGTAATACACATCACATAAGCCTTGCAAGCATTACAACTAATGAGTTAGTTGTGAGATGATGTATTACGGAACGAGTAAAGAGACTTACCGTAACGAGATTGAACTAGGTATTGGATACCGACGATCGAATCTCGGATAAGTAACATACCGATGACAAAAGGAACAACGATATCGTTATGCGGTTTGACCGATAAAGATCTTCGTAGAATATGTAGGAACCAATATGGGCATCCAGGTTCCGCTATTGGTTATTGACCGAGAATGGTTCTAGGTCATGTCTACATAGTTCTCGAACCCGTAGGGTCCGCACGCTTAACGTTTCGATGAGAGTTCATTATGAGTTTACAAGTTTTGATGTACCGAAGGTTGTTCGGAGTCCCGGATGTGATCACGGACATGACGAGGAGTCTCGAAATGGTCGAGACATAAAGATTGATATATTAGAAGCCTATGTTTGGACTTCGGAAATGTTCCGGATGAAAACGGGAAGTTACCGGAACACCGGGGGGTTACTGGAACCCCCCGGGGGGTCTATGGGCCTTGATGGGCCATAAGAGAGAAGAGGAAGGGCCGGCCAGGCAGGCGCTGCCCCCTCCCCTCTAGTCCGAATAGGACAAGGAGAGGGGGTCGGCGCCCCCCTTCCCTCTTCCCCCTCCCCCAATCCTAATCCAACTAGGAAAGGGGGGGGGAGTCCTACTCCCGGTGGGAGTAGGACTCCTCCAGGCGCGCCCCCCTTGGGCTGGCCGCACCCCCCCTTGCTCCTTTATATACGGGGGCAGGGGGCACCCCATGACACACAAGTTGATCTACGGATCGTTCCTTAGCCGTGTGCGGTGCCCCCCTCCACCATATTCCACTTCGGTCATATCGTCACGGAGCTTAGGCGAAGCCCTGCGCCGGAGAAGTCATATCGTCATGAGCTTAGGCGAAGCCCTGCGTCGGTGGAGCATCATCATTGTCACCATGCCGTCGTCTTGTGGAACTCATCCCCGACACTTTGCTGGATCGGAGTCCGGGATCGCCATCGAGCTGAACGTGTGCAGAACTCGGAGGTGCCGTGACGTTCGGTGCTTGGATCGGTCGGATCGTGAAGACGTGACGACTACATCAACCGCGTTGTTATAACACTTCCGCTTTCGGTCTACGAGGGTACGTGGACAGACACTCTCCCCTCTCGTTGCTATGCCATCACCATTGTCTTGCGTGTGCGTAGGAAATTTTTTAAAATTACTACGTTCCCCAACAATCTCCGGAGTTAAGTTTGCCCTGCTAAATGAGTGGGCCAAATGAGCAGGCTACAGCCTTGACCCGGCCTGCAACGAGACCCGACCTGCTACAGGACCCGGGCTTAGGCGAAATTTCACCAAGGATTCCAAATACAAGACGGAGAGCTCCGACTTGGAGGACACGGAAGATTTAAAGGACTTAGAGTAGGATTATGACTACAAATATAATCCGGAGTCTTTTGTAACCCCATGGACTCAGCTGTTAAATAAAGCGAGTCCATGGGTCGTCGGAAGGGGGGAAGAAATAAGTCGCCAGAAAGAAGTGGCCAGAGATAAGTCCTAGAGATGTTGCCGCTCTCCTATCGGTGGCGGCGGTGGTCGTTCGGTGGTCTTAGAATGTCGATGTATATCTTTATAATGTTTGAAGTGTTTTGTATTTGTGCTGAACTTTGATATAGATCAAAGATCATATTTGCAAGAAAAAAAAAGGTTGTGTGGCTCGGTTATGTTCATTTTCGCCTGGTTTTTTAAATTTAACCAAGCTTTACTTTTTTTTGTGAGGGAGCCAAACATCAATGTGCTCAGTCCATGTTTTCTTAAAATTTAAAACTGGTTAGAATGAAGTAAGGATTTGCTGGGAGTGAAGAAAGAAGAAACATTCAACCCGTGGGCGCTGCTGCCACCAAGGTGTTTCTTGGCAACGGTATTCGTGCTTCCTTCTGGGAGTCTGCTTGGCTAGATGGCATGAGACCCAAAGACATCGCCCCGAAGATTTTTGACCTATCAAAAAGAAGGGGATGTTCGGTTCAGAAGGCTTTGGATAATAACTTCTGGGTCTCTCAAGTCAAAACAGACGGGATCACCTCCGCTACACACCTGACCGAGTTCGTCAACCTTTGGGAGAAATTATCTGTGGTGCAACTCAACCCCGACGTGGCTGATTCTATCTCTTGGAAGCTTTCTAATGATGGCTCTTACTCCGGCGTCCTCGGCCTACAAGGTCCAGTTCCTGGCTTAGTTGACTCCAACATGCAACAGTTGGTGTGGAAGATCTGGGCTCCCCCCAAATGCAAATTCTTTGCTTGGCTTGTGATCAATAATAGGATATGGACGGCCGACAGGCTCCAACGCCGTGGATGGCCTAACTGTGATCGCTGCCCCCTCTGCAAGCAAGTTCAGGAAACCGCGGCTCACCTCCTTTTCCAATGCCGCTACACAGTTCGAGTTTGGGAAATGATCAAATCTTGGCTTGGCTTGGTTGATGTGAACCCTACAGCTTGGGTGACGGTCTATTCGGTGAAAGCCTGGTGGAACCTCATTGACTCCAACGCATCGCAGTCTCGACGGCCGATGATGTCTTTTATTATGTTGATCTCATGGAAAATTTGGAACGAGAGGAATGCACGCGTCTTCCGTAACACCGCGGTGTCGGTTGGGGTTCTTGTTGCAAGAATCAAAGATGTTTCAAAATGTTGGTGCCTTGCAGGGGCCAAATATTTGAGTACTGTAGTGCCGCGAGAGTGATGTCTTTATAATTCGGTCTTTGGCCAAAAACTCTAAACCTTCTTAATCAATGAAAGTGGCAAATCTTTTGCCCAGTTTCAAAAAAAAAAAAAAAACCGTAGAAGCGCTGTGTGGTTGTGGTTGTGGTTTAATGTAGGGTCGAGGGTGGATGAATGGATTGTGGGGCGAGCTTGACTTTGACAATTCCTCGTGTCGTCGCTCGCCAGCGTCAAACCGCCAACACGGTGCAGAGCCGTCCCCGTTGCTTCTGGCTCCCGCGTGCTACCATTTCCACAAACACCTCGAGCGCGTGTAGAGACCCAAGGAAGGATCCTCTGACTATTCCTCCCGTCACCGATAAAAGGGCTGCCTCCCATCCTCTTCCTTCTACCAGGGGAACATACTCATTGTGCACCAGTGAGTGAATATATAGTGATCATTTGGGCGGTGGCGACGGCACGCCAGAACAATCGGTACGTACCTCGCGCTCCGCTTGTCCATCGTCGGGGAGTTGTTGCCTCGCCTACCGCAATATATATCCAGCGGTGGAGGAGCTGCCAAATTGTCGATTAACTACGACTAATAGGGACACACTTGGTACTCGTAGCCGTACAGTGTCATGGAGGCCGTGGGGCAAGCGGCCGCGGTCGCGCAGCTCGTTGGCAGCACCAGCACGGTTGGGCTCATCCAAAGGATCATTCGTGCGACGGAGACGGCACGCCAGAACAAGCAGGAGTGCCAGCACCTCGCGCTCCGCGTCTCCGTCATCTGGGAGTTGCTGCCTCGCCTGCCGCTTGAGCCAGGGCTGGAGAGTCCGCTCAAGGAGCTGGGCAAGACGCTGGGCGAGGCGCACAAGCTGATCCTCGCCTGCCAGAAGCGGAGCACCGCCGGCACGCTCTTAAACGCAAGCCGCGACGCCCATACCTTCAGGGAACTCAACGCCAGTATCGACTCCCTCCTCAGCCTCTTCCCCCTGATCGTCGCCAGCCGCCTTGGTCGAATCCTTCCTCCGGACAACCGCGACGGCGAGTCCATCACGCTCACGGGGCCACCGCCGAGCTCCAGCTATGGCTCCCTGCAGACTCAGGTAGAGATAGTGGTCTACGTAATGGATGAACTTTATCTTTTCTTTTGCGATCTTAGAATCAAACTATCTTTTGCTCCATGCGGGACCAAGTCATATCAAGTTATCGAAATTATTTTATTTGCTAGCGTAGCAAGGTCGCATTTTTCTTTCCTAATTGAAAGAAGTTTGTTTGTTCTGCGAGGCGGTCTGATTCACCGTTGCTTGTTTTCTGCCAGCCTTACGAAGATGGAGAATCCAGCCAACCTTGGGAGACGGTGATCAACACCTTATTGTCTTCTAGAGGTAAGCAATATTTTTAAAGGAAACATTTAAAACAGGTACGCCGGCCGAAGCGCTCGGCCGGTCTCACGCCAGCCTGGCGATCCTCAGGATCGTGCGTCTCCCACTCTTGCGTATAGGCCCAACCAACCCTTTTTTTTTAGAGCTCATAACTAATCCTTATCCATCCATTCACTAGCCGAAATCACTAGTTAAGGAATACTTCTTACAGAGATCACTTCAATTTCCTCAGGTTGCGACAAGTGGCGCTCTGCATGTGCGTCACTTGTCGCAACCTGGGAGTTTTTCCTTTTCTCGTAGATCCGTTTATTCAAAACGTTTTATCTCTTAAACCGTGCGTCCAAATCTCGAACCGCTTTCGCCATTCGATTCCTCGCGTCGAGATCTTCAAAACAAGATCCCATGTTGATAGGTGTTGACGAACTTTTTTTTCACGAAAAAACCGGACAAAAAAAACCGAACCGGGAACACGGGTTTTTTTCCTTTTCGAGAGAGGCACGCCCATGCCTCTGACGAAATCACAACCGTGCCTCTCGCGGAAGCAAAACCGTGCCTCTCGTGAAATAATAAAAACAGAAAACGCGTTTTTTTCCCTTTCCGAAAGGGCCCGTGCCTTTCACAAAAGCACAACCGTGCCTCTCGCGGAAGCAAAACCGTGCCTCTCGCGGAAGAAAAAAAACAGAAAACACTTTTTTTTCCTTTACGAAAGAGGCACGGCCGTGCCTCTCGCGAAAGCACAAACGTGCCCCTCGCGGAAGCAAAACCGTGCCTCTCATGAAAGAAAAAAAAACAGAAAATACATTTTTTTTCTGTTTTCAAGAGGCACGGCCGTGCCTCTCGCGAAACACAACCGTCACTCTCGCAAAAAAATGCATTTTTTTGTGCAAAAAAATATTTTTTCGAAAAAAAATTTTGGTCGAAAAGCTAGGAAAGACCGGTAGAAAACTAAAACGTAAAAAAACCCGGAAAAAACCGTTTAAAAAGCCGAAAATGCGTGCGAAAAAATAAAAAAACAAAATCCGAAGGAAGCGCCCAGAAAGACGACACGCCAAGAATGATAGCGCCAGCCGACGCTGATCGTTGCATGGCGCCCCGAAGGAGTGCTTGTTAATTAGTTGCTCCCATCACTTTCCTTTGTCTTCCTCGCACTCTCCCGCAAGCAACTTCTGCTCCTCCGCCATGGCCCTCGTTGGCCCAAGCTCCGCCCACCCTAGAGGACCTGGCCCTCACCAAAGCTGCTTCATCCCAGGCACACACGAGCCCTTGTGCATCCCTGCTCCATTCGTTGCCGATGCTGTGCAGGAAAACGCTGTGTGCAGCCATGGTCGCTACAACGACGAGCTCAGGCGACTATGGTGCGCGGCCGGAGTGAAACTGATTAAACTAGCATCGCAAGGGGGTTGCTGCGACCGTTGGTGTGAGATGCTGGAAGCAGGTGACGAAGGAGCTTCGACGCGTGGCAGAATTTGCTACAACCAAATACGGCGAGGGCGTGACCCAGGACGGCGGCGACATAGTTTTTGATGTAACCGTCATCAGTTTTTGCTACTACTGATGTCTACAATTGTTACCACCGGCAACATCATTTGCTATATCCTTCACGATGATGCCGCAACCCCGGCGGCGGCGACGACATTTTTTTACTGCAACCGGCTATGGAAAAAGCTACCACCGGCGAGTTTTTTTTGCTACAACCATGTACGGATTAGCTGCGACCCGGGTCGGCGGCGAAGACATTAGCTGCAACCGTTGTCGGTTTTTGCAACTACCGACATCATTGTTTGCTACATGCCTCACAGCTTAGCTGCGACGTGCGACGACATCAATTTTTGCTGCAACCGTAATTGGCTGTTGGTACTACCAGCGATTTTTTTTTTTTTGCTACATCCATCAAGGCAGAGCTGCGACCTCGTGATGGCGGCGACGACGATTTTGCTGCTACCGTAGTCGGGTTTTGCTACGACCGGCGAAGTTTTTTTGCTACATCCATTCAACGGTGTGATTCGCTGGTGGGAGTCGTCGACGCAATTCCGTTCAGCGAGCATCAACGGCAAGGGGCGGCGGAGCTACAACCGGAGCCGCTGAGAGCTGAAAACCGTAGGTGCAGCTGTTGCATGCACGGGTCGAGGCAGTGACGAGGACGACCGGCGAGGATGGGAACCAATGACGAGGACGCCGGCCAGGGTGGGGACCGGCGACGAGGACCGGCATGTCTTTTTGCTGGAACCAGTCGAGCACCGGCGACAACAACGACGTGGAGCTGCATCCACAACAATTTTTTGCTACGAGCAACATGTGTTTTTTGCTTGAACCAATCAAGCGTCGGCAACAATGGCGAGGCGGGGCTGCATCCACTGTAAAAATTGCTACGACCAGCATCTGTCTTTGCTGGAACCAGTCAAGCGTCGACGATGGCGGCGAGACAAGCGCGGACGGCCGGCGAGCGCGGGTGGCGGAGGGGACAAGCGCGGATGTCACCGATGGCCGGCAAGCGCGGGCAGCGGCGAGTGCAGTCTCCACCATGGCCACGAGCTACTGGTCAACGGGCGCGTGAGACGTGGAAGGAGGCATGAGGACGAAGCGTTTTTTACTTAGAGGATAATGTGGGGATAAGATCTGACGGGTATTATTGATCTAATCCAACGCATGTGCGGGGACTGGCCTAAATTTCGGCCGGTCCGCCGGCACCTATCGTTCGCCTATTTTAAATGTAGCTAATCGATTGTATTTTAGGGAAAGAAATTTTTTTCAACCCACGGATCACACGTGAGGCATCAGCCACACACTGTTCCCAAACAGCTTGCCAAACATTATACATCTATATCTAGACAAAGTTAAGGCAATATTTTTGGAACAGAGGTAATACGTGTTTCCCTTATCACAAAAAATCTCGCCCTCCCTTATATCGCCATTGAAACGCTATTCTCGCTGCTGCAAGGCCATGTTCTGACTTGGGCCGCCCCACTGCTGGCTGCTGCAAGGGGGCTGAGAGAGGCGGTGGATATAGGTTTGCAGAATATATAGGTTTATGTGCTTTTGCGGATTGCATTGCGCCCAAAGTGTACACTTTTGTTTTGCAACGCGTTGAACATCCAAACTGTGACAAAGGAGCCCACATGTAAGGATGACCTGGCATGACATAACGGTTCTCGTGAATAGCGCATGACAAAGGAGTATATCTGTAAAATAGCCAAGAAGGGTCGACCGGAGCACCACGACCAGCCAATTCACACAGTATAAAGGCAGATGCTCATACATATGTACATACATTCACTCCTATAAAAGCATGCACACTCTACCCCTATGAGCATCTCCCGGCGACTGAGCCGGCATATCATCTTGAGATTGATGAAGTCACCATAGACGGCTCCGTAGTTGAGGGGAACGCCTTCTCCCACCGAACAAGCATCACCGAAAACCCTAAAATAAATCTAGAGAAATGCGAGCACCAGTGTCAAGTGTAAGACTTAGACCCCGATAGGCTGAAAATATCATTATCCTTCTAAACATCTAATCACCTATTGGTTCGCAGAGGGGCGCCGAGTTGATCGGACGGCGGAGCAGGCAACTCGATCCCTCATAACTAGCGTCCGCTTAAACTATAACGGAACTTAGCCTCCATGGACAGTTGGTCTTATTCATTGAACTTTTTTATTACAGAAATGAGCGATCAAGTAATGGAACTTAAAGCTCTGAAGGGTGTATTGATTGATGCAAATGCAGAGCCGATTAGGCTATCATATCCATTTCTAAGCTCCATCACAGGAGATTTCTCTCGGGAAATCGGTCGTGGTGGATTCGGAATTGTTTACCAGGTATGATTTCCTGATTGTGTAGTGTTACATGTGGAAAAAGTACATGTGCGTTCCTAGTGGAGAAAAATTACCATGGCAGTGCTAAACTTCTAATATCTTGAACAGGGAGACATTGGGACTAGTAAGGTTGCTGTGAAGAAACTTTTCATATCAGAGAGTTTTTCTGACACACTCTTTGTGGACGAGATTAAGTGTTTGTTAAGAGCAAAGCACAATAATGTGGTGAGATTTCTAGGTTATTGTGCGGATACACATGGGAAATTGGCTTCATTCAACGGAAATCATGTGATGTCAGAGCTACCACACCGGCTGCTATGCTTCGAGTATGTTCCTAATGGAGACCTTCGGAAATATCTCAAAGGTACAAATAATGCAGCTTCTTATTTTATTTTACTTTTTTTCCCAAGGAAAAAAAAGGGGCTGTACAGATTTTAACACAAATCAGCTGTGTCCAGAAGAACCAAAATCTAGATAATGGGACCATGCGTTCACAGCTGAGTAAGCTAAGCTGACTTTCCTACGGCCTATTTTATCTCTCCAACACGTACTCCTAACGCTAGGCAGTATTATGATGTAAAGAATCCAGCTGAGTACAGCACAATTTCCCGAACTCTTCTCGAACAGTCAAGCATGTCCATAAAAACCTAGATCCTTTTAGTTGCTCAATTAATAGGGTTATTTTTTTAACAAAGTTCAATCAGATATTTAGGTCCAATCATAATGATATGTGTGACCCCAATACCCGAGACCTGTTGCTGGCCAGTTCCGAAACAGAAAAAACTAAGGGCCCGTTTTCCCCCCTTTTCGTTTTGACTATCAGTAATATAGATATCAATGGTGTGCATTTCACGTACGCATGCCTTAGTTTGACATAGGAAGGGATCACTGTTACTCGTTTGACCAATCAGCTTTTGTCCATTTTTATTTTAAACCGTTCATTTCTGTTGAGTGGATACTTCTTCTGTTCCAAATTATTTGACTAGTTTTTCCTAGGTCAAACATCTCTATATCTCACCAAGTTAATAGAAAAAAAGGCTAATATCAACAAAATCAAATATGTATAGAAAATACATTTTATGGAAAATGTAATGGAACTAATTTGCTGTTGTAGGGGGGGGGGGGGGGGATTGTGCAATTTCATAGTTCAACAGCCATAAATTTAGTCAATGATACATTAGAAAGTGTACGGTAACTAAATTTCCGTTTAATTTTTAGAATCAAAATTTTATGACAAAAAAAGGCTACACACCTAACGCTAGGCAGTATATGATGTAAATATCCTACTTTTAATATATGACGCAAAAATCCTGCTTTGATAACATGACATAAAAAATTGCTTAGTGTTGCCAATCTTCTGCTTGTCCTCTTCACATTAAAAAAATCCACTTTGTTGGAGATGAATGAAAACTTGCCACCAAGTTTGAATCTATTTTTCAATGCTCAGATGAATCTCACAAAGATGAATGGAAAATTCGCTACCAAATGATTAGGGGAATATGTCGCGGTTTGAACTATCTTCATGGGCAACGTGTTAATCATTTGGATTTAAAACCTGCCAATATTCTTTTGGATGCTTGTATGGAGCCAAAAATTGCGGACTTTGGGCTATCGAGATGCTTTGATGAAGGAATATCAAGAGTTCACACTAATGTCGTTCGTGGAACAGTGTATGCTAATCCTATCAAGATCTCTTTTTTTTCATGCTTCTAGTATGTAGAATTTTCTTTGTGCCAATATATTAAAATTAGCTATCATATTGTTATGCAGGGGATGTATTGCTCCGGAGACCATAAACAATGGCGAAATAACATTCAAGTCAGATATATATGGTTTGGGTATTATAATTATAAAGTTGTTAACAAGGTGTAACAACTGTGATTTTGAAAATGTAAGAAAATTTTACTTATGCATTTCAATCGTTGTTTATTTTAGCAAATCCAGCCTTTTGCAGTCCATAAGTGACTTATTCAGTGCAAGCAACAATGGTTGGTTAAAAATTAAATCGTAATAGGCTGTTAAGCAATTTTTTAGCACTCCGTAAATATGCATGCTAAACGACAAGTTGTTGTCAAATGTAAAAAATATAACATTTTCAAAATAGATGTATTATGTAACAGACAAACTCTGCAATCACATGTATTTTTAGTGGCAATTGGTCAGTTTCCTGCACGAAGGATAGTTTTTTTTTACTAAAATCAAAATCTATCTCAAATATAATAATGTAAAGGAACTTTCTATGTCCGTTTTTGCATTCTAATTTTCAAGTACCCATGGTGACGTCAGGAATTTTCTTTAATTGTTCAGATAGTGGTCTCAAGCCATTCTTATGTATGAAAACTACATGTTGTAGATGATAGTAAGTTGTACTATTAAAATTGTAAACTAATATAATGTGCAACACGGTTATTGGAATAGCACATACACATGATGTATTGCATTAGATTTTCTTATATATGGAAGTTTCTTAACATATGTTTGAACTTTGCAGTGGCTTACATCTTTAGATATGGACCACCCGCGAGTAAAGAGCTTAGCCGAAATAGCTCAAACATGTGTGCAGATGGATCAACATAAGAGACCTACAATATGCGAGATCATGCAGAAGTTGGATGAGATAGAGAGCATGTGATAAAAATTGCCAGTACCTTCAGTATAATTAGCCATTCAGCAAGGTATCCCTCCGCTCCTCCAGCCCTCCTCCCCACAGGTGCTGGCAGCGGCGGGCCGGCTTTTCCCCGCACACACATAGGGGGGCGCGGGGGGGGGGGGGGGGGGGGGTGGTGGAGGCGGTGCTGCTCGGCGGCGGGGATCTCGGCTCTAGTCTGAGAACTCAAGCAGAGTTTCAAATGGATCTAGTGTATGCGCGTGTATTCTTGGTTGCCCTGTTTTTCTGAGTGTTTAGGTGGTCATGTGGTGAAAAATTATCACGGGTCTCTCAACCAAGTTCTAGTCAATGTGCAACCAAGTCTCCGGCTGGCCATGGATCTCGTTTGAATCCCAGCACAGCGGCTTTTTTTTATAAACACCTCCTTTATTAATTGGCTACAATTATAGCATCCGATACAATTAAGGGGATGATAGCATCCAAACATTAGGAGGAGTGAATTTAGCTAGACTAGCTAATTCGTGTGCTACCTTATTGTTCTCTCTAAAACAATGCTCATAAACAATATGACTGAAATCTAAGGACATGAAGTAACAATTATCAAAAATTGCACTGGCTACCGAAGATGAATAGCCCTCTCTGAGCGCTGCAACCACCTCCACATTATCTGAATTAACTTCAACTTTGCTACATCCAGTTGTGCGAGCAAGATTTAGACCGAATCTGATTGCAATTGCTTCTGCGGTAAAAGCGTCGTAACAGAGTCCCAGTTTTTCATTCGCTGCAGCTATAAACTTGCCATTGTGGTCTCTAATGACAGCACCTACTGAACCTTCAAGTAAGTCATGATCAAAACTCGCGTCCAGATTTAGCTTGACATATCCAGTCCTTGGTCTCGTCCAACCTCCCAAATGAACTCTTGGCCGTGGTGAATTCGCTGCTATGAAGTTTTCTGCCAAGGAACGTACAACAAGGTTGATTTGTGGCGTCGTTTGTGGATCACCTCCATATATAATTTTTCTCCTTTCCCACCACATGTACCAACAGCATGTAGCCACCGTTTCTCGCAGTCTCGGCATCCTAGTACATGGATATGATCGTCCGGTAGACTGAGAAGAAAATCCAACACAACCTCCCCGCATGTGTTCATCGCCAACCCCCTCTGTATTACATCCCACACTCCAAGGAGTTTCCAAACCTGAACTGCAACTGGACATTCAAATAGCAGGTGACGGATACTCTCTGGTCCTTTGTTACATACATGACAATTTGGTTTGATCTTGATATGTCTATCAGCCAGTATTGCACGGCATGGAACAACACTAAGAAGTGCTCTCCATACAAATTTTTTTTACCTTTGCTGGGCAGCTCAAGCTCCACACCGAATCCCATGTAGGTGTTGGCGAGGAAGAACTCGCTGTACCTTGCCAATTGTGGCCAAACATTGACTCCCAGACAGCGTGATATGTTGATCTTACGGTAAACCCACCTGTTTTAGTAAAACTCCAAGCTAAAAAGTCTGTCATTTCATATACTGGTAGTGGGATTGCAAGAATTCTCTGAGCATCAACACTGCAAAATGTTTGGTTTATCAGCCCCGAATCCCAGTCACCTGACACTGGATCTATAAGCTCTGACACCCGAGAGAGGAGGTGATTCCCTCTACTAGAGATAACCTTCCTGGATGGAGATTGTGGGATCCAACTACCAGTATATGAAATGACAGACTTTTTATTTTTATTTTTTGACCATCTCCCACCCTCCAAATATGTCCATGTTTCAAGGTCTCCACACCTGCCATTATACTTTGCCATGTATAAGAGGCCTTCTTTTTCAGACTAGCATGCATAATCTCATCATGAGGATAATACTTTGCTTTAAGAATCTTTGCACAGAGGGATTCGGGATCTTCAATAAGTCGCCATGCTTGTTTTGCTAGCAGTGCCAAATTAAAACAATGAATGTCTCTGAACCCCATTCCTCCTCTACTCTTTGGTATGCACATCTTCCACCAGGCAAACCAGTGCATTCTCTTATGTGATGCATCAACGCCCCACCAGTAACGAGAGATTGCATCTGTAATTTCTTTGCAAATTTTCTTAGGAACTTTGAAAATCGACATCGCATATGTTGGTATGGCTTCTGCAACAGATTTGATAAGAACTTCCTTACCTCCCGAAGACAGACACTTTTCCTTCCATCCTGAAAGTTTCACAATTAACTGATCAATCAAGTATTGAAAGATATCTGTTTTGTCCAGTCCTAGGGTAGTGGGCAATCCCAAATATGTATCATTCAGAGCCTCAGTCATAATATTCAGAGTAGTGCACACCTGAGCCTTAGTGTTTACATCTGTGCTAGGGCTGAAAAAAAATACTAGATTTATCCACACTCACCAACTGGCCGGAAGCCCCACAGTAAGCATCAAGGACAGATTTCAAACATATCTCATTCGACACATTAGCTTTCATAAGAATTAAGGAGTCATCGGCAAACAAGATATTTGTAACCGAGGGTGCATCTCGACAAACCTGAATACCTACAATTCCGCCTGATTGCTCTGCATGATTAAGAAGTGCTGACAGACCCTCAGTAACCAATAAGAATAAGTAGGGTGACAGAGGGTCTCCTTGGCGGAGCCCACGTGATGGTTTGATAGTATTGTTTCAGCCGAGTTATACCTCACTCTGTATTCCACAGACGACACACAAGCCATAATCATTCTGACCCAATCAGCTCTAAACCCCAGTTTTAGAAGCATTGCCTCCAAGAAGACCCATTCTACACGATCATAGGCTTTGTGCATATCTAATTTAACTGCACACCATCCCTCCTTGCCTTTTTTCTTCTGTTTAATTGCATGGAGGCTCTCATAAGCTATCAAGACATTATCCGTGATGAGCCTCCCCGGAACAAAGGCACTCTGTGTAGGACTAATGATTTCAGGAAGCAAACTTTTCAGTCTTATAGCAATCATCTTTGAGATAACTTTATAGACCACATTGCACAAGCTAATGTGTCTAAATTGTGTGACTTCCTCAGGAGTGTTTACCTTGGAGATCATCACAATGGTAGTGTCATTCCATCCCGGTGGGATCTCCTGTGAGTTAACTGCACCCAGAACTTCCATCACAAGATCATCCCCTAACATTGGCCAAAACTTCTTATAGAAAACTGCATGTAATCCATCAGGTCCACAGGCTTTGAAGTAACCGATCGAGAACAAAGCTTTCCTGACCTCTTCTGCCGTATAGGGGGGTGTTGGGGAACGTAGCAGAAATTCAAAATTTTCTTACGTGTCACCAAGATCTATCTATGGAGAAACTAGCAACGAGGGGAAGGAGAGTGCATCTACATACCCTTGTAGATCGCTAAGCGGAAGCGTTCAAGAGAACGGGGTTGAAGGAGTCGTACTCGTCGTGATCCAAATCACCGGAGATCCTAGTGCCGAACGGACGGCACCTCCGCGTTCAACACACGTCCCGGTGACGTCTCCCATGCCTTGATCCAGCAAGGAGAGAGGGAGAGGTTGAGGAAGACTCCATCCAGCAGCAGCACAACGGCGTGGTGGTGGTGGAGGAGCGTGGCAATCCTGCAGGGCTTCGCCAAGCACCGCGGGAGAGGAGAAGGGAGAGAGGTAGGGCTGCCCCAAGAGGGAGAAGTTCTCATGTGTATGGCAGCCCCAAAACCTCAAGTATATATAGGGGGGAAGGGGGCTGCGCCCCCATTAGGGTTTCCCACCCCAAGGGGTGCGGCCAGCCCTAGATCCCATCTAGGGGGGCGGCCAAGGGGGGAGAGAGGGGGGCGCCCACTAGGTGGGCCTTAAGGCCCATCTGGACCTAGGGTTTGCCCCTCCCCACTCTTCCACGCCTTGGGCCCCTTGTGGGGGGGCGCACCAGCCCACCATGGGCTGGTCCCCTCCCACACTTGGCCCACGCAGCCCTCCGGGGTTGGTGGCCCTACTTGGTGGACCCCCGGGACCCTCCCGGTGGTCCCGGTACGTTACCGGAAAAACCCGAAACTTTTCCGGTGACCAAAACAGGACTTCCCATATATAAATCTTTACCTCCGGACCATTCCGAAACTCCTCGTGACGTCCGGGATCTCATCCGGGACTCTGAACAACATTCGGTAACCACGTACAAACTTCCTTTATAACCCTAGCGTCATCAAACCTTAAGTGTGTAGACCCTACGGGTTCGGGAGACATGTAGACATGACCGAGACGTTCTCCGGTCAATAACCAACAGCGGGATCTGAATACCCATGTTGGCTCCCACATGTTCCACGATGATCTCATCGGATGAACCACGATGTCAAGGACTCAATCGATCCTGTATTCAATTCCCTTTGTCTAATGGTATTGTACTTGCCCGAGATTCGATCGTCGGTATACCGATACCTTGTTCAATCTCGTTACCGGCAAGTCTCTTTACTCGTTCCGTAACACATCATCCCGTGATCAACCCCTTGATCACATTGTGCACATTATGATGATGTCCTACCGAGTGGGCCCAGAGACACCTCTCCGTTTACACTGAGTGACAAATCCCAGTCTCGATTCGTGCCAACCCAATGTACACTTTCGGAGATACCTGTAGTGCACCTTTATAGTCACCCGATTACGTTGTGATGTTTGGTACACCCAAAGCATTCCTACGGTATCCGGAGTTGCACAATCTCATGGTCTAAGGAAATGATACTTGACATTAGAAAAGCTTTAGCATACGAACTACGATCTTTGTGCTAGGCTTAGGATTGGGTCTTGTCCATCACATCATTCTCCTAATGATGTGATCCCGTTATCAACGACATCCAATGTCCATGGTCGTGAAACCGTAACCATCTGCTGATCAACGAGCTAGTCAACTAGAGGCTTACTAGGGACATGGTGTTGTCTATGTATCCACACATGTATCTGAGTTTCCTATCAATACAATTATAGCATGGATAATAAACGATTATCATGAACAAGGAAATATAATAATAACTAATTTATTATTGCCTCTAGGGCATATTTCCAACAGTCTCCCACTTGCACTAGAGTCAATAATCTAGTTCACATCGCCATGTGATTAACACTCACTGGTCACATCGCCATGTGACCAACATCCAAAGAGTTTTGGGGTTTGATCATGTTTTGCTTGTGAGAGAGGTTTTAGTCAACGGATCTGAACCTTTCAGATCCGTGTGTGCTTTGAAAATTTCTAGGTCATATTATAAATGCTGCTTCCACGCTCCATTTGAAACTATTCCAAATGGTTGCTCCACTATACGTATCTGGTTTGCTATTCAGAGTCATTCGGATAGGTGTCAAATCTTGCATCGACGCAACTCTTTACGTCGAACTCTTTATCACCTCCATAATCGAGAAACATGTCCTTATTTACTCCAAGGACAATTTTGACCGCTATCCAATGATCCATTCTTGGATCATTCTTGTACCCCTTGACTGACTCATGGCAAGGCACACTTCCGGTGCGGTACACAGCATAGCATACTGTAGAGCCTATGTCTAAGGCATAGGGGACGACCTTCGTCCTTTCTCTCTTTTCTGCCATGGTCGAGCTTTAACTCTTAACTTCATACCTTACAACTCAGGCAAGAACTCCTTCTTTGACTGATCCATCTTGAACACCTTCAAGATTATGTCAAGGTATGTGCTCATTTGAAAGTACCATTAAGCGTTTTTGATCTATCCTTATAGATCTTGATGCTCAATGTTCAAGTAGCTTAATCCAGGTTTTCTATTGAAAAACACCTTTCAAATAACCATGTATGCTTTCCATAAATTCTACATCATTTCTGATCAACAATATGTCAACAACATATACTCATCAGAAATTCTATAGTGCTCCCACTCACTTCTTTGGAAATACAAGTTTCTCATAAACTTTGTATAAACCCAAAATCTTTGATCATCTCATCAAAGCGCACATTCCAACTCCGAGATGCTTACTCCAGTCCTTAGAAGGATAACTGGAGCCAGCATACCTTTTAGCATCCTCAGGATCGACAAAAACTTTCTGATTGTATCACATACAACCTTTCCTTATGAAGACTGGTAAGGAAACTCGTTTTGACATCCATCTGCCAGATTTCATAAATGCAGCTAATGCTAACATGATTCCGACGGACTTAAGCATCGCTGCGGATGAGAAAATCTCATCGTAGGCAACTCTTTGAACTTGTGAAAAAATCTTCGCCACAAGTCGAGCTTCATAGACGGTGACATTACCGTCCACGTCCGTCTTCTTCTTAAAGATCCATTTATCTCAATGGCTTGCCGATCATCGGGCAAGTCCACCAAAGTCATGGATCCTTTCTCGGATTTTATGGCCTCGAGCCATTCATCGGAATCCGGGCCCATCATCGCTTCTCCATAGCTCGTAGGTTCATTGTTGTCTAGCAACATGACCTCTAAGACAAGATTGCGTACCACTCAAGTAGTATGCATCCTTGTCACCCCACGAGGTACGGTAGTGACTTGATCCGAAACTTCATGATCACTATCATAAGCTTCTACTTCAATTGGTGTAGGCGCCACAGAACAACTTCCTGTGCCCTGCTACACACTAGTTGAAGTGACGGTTCAATAACCTCATCATGTCTCCACCATCCTCCCACTCAATTCTTTCAAGAGAAACTTTTCCTCGAGAAAGGACCCGTTTCTAGAAACAATTACTTTTGCTTCCGGATCTTGAGATAGGAGGTATACCCAACTGTTTTGGGTGTCCTATGAAGATGTATTCATCCGTTTTGGGCTCGAGCTTATCACGATGAAACTTTTCCACATAAGCGTCGCAGCCCCAAACTTTTAAGAAACGACAACTTAGGTTTCTCCAAACCATAGTTCAAACGGTGTCGTCTCAACGGAATTAGGTGGTGCCCTATTTAAAGTGAGTGCGGTTGTCTCTAATGCCTATCCCATGAACGACAGTGGTAATTCGATAAGAGACATCATGGTATGCACCATATCTGATAGGGTGCAACTATGATGTTCGGACACACCATCACACTATGGTGTTCTAGGCGGTATTAATTGTGAAACAATTTCCACAATGTCTTAATAGCGTGCCAAAGCTCGTAACTCAGATACTCATCTCTATGATCATATCATAGACATTTTATCCTCTTGTCACGATGATCTTCAACTTCACTCTGAAATTACTTGAACCATTCAATAATTCAGACTTGTGTTTCATCAAGTAAATATACTTAGTATCTACTCAAATCATCTGTGAAGTAAGAACATAACGATATCCACTGCGTGCCTTAGCACTTATTGGACTGCACACATCAAAATGTATTACTTCCAACAAGTTGCTTTCTTGTTCCATTTCCTGAAAAACGAGGCTTTCAGTCATCTCGCCCATGTGGTATGATTTGCCTGTCTCAAGTGATTCAAAATCAAGTGAGTCCAAACGGTTCATTTGCATGGAGTTTCTTCATGCATATACACCAATAGACATGGTTCGCATGTCTCAAACTTTTCACAAACGAGTGAGTCCAAAGATCCATCAACATGGAGCTTCTTCATGCGCTCTATACCAATATGACTCAAATGGCAGTGCCACAAGCAGGTGGTACTATCATTACTATCTTATATCTTTTGGCATGAAAATGTGTATCACTACGATCGAGATTCAGTAAACCATTCCTTTAGGTGCAAGACCATTGAAGGTATTATTCAAATAAATAGAGTAACCATTATTCTCCTTAAATGAATAACCGTATTGCGATAGACATAATCCAATCATGTCTATGCTCAACGCAATCATCAAATGACAATTATTCAGGTTTAATACTAATCTTGATGGTAGAGGGAGCGTACGATGTTTGATCACATCAAACTTGGAAACACTTCCAACACATATCGTCAGCTCACTTTTAGCTAGTCTCCGTTTATTCCGTAGCTTTTGTTTCGAGTTACTAACACTTAGCAACCGAACCGGTATCTAATGCCCTGGTGCTACTAGGAGTACTAGTAAAGTACACATTAACATAATGTATATCCAATATACTTCTATCGACCTTGCCAGCCTTGTTATCTACCAAGTATCTAGGGTAATTCTGCTCCAGTGGTTGTTCCCCTTATTACAGAAGCACTTAGTCTCGGGTTTGGGTTCAACCTTGGGTTTCTTCTTTGGAGCAAGCAACTGATTTGCCGTTTCATGAAGTGTCCCTTCTTGCCCTTGCCCTTCTTGAAACTAGTGGTTTCACCAACCATCAACAATTGATGCTCCTTCTTGATTTCTACTTTCGCGGTGTCAAACATCACGATACCTCAAGGATCATCATATTTATCCCTGATATGTTATAGTTCATCACGAAGCTCTAACAGCTTGGTGGAAATGACTTTGGAGAAACATCACTATCTCATCTGGAAGATCAACTCCCACTCGGTTCAAGTGATTGTTGCACTTCAGACAATCTGAGCACAAGCTCAACGATTGAGCTTTTCTCCCTTAGTTTGCAGGCTAAGACAATCGTCGGAGGTCTCATACCTCTTGACGTGAGCACGAGCCTGAAATCCCAATTTCAGCCCTCGAAACATCTCATATGTTCCGCGACGTTTCGAAACGTCTTTGGTGCCTCAACTCTAAACCGTTTAACTGAACTATCACATAGTTATCAAAACGTGTATGTCCGATGTTCGCAACATCCACAAACGACGTTTGGGGTTCAGCACTGGCGGTGCATTAAGGACATAAGCTTTCTATTGTCCGCATAATCGCTCATCACAACTTTCAACTATATTTTCTCTAGTAACATATATAAATATTGTAACTAAAGCGCGAGCTTATTACATTATTTGCAAAAGGTCTTTTGACTATGTTCAGGATAATTAAGTTCATCTTATGAACTCCCACTCAGATAGACATCCCTCTAGTCATCTAAGTGATTACATGATCCGAGTCAACTAGGCCGTGTCCGATCATCACGTGAGACGGACTAGTCATCATCGGTGAACATCTTCATGTTGATCGTATCTACTATACGACTCATGCTCGACCTTTCGGTCTCTGTGTTCCGAGGCCATGTCCTGTACATGCTAGGCTCGTCAAGTTAACCCTAAGTGTTTCGCGTGTGTAAATCTGTCTTACACCCGTTGTATGTGAACGTAAGAATCCATCACACCCGATCATCACGTGGTGCTTAGAAGCGACGAACTTTAGCAACGTTGCACAATTAGGGAGAACACTTCTTGAAATTGTTGTAAGGGATCATCTTATTTACTACCGCTGTTCTATGTAAACAAGATGCATAAACATAATAAACATCACATGCAATTATATAGTAGTGACATGATATGGCCAATATCATATAGCTCCATTGATCTCCATCTTCGGGCTCCATGATCATCATCGTCACCGGCATGACACCATGATCTCCATCATCATGATCTCCATCATCGTGTCTTCATGAAGTTGTCTCGCCAACTATTACTTCTACTACTATGGCTACCGGTTAGCAATGAAGTAAAGTAATTACATGGCGTTGTTTAATGACACGCAGGTCATACAATAAATAAAGATAACTCCTATGGCTCCTGCCGGTTGTCATACTCATCGACATGTAAGTCGTGATTCCTATTACAAGAACATGATCAATCTCATACATCACATATCATTCATCACATTCTTCTTGGCCATATCACATCACATAGCATACCCTGCAAAAACAAGTTAGACGTCCTCTAATTGTTGTTTGCATGTTTTACGTGGCTGCTATGGGTTTCTAGCAAGAACGTTTCTTACCTCGCAAAACCACAACGTGATATGCCAATTGCTATTTACCCTTCATAAGGACCCTTTTCATCGAATCCGTTCCGACTAAAGTGGGAGAGATCGGCACCCGCTAGCCACCTTATGCACCAAGTGCATGTCACCGGTGGAACCTGTCTCACGTAAGAGTACGTGTAAGGTCGGTCCGGGCCGCTTCATCACACAATACCGTCGAAACAAGATTGGACTAGTAACGGTAAGCATATTGAACAAAATCAACGCCCACAACTACTTTGTGTTCTACTCGTACAAAGAATCTACGCAATAGACCTAGCTCATGATGCCACTGTTGGGGAACGTAGCAGAAATTCAAAATTTTCTTACGTGTCACCAAGATCTATCTATGGAGAAACTAGCAACGAGGGAAGGAGAGTGCATCTACATACCCTTGTAGATCGCTAAGCGGAAGCGTTCAAGAGAACGGGGTTGAAGGAGTCGTACTGCCGTGATCCAAATCACCGGAGATCCTAGTGCCGAACGGACGGCACCTCCGCGTTCAACACACGTACAACCCGGTGACGTCTCCCATGCCTTGATCCAGCAAGGAGAGAGGGAGAGGTTGAGGAAGACTCCGTCCAGCAGCAGCACAACGGCGTGGTGGTGGTGGAGGAGCGTGGCAATCCTGCAGGGCTTCGCCAAGCACCGCGGGAGAGGAGAAGGGAGAGAGGTAGGGCTGCGCCAAGAGGGAGAAGTTCTCATGTGTATGGCAGCCCCAAAACCTCAAGTATATATAGGGGGGAAGGGGGCTGCGCCCCATTAGGTTTCCCACCCCAAGGGGTGCGGCCAGCCCTAGATCCCATCTAGGGGCGGCCAAGGGGAGAGAGGGGCGCCCACTAGGTGGGCCTTAAGGCCCATCTGGACCTAGGGTTTGCCCTCCCACTCTTCCACGCCTTGGGCCCCTTTGTGGGGCGCACCAGCCCACCCGGGCTGGTCCCTCCCACACTTGGCCCATGCAGCCCTCCGGGTTGGTGGCCTCACTTGGTGGACCCCGGGACCCTCCCGGTGGTCCCGATGCTACGAAAAAAACTCGAAACTTTTCCGGTGACCAAAACAGGACTTCCCATATATAAATCTTTACCTCCGGACCATTCCGAAACTCCTCGTGACGTCCGGGATCTCATCCGGACTCGAACAACATTCGGTAACCACGCATAAACTTCCTTTATAACCCTAGCGTCATCGAACCTTAAGTGTGTAGACTCTACGGGTTCGGAGACATGTAGACATGACCGAGACGTTCTCCGGTCAATAACCAACAGCGGGATCTGGATACCCATGTTGGCTCCCACATGTTCCACGATGATCTCATCGGATGAACCACGATGTCAAGGACTCAATCGATCCCGTATTCAATTCCCTTTGTCTAACGGTATTGTACTTGCCCGAGATTCGATCGTCGGTATACCGATACCTTGTTCAATCTCGTTACCGGAAGTCTTTTTACTCGTTCCGTAACACATCATCCCGTGATCAACTCCTTGATCACATTGTGCACATTATGATGATGTCCTACCGAGTGGGCCCAGAGATACCTCTCCGTTTACATGGAGTGACAAATCCCAGTCTCGATTCGTGCCAACCCAACAGACACTTTCGGAGATACCTGTAGTGCACCTTTATAGTCACTCAGTTACGTTGTGACGTTTGGTACACCCAAAGCATTCCTACGGTATCCGGGAGTTGCACAATCTCATGGTCTAAGGAAATGATACTTGACATTAGAAAAGCTTTAGCATACGAACTACGATCTTTGTGCTAGGCTTAGGATTGGGTCTTGTCCATCACATCATTCTCCTAATGATGTGATCCCGTTATCAACGACATCCAATGTCCATGGTCAGGAAACCGTAACCATCTGTTGATCAACGAGCTAGTCAACTAGAGGCTTACTAGGGACATGGTGTTGTCTATGTATCCACACATGTATCTGAGTTTCCTATCAATACAATTATAGCATGGATAATAAACGATTATCATGAACAAGGAAATATAATAATAACTAATTTATTATTGCCTCTAGGGCATATTTCCAACAGGGGGCATATAAGAGCTTCGTTCATGGCAGCAGTTACACGAGGTTGTACTTTGACAACACATTAAGGTCCGGCTGCTGAACCTGTGCTGTAAAGAAAGCAGAAAAGTATTCTGAGATGATTAGATTAATGTCCTCCTCACTTTCCTTCTATACTCCAGTGTCATCCAGCAGCCTTTTAATGCAATTCCTCTTCTTGCGAGCCGCGGCCGCTCTATGGAAAAACGTTGTATTTCGGTCACCATGCAGCAGCCAATTTGCCCTTCCACGTTGGAGCCAAACCAACTCTTCTTGATCCAGTAGATTTTCAATCAGGACTTGGGTATCTTTCATTCCCTGTCTGTTTTCAGAAGTGTTCAGTCCCCTATGCCATACATCCCAATGATCACTAAGCCGCTCTTTCCTTCGCTTGTACCCTTCCACTATATTCTTGTCCGAGCACGTCGCTCGCTCTCTCCGGCTAGGTATACAATAAGGCGTACAAGTTTGTGTGATCTATAAAGATTTTTTTGCTGGTTTATGCAGAAGTGAAGTACTTTATAGCATCTCTAACAGGCGTCCAGAAACTGCTCCGTGCGCTAAAATTCGAGTTTTTCGGACGCCTGACAGCTCCAGTAGAAACCGTAAAATAGTGCACGCGCAAAAATGGTTTGGGCACGCGCTAAAAAGCGGTATCAAATGCTGTAAATTTGGGGCGCCGGATTGCGCGCACTTCACATTGCGTGTTTTTTGGGCGCGTGTTTTTAGGCATCTGGTAAACTAATGTTGGGTCCGACGCGCTAAACGTACTTCAGTGGCGCGTTAACACTATTTTAGCGCGCGAAACTTTTGTGCGCCTGTTGAAGACGCTCTTAGTATATCAAGTGGTGTGCTTTTTTTGTTGGGGAACGTTGCAGAAAATTAAAATTTTTCCTACGGTTTCACCAAGATCCATCTATGAGTTCATCTAGCACCGAGTCAAGGGAGAGTGATTGCATCTACATACCACTTGTAGATCGCGTGCGGAAGCGTTCAATGGAACGGGGTTGATGGAGTCGTACTACGCCGTGATTCAGATCACCGATGACCTAGTGCCGAGCGGACAGCACCTCCGCGTTCAACACACGACGTGCGGAGCGGATGACGTCTCCTCCTTCTTGATCCAGCAAGGGGGAAGGAGAGGTTGATGATGATCCAGCAGCACGACGGCGCGGTGGTGGATGCAGCAGAACTCCAGCAGGGCTTCGCTAAGCAACTACGGGAGGAGGAGGAAGTGTTACAGGGAGGAGGGAGGCGCCAGGGCTTATTGGTGCGGCCACCCCTCCTTCCCCTCCCTTTATATAGGTGCAAAAGAGGGGGGGAGGGCGCAGCCTTGCCCCTTCCTCCCAGGAAGGGGTGCGGCCAAGAGGGGAGGAGTCCATCCTCCCAAGGCACCCTCGGAGGTGCCTTCCCCTTTAGAACTCTTCCCTCCCAAGTCTCCTTGGCGCATGGGCCCTTTTGGGGCTGGTGCCCTTGGCCCATATAGGCCAAGGCGCACCCCTACAGCCCATGTGGCCCCAGGCAGGTGGACCCCCGGTGGACCCCGGACCCCTTTCGGCACTCCCTGCATAATACCGATAATGCCCAAACTTTCCGGCGACCAAAATAAGACTTCCTATATATAAATCTTTACCTCCGGACCATTCCGGAACTCCTCGTGACGTCCGGGATCTCATCCGGGACTCCGAACAACATTCGGTTTGCTGCATACTCATATTCATACAACCCTAGTGTCACCGTACCTTAAGTGTGTAGACCCTACGGGTTCGGGAGACATGCAGACACGACCGAGACGGCTCTCGGGCAATAACCATTTCGGCTCCCACATGCTCCTCGATGATTTCATCGGATGAACCACGATGTCGAGGATTCAAACAACCCCGTATACAATTCCCTTTGTCAATCGGTATTTTACTTGCCCGAGATTCGATCGTCGGTATCCCAATACCTCGTTCAATCTCGTTACCGGCAAGTCACTTTACTCGTACCGTAATGCATGATCCCGTGACCAGACACTTGGTCACTTTGAGCTCATTATGATGATGCACTACCGAGTGGGCCCAATGATACCTCTCCGTCATCCGGAGTGACAAATCCCAGTCTCGATCCGTGTCAACCCAACAGACACTTTCGGAGATACCTGTAATGCACCTTTATAGTCACCCGATTCGTTGTGACGTTTGGTACACCCAAGGCACTCCTACGGTATCCGGGAGTTACACGATCTCATGGTCTAAGGAAGAGATACTTGACATTGGAAAAGCTCTAGCAAAACGAACTACACGATCTTGTGCTATGCTTAGGATTGGGTCTTGTCCATCATATCATTCTCCTAATGATGTGATCCCGTTATCAACGACATCCAATGTCCATAGTCAGGAAACTATGACTATCTGTTGATCAACGAGCTAGTCAACTAGAGGCTCACTAGGGACATATTGTGGTCTATGTATTCACACGTGTATTACGATTTCCGGATAATACAATTATAGCATGAATAAAAGACAATTATCATGAACAAGGAAATATAATAATACTTTTATTATTGCCTCTAGGGCATATTTCCAACAGTCTCCCACTTGCACTAGAGTCAATAATCTAGTTACATTGTGATGAATCGCACACCCATAGGGTTATGGTGTTGATTATGTTTTGCTTTCATGGAAGAGGTTTAGTCAACGGATCTGCGACATTCAGATCCGTATGCACTTTGCAAATTTCTATGTCCCCATCTTGAACATTTTCACGAATGGAGTTGAAGCGACGCTTGATGTGCCTGGTCTTCTTGTGAAACCTGGGCTCCTTGGCAAGTGCAATAGCTCCAGTGTTGTCACAGAAGAGTTTGATCGGCTCCGACGCATTTGGTATGACTCCTAGGTCGGTGTTGAACTCCTTCACCCAAATTTCTTCATGCGCTGCCTTCGAGGCTGCCATGTACTCCGCTTCACATGTAGATCCCGCCACGATGCTCTGCTTGCAGCTGCACCAGCTTACTGCTCCACCATTCAACATATACACGTATCCGGTTTGTGACTTTGAGTCATCCAGATCTGTGTCGAAGCTAGCGTCGACGTAACCCTTTACGACGAGCTCTTCGTCACCTCCATAAACGAGAAACATGTCCTTTGTCCTTTTCAGGTACTTCAGGATATTCTTGACCGTTGTCCAGTGTTCCTTGCCGGGATTACTTTGGTACCTCCCTACCAAACTTACGACAAGGTTTACATCAGGTCTGGTACACAGCATGGCATACATAATAGACCCTATGGCCGAGGCATAGGGGATGACACTCATCTCTTCTTTATCTTTTGCCGTGGTCGGGCATTGAGCCGAGCTCAATTTCACACCTTGCAAAACAGGCAAGAACCCTTTCTTGGACTGATCCATTTTGAACTTCTTCAAAATCTTATCAAGGTATGTGCTTTGTGAAAGACCTATGAGGCGTCTCGATCTATCCCTATAGATTTTGATGCCTAATATGTAAGCAGCTTCTCCAAGGTCCTTCATTGAAAAACTCTTATTCAAGTAGGCCTTAATGCTGTCCAAAAGTTCTATATCATTTCCCATCAAAAGTATGTCATCTACATATAATCTGAGAAATGCTACAGAGCTCCCACTCACTTTCTTGTAAACGCAGGCTTCTCCATAAGTCTGCATAAACCCAAACGCTTTGATCATCTCATCAAAGCGAATGTTCCAACTCCGAGATGCTTGCACCAGCCCATAAATGGATCGCTGGAGCTTGCATACCTTGTTAGCATTCTTAGGATCGACAAAACCTTCCGGCTGCATCATATACAGCTCTTCCTTAAGGTAACCGTTAAGGAATGCCGTTTTGACGTCCATCTGCCATATCTCATAATCATAGTATGCGGCAATTGCTAACATGATTCGGACGGACTTAAGCTTCGCTACGGGAGAGAAAGTCTCATCGTAGTCAATCCCTTGAACTTGTCGATAACCCTTAGCGACAAGTCGAGCTTTATAGATGGTAACATTACCATCCGCGTCCGTCTTTTTCTTAAAGATCCATTTGTTTTCTATCGCTCGCCGATCATCGGGCAAGTCTGCCAAAGTCCATACTTTGTTTTCATACATGGATCCTATCTCGGATTGCATGGCTTCAAGCCATTTGTTGGAATCTGGGCCCGCCATCGCTTCTTCATAGTTCAAGGTTCACCATTGTCTAACAACATGATTTCCGTGACAGGGTTGCCGCACCACTGGGTGCGGAACGTGTCCTAGTGGACCTACGAAGTTCAGTAGCAACTTGATCCGAAGTACCCTAATCATCATCATTAATTTCCTCTCCAGTCGGTGTAGGCACCACAGAAACATTTTCCTGAGGTGCACTACTTTCCGGTTCAAGAGGCAGTACTTCATCGAGTTCTACTTTCCTCCCACTTACTCCTTTCGAGAGAAACTCTTTTTCCAGAAAGGATCCGTTCTTGGAAACAAAGATCTTGCCTTCGGATCTAAGGTAGAAGGTATACCCAATGGTTTCCTTAGCGTATCCTATGAAGACGCATTTTTCCGACTTGGGTTCGAGCTTTTCAGGTTGAAGTTTCTTGACATAAGCATCGCATCCCCAAACTTTTAGAACGACAGCTTAGGTTTCTTCCCAAACCATAATTCATACGGTGTCGTCTCAACGGATTTAGACGGTGCCCTATTTAGAGTGAATGTAGTTGTCTCTAGAGCGTATCCCCAAAATGATAGCGGTAAATCAGTAAGAGACATCATAGATCGCACCATATCCAATAGAGTGCGATTACGACGTTCGGACACACCGTTACGCTGAGGTGTTCCAGGCGGCGTGAGTTGTGAAACGATTCCACATTTCCTTAAGTGTGTACCAAATTCGTGACTTAAACATTCTCCTCCACGATCTGATCGCAAGAATTTTATCTTTCGGTCACGTTGATTCTCTACTTCATTCTGAAATTCCTTGAACTTTTCAAAGGTCTCAGACTTGTGTTTCATCAAGTAGACATACCCATATCTACTCAAGTCATCGGTGAGAGTGAGAACATAACGATATCCTCCATGAGCCTCAACACTCATTGGACCGCACACATCGGTATGTATGATTTCCAATAAGTTGGTTGCTCGCTCCATTGTTCCGAGAAGCGGAGTCTTGGTCATCTTGCCCATGAGGCATGGTTCGCATGTGTCAAATGATTCATAATCGAGAGACTCTAAAGTCCATCAGCATGGAGCTTCTTCATGCGCTTGACACCAATGTGACCAAGGAGGCTGTTCAACAAGTATGTGGGACTATCGTTATCAACTTTACATCTTTTGGTATTCACACTATGAACATGTGTAAAATTACGTTCGAGATTCATTAAGAATAAACCATTGACCATCGGAGCATGACCATAAAACATTTCTCTCATATAAATAGAACAACCATTATTCTCGGATTTAAATGAGTAGCCATCTCAGACAAACGAGATCCTGATACAATGTTCATGCTCAAACTTGGAACTAAATAACAATTATTGAGGTTTAAAACTAATCCCGTAGGTAAATGTAGAGGTAGCGTGCGGACGGCGATCACATCGACCTTGGAACCATTCCCGACGCCAAGATCGTCACCTCGCCCTTCGCCAGTCTCCGTTTATTCCGCAGCTCCTGCTGTGAGTTACATATATGAGCAACGGCACCGGTATCAAATACCTGGAGTTACTACGAGTACTGGTAAGGTACACATTAATTACATGTATATCAAATATACCTTTAGTGTTGCCGGCCTTCTTGTCTGCTAAGTATTTGGGGCAATTCCGCTTCCAGTGACCCTTCCCTTTGCTATAAAAGCACTCAGTCTCAGGCTTGGGTCCATTCTTTGACTTCTTCCTGGCAACTGGCTTACTAGGCGCGGCAACATCCTTGCCGTCCTTCTTGAAGTTCTTCTTACCCTTGCCCTTCTTGAACTTAGTGGTTTTATTGACCATCAACACTTGATGCTCCTTCTTGATTTCTACCTCTGCTGACTTCAGCATTGAAAATACTTCAGGAATAGTTTTCACCATCCCCTGCATATTGTAGTTCATCACAAAGCTCTTGTAGCTTGGTGGGAGCGACTGAAGGATTCTGTCAATGACCGCCTCGTCCGGGAGGTTGATGTCCAGCTGGGACAGGCGGTTGTGCAACCCAGACATTTTGAGTATGTGCTCACTGACAGAACTATTTTCCTCCATCTTACAACTGTAGAACTTGTCGGAGACTTCATATCTCTCGACCCAGCATGAGCTTGGAAAACTAGTTTCAGCTCCTCGAACATCTCATATGCTCCGTGTCGCTCAAAACGCTTTTGGAGCCCCGGTTCTAAGCTGTAAAGCATGCCACACTGAACGAGGGAGTAATCATCAGCACGAGACTGCCAAGCGTTCATAACGTCTTGGTTCTGCTCGATGGGTGCTTCACCTAGCGGTGCTTCTAGGACATATTGTTTCCTGGCAGCTATGAGGATAATCCTCATGTTCCGGACCCAGTCCGAATAGTTGCTGCCATCATCTTTCAGCTTGGTTTTCTCTAGGAACGCGTTGAAGTTCATGGTGACATTAGCGTTGGCCATTTGATCTACAAGACATTTTGCAAAGATTTTAGACTATTGTTCATGATAATAAAGTTCATCTAATCAAATTATTTAATGAACTCCCACTCAGATTTGACATCCCTCTAGTCATCTAAGTGATACATGATCCGAGTCGACTAGGCCTTGTCCGATCATCACGTGAGACGGACTAGTCATCGTCGGTGAACATCTCCATGTTGATCGTATCTCCCATACGACTCATGTTCGACCTTTCGGTCTCTTGTGTTCCGAGGCCATGTCTGTACATGCTAGGCTCGTCAAGTTAACCTAAGTGTATTGCATGTGTAAAACTGTCTTACACCGTTGTATGTGAACGTAAGGATCTATCAACCCGATCATCACGTGGTGCTTCAAACGATTTAACTTTAGCAACGGTGCACAGTTAGGGAGAACACTTTCTTGAAATTGTTATGAGGATCATCTTATTTACTACCGTCGTTCTAAGAAAACAAGATGAATAAACATAATAAACATCACATGCAATTATATAGTAGTGACATGATATGGCCAATATCATATAGCTCCTTTGATCTCCATCTTCGGGCTCCGTGATCATCTTGTCACCGGCATGACACCATGATCTCCATCATCATGATCTCCATCATCGTGTCTTCATGAAGTTGTCACGCCAACGACTACTTCTACTTCTATGGCTAACGCGTTTAGCAATAAAGTAAAGTAATTTACATGGCGTTCTTCAATGACACGCAGGTCATACAAAAATAAAGACAACTCCTATGGCTCCTGCCGGTTGTCATACTCATCGACATGCAAGTCGTGATTCCTATTACAAGAACATGATCTCATACATCACATATATCATTCATCATTCATCACAACTTTGGCCATATCATATCACAAAACACTTGCTGCAAAAACAAGTTAGACGTCCTCTAATTGTTGTTGCAAGTTTTACGTGGCTGCAATAGGGTTCTAGCAAGAACGTTTTCTTACCTACGTGAAAGCCACAACGTGATTTGTCAACTTCTATTTACCCTTCATAAGGACCCTTTTCATCAAATCCGCTCCAACTAAAGTGGGAGAGACAGACACCCGCCAGCCACCTTATGCAACTAGTGCATGTCAGTCGGTGGAACCAGTCTCACGTAAGCGTACGTGTAAGGTCGGTCCGGGCCGCTTCATCCCACAATACCGCTGAAGCAAGATAAGACTAGTAACGGCAAGAAAGTTGACAACATCTACGCCCACAACAAATTGTGTTCTACTCGTGCAATAGAGAACTACGCATAGACCTAGCTCTGATACCACTGTTGGGGAACGTTGCAGAAAATTAAAATTTTTCCTACGGTTTCACCAAGATCCATCTATGAGTTCATCTAGCAACGAGTCAAGGGAGAGTGATTGCATCTACATACCACTTGTAGATCGCGTGCGGAAGCGTTCAATGGAACGGGGTTGATGGAGTCGTACTACCGTGATTCAGATCACCGATGACCTAGTGCCGAGCGGACAGCACCTCCGCGTTCAACACACGTGCGGAGGCGGATGACGTCTCCTCCTTCTTGATCCAGCAAGGGGAGGAGAGGTTGATGATGATCCAGCAGCACGACGGTAGCGGTGGTGGATGCAGCAGAACTCCAAAGGGCTTCGCTAAGCAACTACGGAGGAGGAGGAAGTGTTACAGGAGGAGGAGGCGCCAGGCTTATTGGTGCGGCCACCCCTCCTTCCCTCCATTTATATAGGTGAAAAAGAGGGGAGGCGCAGCCTTGCCCCTTCCTCCAAGGAAGGGGTGCGGCCAAGAGGGGAGGAGTCCATCCTCCCAAGGCACCCTCAGGTGTCTTCCCCTTTAGAACTCTTCCTCAAGTCTCCTTGGCGCATGGGCCTCTTGGGGCTGGTGCCCTTGGCCCATATAGGCCAAGGCGCACCCCCTACAGCCCATGTGGCCCCCCGGGGCAGGTGGACCCCCCCGGTGGACCCCCGGACCCCTTTCGGCACTCCCGGTACAATACCGATAATGCCCGAAACTTTTTCGGCGACCAAAATAAGACTTCCTATATATAAATCTTTACCTCCGGACCATTCCGGAACTCCTCGTGACGTCCGGGATCTCATCCGGGACTCCGAACAACATTCGGTTTGCTGCATACTCATATTCATACAACCCTAGCGTCCACCGTACCTTAAGTGTGTAGACCCTACGGGTTCGGGAGACATGCGAACCACCGAGACGGCTCTCGGGCAATAACCAACAGCGGGATCTGGATACCCATGTTGGCTCCCACATGCTCCTCGATGATTTCATCGGATGAACCACGATGTCGAGGATTCAAACAACCCCGTATACAATTCCCTTTGTCAATCGGTATTTTACTTGCCCGAGATTCGATCGTCGGTATCCCAATACCTCGTTCAATCTCGTTACCGCAAGTCACTTTACTGCATCAGTAATGCATGATCCCGTGACCAAACACTTGGTCACTTTGAGCTCATTATGATGATGCACTACCGAGTGGGCCTAGTGATACCTCTCCGTCATACGGAGTGACAAATCCCAGTCTCGATCCGTGTCAACCCAACAGACACTTTCGGAGATACCTGTAATGCACCTTTATAGTCACCCAGTTACGTTGTGACGTTTGGTACACCCAAGGCACTCCAACGGTATCCGGGAGTTACACGATCTCATGGTCTAAGGAAGAGATACTTGACATTGGAAAAGCTCTAGCAAAAGCGAACTACACGATCTTGTGCTATGCTTAGGATTGGGTCTTGTCCATCATATCATTCTCCTAATGATGTGATCCCGTTATCAACGACATCCAATGTCCATAGTCGAAACTATGACTATCTGTTGATCAACGAGCTAGTCAACTAGAGGCTCACTAGGGACATATTGTGGTCTATGTATTCACACGTGTATTACGATTTCCGGATAATACAATTATAGAATGAATAAAAGACAATTATCATGAACAAGGAAATATAATAATACTTTTATTATTGCCTCTAGGGCATATTTCCAACATTTTTGTCCTCAAGAAACCGGGGTATCTGAGCTCTCAGCCCCATACACTGGACCTCTACTGGTGTTGTGCTCCTTTTCATTCTCCAATAATCTTGTCTTTTTGTATGAAAATTGTGTATTCTGAATGGAGATTGTGTTGTGCTCCGTTTTGATTCAAATGGCTCACGAAATGACAAAAATATTTCGGGCACATCATTTTGCCTTTGTTGTGTTCTGCCTCCTTCTAGGCATTCAGTTTAACACTCAGTAGATCAAATTCTCAAATGACAAAAAGTTTGATACATACCATAGCAATAAAATGATTGTCATCATACGTATAAATGCTCGCAGCTTCATTGCCTAAGAAAATGGAATGATGCCTAAAACGATACATGTCCACAGAAAGTAATACTTGTACAGTTGACTGTTGGGAATAAGCCGTGATGGAGCACGGGACAACCCGCTCAGTGCGTCAGATCAGGTCCATGACGGTGTAGACCAATGTGAGTGCGTCAGATCGGGTCCGCGGGGCTGGATCACGGCTGTGTGTGTACCGTGTGTGCGTGTGTCACTAGTGCAGAACCGGGCAATAGCACCGGTTCGTAAGGCCCTTTAGTGCCGGTTTAGGAACCGGCACTAAAGTGTGGGCACTAAAGGCCCCCCTTTAGTACCGGGTCCAAAGACGAATCGGTGCTAAGCAAGGGCCACCACGTGGCACGAGCCAACTCTGTGGGGTTGAGTTTTAGTACCGGTTGGTAACACCAACCGTACTAAAATGTTTGGGGGGTTTGGTTTTATGATTTCTTTTTCATTTAATTTTGTGTTTTCCATTTTAATTCTTTTTCGTTTCACCCGCAGATATATATATAATAACTCATGCATGCTCGCATCATACATCATCATATATAATAAAAAGTCCTACTAGCTAATTAATCAAGCATCATCATACAACTTTTACTCGTTATTAATAATAAGTCATACGATCATCATCCTCATAGTCATCGAACCCAACCCTACATAATTGTTCTTAGCACATGATCATCAAGATCGTAGGATCGGACCTAAACACACTTAAGGTAAAATAGCATAAAACAATATAGACCCTGACTCTCCATTATGAAGAATGGAGATCATCCTGTCTCCAATTCTTGCGCCTCGCTTCCTTTTGCTTCCAAGAAGCTCCTTACGACTGTCCATACATTTTTTCCATCCTTTGATTGTCATGTCTCCACTTCTTTTAGAAATCCGGTATGGACAGTTGAGATTCGTAGGATGACCTGGATATATGTTCAAAACATGAACGCTGCCGCCATTCTGATACATCAAATGAGGCACACAATTCTCTGGGATAAGCTGTTGAAAAACATAGTAATAACTTCGTAATTAGTAATGATGTACTAGTTTTAGAAGTACGCAAAAAGATGCACGGATGTCGTAATAGTAAAAAACTTACCAGGGTATCTCCATGGTAGTTATCAGAGTTCAACACGTGCACTAGTAGCACGTATTGACCATAATGTTGAGGAGTTCGATTGTAGATATTGTAATTCTCAATATCATTACAAAATCCAACCAGATGAGTTTTCTCCTTGTAAGTTAACTCAGAGCCATCGGTGTAGTAAGTTCTATCTACCATATTCTGCACATTCTTTGATACTTCAAAATAAGCTGTCAATGGAAATAAGCTGTCAACTATTTTGAAATGAACAACATAAGTTCTATTAATAATTAACTATGTTTGAGAAACTCACATAGCGGTAGAACTGGAGGAGTATCAACAAGGACCCAAATGTCCATATTGTCTTGCTCGATTTCAGGATCACCAAGATCCATGGTGACAAGCATACCCTCATCAAAACCATACAATTTGCAAAATGCTTTCCAATTTTTGCAACCAAAATGGGTTACGCTCTCAGCATTATACAACTTTACTTCAAAATTCACATCATGATGGGTCCTTAGGTGAATTTTCTTCGTTTCAAAATTTTCATGGTCTTCAAAATCCATCCTCTCCAAGACATAGCGTCTTGCATGGCATGGGATCAACTATACTCGAATTGTAAAAGATGAAAATTACACGTCAAAATAGTTGAAGTCATGCTTAATTATGAAAAAAAACACTTGTCGTCGTTGCGTACCGTTTCAACTTCGAAAGTCTCCTCGAGCTTAATCTTTGAAGCGCCGACCATCGTCCGTGTGAGGCCTGTCGCACTCACCTCGATCGTCGTGGCACCAACGCACTCCCGGGAGACTTTCGTCGTCCGATGATGACATTTCCTGTAATGCTCATAATTCAAAGACTAAATTAGATCATTATTATTCAACTAATCATATGCATATGCCTTGCATATAGTGCTCTCCAATTTGACTAAAAAAGAAACTAGTTCTATTAATTTTCTTGCTAAAAATAAACTACTTCAACTAGTTCAACTACTAAGCACTTACTATAAATAGAATAATGTAGTACTTACTCAAAATAAACAAGTTGCCGTCTAACTAAGTCCATTAAACACTTTCTAACATAATAAAAATTCTATGACCAAAATTACAACAAAAAAATTCATAAAAATTCTATGAAAAAATTCTATGAACTAGTTATATTAACTTTTATATAAACTCAAAATATATAAAAATTTAATCTAACATTCGACATTAATCTAACATTTATATAAACTCAAAATATATAAAAACTAAATAAACAAAAACTCATTAACAAATAATATTTTAATTAGATCATCAAATATCACATACCTAAATTTTCTTACTAAAAATAAACTAGTTATATTAATTATTGAACTAGTTCAAATCTCATATACCTAAATATATAAACTAGTTCGACAATTTTCTTACTAAAAATAAACTAGTTATATTAATTATTCAACTAGTTCAAATCTCTAGTTCGACAATTTTCTATCTAGCTAGCTAATTCATCTAACATTCGATCATCTAATTAACTTTTCTAAAAAACATAAAATAAGTAAAAAAATGTGTGTGTGTGTTTGTGTATGTGTGCATGTACGTGTACGTATATGTGTGTGTATATGTGTGTGTGTCCCCGTACGCCGCCCTATGCGTCTGGCGGGGTGGCGACGTCTGTGAGGGCGTCAGGCGGCGGCGTCGTGTGCGGCAACGGCAGACGGCGGGGAAAGCGAGAGGCGTATACCAGCGGCGAACGAGCGAAAAGCGGCCTTGTGGCGTTCGGGCGGCGGTGCGAGGCAGCAACGGCAAGCGGCAGCGGGGCAACGACGGCACGGCGGCGGGGGGCAACGACGGCAGCCGATTTAACGACGGCAGGCGGCGGTGGCGGCAACGACGGCAAGCGGCGAGAGGTTGAGACGAAAGAAGTAGAGATCTAACTGAATTTTCGCAAGTGTTGTATATATAGAGAGGCCTTTAGTACCGGTTGGAGCCACCAACCGGTACTAAAAACCTTTGCTGCCACCCGCAGTTCGCAGTTTAGTCCCACCTCGCCGGGCGTAAGGGCAGCCGCACTGGTTTATAAGCCCAGTCGCGGCTGCCTCTTTGAACTCCTCTATATAGCAGGCTTGTGGGCCTAATTTCTCCGCGCTGCCCTGTGAGTCTGCTGGGCCTTTAGGGCCTGTAATTGCACGCCTGTGGCGTAGCAGGCCCACAGTGCAGCGCCCCAATTTTTTTTATATTTTTTTCTTTTCTGTTTCTTCTATTTATTTCTTCATAGTTTTTTGTATAGTTTTTTCTTTTCTGTTATATTTATTCGTGAGTAGTTTTTCATCTAGTTTGCCAAAATTCAACATTTTCAGAGTTCATTTTGTAGTGATTTTCAATTTCACGGTCATTTTGTGAACGATTGAAAAATAGCAAATATAATTTTTTCTTTTCTGTTATATTTATTTCTGAGTAGTTTTTTCTTTTCTGCTATATTTATTTTCTTCTATTTATTTCTGAGTAGTTTTTTTATATAATTTTTTTCTTTTCTGCTATTTTTTCTTTTCTGCAAAACTTGATGGTCAAAGTCTGGAGTTATAACCAAAGTTTTAAAAAAAGAAATTCTGGTGTTGTAATAAGTTTTAAAAAATAAAATGCCTTTGTAACAGATGAGTTTAATTTCGTCAGAAACCTGACTACTTCGAAAGAGATTGTTCAGTTTGTAAACGAAGTGCATCCAATTTTAGCCGTAAGCCTCTTTACTTTCTTGCACATGCTATGTGGATGAAATGATGATACCATGCCAAGTTTCAACTTTTCCAGAGTTCATTTGTAGTGCTTTTCGATTTCCAGGTCATTTAGTTCTCAAAACAAATCATTGAATGCATGAAAAATAGCAAATGGAGGCAGAAATGGTTGAAAGTTGATGGCGTCGCTTTGAATGGTGCATACTGAACGCTTCTTCTTCTTCTTCTTCTTCTTCTTCTTCTTCTTCTTCTTCTTCTTCTGCTTCCTCTTCTTCTTCTTCTTCCTCTTCTTCTTCTTCCTCTTCTTCTGCTGCTTCTTCTGCTTCTTCTTCTGCTGCTTCTTCTTCCTCTTCTTCTTCTTCTGCTTCTTCTTCCTCTTCTTCTTCTTCTTCTGCTTCTTCTTCTGCTTCTTCTTTATATAGAGTTCAATGAAGACCAAATGCTTGTGATAGTTTTAAAAATAACATATTTAAATTGACATATTTAAATTGTGCATCTGAACGGAGAAAAAATACATTGGTCAGTACCGCCTTTCAGCCCAAACGCGCTACTGGTACAGAGAAGTACATAAAAAAAATACATTGAGTATCAATGATCTTTTTGTATAGAATCTACATCGTCAATAGGAATCTAGTACATATAAAAAATACATTGATCATCAATGATCTTTTTGTATAGAATCTACATCGTCAATAGGAATCTACCACCGATTTAAGAACCGCGAAGACTCCTATTGCAGCCGCAGATCCTACACATAGAGTTCAATGAAGACCAACTGCTTGTGATAGTTTGAGAAGTAACATATTTAAGGTGGTAAAAGGCTTGTTAGGGGAGCGAGGTGGGACTAAAAACACCCTGCCACAACGTCATTGGTACCGGTTCGTGGTTCGAACCGGCACTAAATGGTGATGGTGGGGCCATAGCATGACCGCAGGCTGACACAGCCTCTTTAGTACCGGTTCGTGATACGAACCGATACTACAGGTTCGCCACGAACCGGTACTATTGATCGCCGCCACGAACCGGCACTAGTATACACATTAGTGCCGGCTTTAATGCAAACCGGCACTAATGTGCTTCACGTTTGACCCTTTTTCTACTAGTGTGTGTGGCGTGCGTATGTGCGCATGTGTGTGTATGGCATGGTGGACGTGAGCTAGATAGCTAGACGGTGTGCCTGCGGCCGAAGCGTTCGGATGAAGCACATGAGTGTGGCGTGCATGTAGTTAGCTAGTAGTTAGTTCGTGGTTCCGTTAGCTGAACACCCAGGTTGTGTGGCTCATACTGTTAGTGGTCAGTGTTAGAGATATATCTGGGTTACATGTGTTTGATAGTTTAGGATTTGCAATTCGCCTGTTATCTTATCTTTAGAAAAGGCATCTTTTCCTTCAAGTCTTGTACTCAATATATACTTGCCCTCAAGACTTAAAAATACATTCATCGCATTACGCCAATCCCACTCTATCCCTTCTAATATGGTATCAACCTAACCGATCCAAATCCTAGCGCCGCCGCCGCTTCCGCACCATGCCGCTTCCGGAACGGTCGATCTCCATAATTGCCACCGGAGGCCGCGCCGCCCGTATCTAGGGTTCGTTCGCCGGTCGTGTTGGCAAGCTGTCCTAAAGAGTCTTTTTCCCCGATCGTTTGATCTGAATTTTTCTCTCTTCCACCGGTCGCATTGATCAATGTTTTTTTGGCTTTCCAATCTAAGATCGGTTTACGTCGCCCGCCGCCCCGTCGGCTTTCGTGCGCCTCTACTCCGACCTTGGTGTCAACTCTGTTGGTCTGTTCAATGAGATGACGGCAACAAGACTACCGCCATCAAGCCAGCTAAAAATCGAATTGCTCTGCACCAGGAAGCTTCACGTGTCACCTCATTAGCATGTCTACCGCATGCACGTACATGTGCAGAATCAATCAATCATAAGCTCGCGTTTCGTCTGACTCCGGCGCGCCATCGTCATCCAAGTGCACTTCGCTACCGCCATTCTGTCTTGCGGCTGACGATCCACTCCATCTTCATCACATGTTCAGTCTGATCAACTGTATATGCGCCTTCATCCGCGTCGTGCGACCGACCTGATCAGTCGTTGCGTGGGCCTTCATGGGTTCCTGTGAAAATCCTACCTGAGTATGCGCGCCTCTTCACTGATGAAGCATCGGGCTGTAGCTGTGTTGCCCTATCGGGCCGCAACGCCGCCGTCCCGTGGTTCTCTCTGCGGCTGTCGCTGTGTTCGTCACGCTGTTGGGTTGTTCTCGCCTAACTCGAGCACCGCCGCCGCATTTCTAACTTAGCCGTCGCCGCCTCCTCAGGCCCCTACTGCCGCTCTACTTCCACGGTGCAACTGCTGCTCGCTCACCTGAGCCGCGCCGCCAGTCACCCCATTCGTCTTTGTCCAACACCAGCTCATCGCCAGCGTCACCGTCATCTTCCCCAACCACTTCGTCTACTCCGGCCACCGTTGGTGACATTAGCCTCACACCGATTGGTGCCGCAACTGTCGTTGAGTCTCCTTCTCTGCTGGCCCCTCCGACTCCTCGACATGGCATACAACTCGTGCAGGTCCCCGTCTATGCATGCCGAGTGCTACCACCACCGATGCGTGCCTCCATCCATGACATGTTCCCAGGCCTAGCAAGCCTGGTGCGGCGCTTCATCAACTTTGTCTTCGTCCGTCTACACATGCCCGGTGCTGGCAACACTGACACATGCCTTTGTCTACGACGTGTCCTCGGGTCTGGCAAAACCCGGCGCGGAGCTTCGTCAACACCTTCTTCTTCCCGGCGCACCACTACTTCGACACCACCGCGTCCATGACTAACTCGACGCCTCCTTGCGCCCACAGCTCCATAGCGACTTCCTTGACACCGGCCACCCTGACTTGACATGGACCATGGCATTCTTACCACGGCTACCTCGACCACGGCTACACCACCCATGCTCTCGGCTACCTCGACAACGGCACAAAGGGATGTCACCTCGCTTGAGCAACTCGACGGCTTCCTCTACCGTCAACGCGTCCGCGACCCGACACCGTCCACGATGGAACCCGCTACGACTGTGGGGGATGTCCGCTGTCGGCTTCTATTCTCTCCAGTCTGACTGTCCGCGACGCTCAAGTTGTTCGCAACGCTACCGCTACGACTGTGGAGGGATGTTAGAGATATATCTGGGTTACATGTGTTCAGTAGTCTAGGATTTGTAATCCGTCTCCTACCTTATCTCTAGGAGAGGCGTCTTACCCTTCAAGTCTTATACTCAACATATACTCGCCCCTGAGGCTCAATAATACATCCATCGCATTACGCCAATCCCCCTCTATCCCTTCTAACAGCCAGCATGGTGGACCGGCTATGGTGGCCCGCGGTCAACCGCCACACCGAGGCCGTCTGCTCCAGGCCGTCTCCCGTGGCCTTAGGGCCATGGGGGCGGAGTGGATCCCGCCTCTTTCCGGTGGGAGGGCTCCGTTTTTAGATATTTTTTCGAGATTTGTTAGGGTTTGTGACCTTCTCTGGAAGGTGAGACGGCGGTGGCTCCCTGAAGATGGAATAAAGATCTCCCCGCCCAACCCCCATTCCATTGATGCGTCTAGTATCGCCGGTGGGCATGTGGAGGTGTGTCTCCTGTTGATTTGCTCGGATTTGTTCGTCGTTCGTCTTTGTTTGTGTGTCTTTAGGTTGGACTCTTCTTATCTACACTCTTCATCAGCGATGGTTGCTGGCCTGGTGCATTGGTTTTATGGGGCCTTAGCACGACGACCTCCCGACTGTGTACTACAACAAGATTTGCCCGGCTCCGGCGAGGGAGGGGCGATGACAGCGGCGCGCCTTCAGCTCGCTTTAGTGCTTGTAGTCGCCACTATGTGGTCTACGAATCTGGATGTAATTTTTATTATTTCTAGCATTCATTGTACTCTCATGATTGAAGATGAAAGATCCGAAGTTTATCCAAAAAAAGAACGCGTGCATGTTTAGACGTCAGTTACCAGAGGCATTGCATGCATGCATGCATAAGCTTGGTGCAGCTGCTCCCAAGTGCATATCTGATGTCTGTCGTACACTAATCTAGCAAATCCAACCGCTAAAATTATTTAAGTGATGTGGCTCAAGGAGAAGCTAGAGAAATTCTAGTAACGGGGGCTAGCTGTTTAGATATAGTAGATTTTTTTTAATATACGGTGAACATTTTCTGAAATACACACAGATTTTTAATATACGATGGGCATTCTTAATATAGAGAGAACTTTTTTTATGTACGGTGATTTTTTTTTTGCAATACGCGCTGAACATTTTTAAAATGCACACAGAATCCTTTGTAAAAAAGTAAGTAAAAGATAGAAAAAAAGGCTCAGAAAACTAGAAAACCCGGCAAAGAAACTGGTGAAAATAACAAAAATAAAATAAACCGGAGCACACGAGCCGAACCGCTTTGCTTCGTGATGGTGATGGAGAGTTTCGGAAAGCAATCCGATTGGAACTGCGTGCTGTTGATGGCGAGTCCTACTCGGGTTCGTGAAGCTATCCATCCATGTCCGCCTCGTACATGGAAATAGGTTAGCTTCTACCACGCCTATATATATATAATCCCATGTACAGTAGCAATCCATCGTATCCAACGGAAGGAATACATCCACCAAGCAAGCCGTCAGCCAGCACCAGCATCGCAGAAGATGACTCGCCGTTGCCCATGGAAGAAGCGGTCTACCCCGCCGCAGGCCGCCGTTCTGCCGGCCTCGCGTAGGCCGACATCGTTCGTCCGAGGCAAGCATGAGTTCCACATCGTCGGCTACAACGCTCGCGCCGCGTTGGCCAACAACGCCCACTATTCCATCCTCTCCGGCGCCTTCAAGGTCGGCGGCCACAACTGGGCTCTAGACTGCAGCTTCGATGACGACGGGCACCTCGCCTCTATGGCTCTCCTGCTGCTCACCGCCTACATCACCCACGACGCCGTCGTCGCCAAGGCCAGCCTGAAGATCGAGGACCCGCTTGGCCGGTGGCCCGCCGCCGTGTGGGAGAGCGACGAAGCCTACACCTTCCCCGTATGGTCCGGCAACAGCTGGCAGCTGTCTCAGGCCGGCAGGAGCTGGACGTTGCCGGTGCCAGAGGCATTCCGCGGCCATGAGAGCCGCTACGTGCAAGACGACCACCTCACCATCCTCTGCACTGTCGAGGTCCTCCGGGCGGAGGAGGAGGACTCTGCTATCGCCGAGGATATGCAAAAGCTTCTTTTCCTCTTGTCGGAGCCAAAGAGTACAACACCTGCATGCATGCTGCCGGACGTGACGTTCGTCGTGGAGCAGGCCGAGATCCAGGCGCACAGGCTCGTCCTAGCCATGCGGTCACCCGTGTTCACAGCCGAGCTCCTTGGTGACATGAGAGAGGGTACCACCCGTCGCGTCATGGTCGATGACATGAGCGCCTCAACTTTCAGGGCCATGCTCCGCTTCATCTACACCGACGAGCTGCCCATCAAAGGAAAGACAACTAACGAACGTGGTTGCAAACAAAAATGTGCCGTAAGGCGTCGTGTGGACATGGCGCTTGATCTGCTCGTTGCGGCGGATCGCTACGACCTAGAGAAGCTGAGGCTCATGTGCGAGAAGATATTGTCCGAAAGCATAGACACCGCGTCTGTCATCCCGACGTTGATGGCAGTGCACGGCCGACATAGTTGCCGTCAGCTAGAGGCCTCTTGCATTGAGTACTTGGCGTCTGATGCCAATGTGTATGCCAATATCAAGGCGACAGAGGAGTACAAGGAGCTAGAGGACAGCTGTTGTTCGTTCCTAGCCAATGTCATGGACAAAGTAGCCACATGTAAATTAGCGGACAACCACGCCGACACCAGCCTCTCCCGACCGGAGCAACGGACTGTGTCGATGTATAACACGTCAGAGGTGGCTCACAGTATACACGAGTTGAGGATCCCAAACTTTAAGAGCCTGCATACGAGCCATGGTGTTAAACAAAGATTCAGTTCCGACACTTTCCAGACAGGAGGCCATGATTGGAAGTTGGAGGCATCAGTGAAGGAAGGGAGAATTTCCGTGTTCACCGAACTGTTGACCGATCCAGGAACGGCTAGTGTTAGGGTGTCCTTATGTTTCATGACAGATGACCCAGGTGACAACTCGCCCCTCATCATGTGGCAAGCTGAAAAAACCTTCAACTCAGAAGGTGATTCTTGTGGGTTTTCGTGTTTGATCAGCCAGGAAGATGATGGGTCAGTATACGCTGATGATGGCTCTCTAACCATTCGCTGCGACTTTGTATTGACCAACAAGTTGTGCACTGTTACAAGTGCCACTTCAGCCGGTGTCGAAGACATGGCTCTTGCGCCACCACCCAACATTGTGTCTCATCTTGAGCAGCTCCTGGTGAGCGAGAAGGGTGCAGATGTGACGTTTCTAGTCGAAAACAGAGAGATTCACGCACACAGCCTCGTCATCGCCACACGGTCCCCGGCCCTATACACGATGCTTCTGGCCACCAACCAGGAGGAGGAGTACATCGTACCGGTCTGGGGTATGAGGGTTGAAGTCTTCAAGGCGGTGCTTCGCTTCATCTACACCGACCAGCTGCCTCCCTTGGAAGAAATAGCCATTGCTACGGGGCATGGTGTGACAAGTATTGCCCAAGACATGTTGGTTGCCGCGTCTCGCTTCCATGTGGACAAGATGAAGGACAAGTGCGAGGCCTTGGTTGGTGAATGTGTCTCGGAACGGAACGTGGTGATCATGCTCGGACTAGCGTGCCGTCACAACTGCACGAAGCTCGAGGATTACTGCATGAAGTTCAACTGATATCCGCAACCCGAGCTAAATTTTAGTTATGTAACTGGTCAACTGTTTTCGTTGCTAAATGGATTCATTTTTGGGGTGTTAGTCTTGAATTATTGTCAATGAGTATTAGTGCAGAACCGGGCAATAGCACCGGTTCGTAAGGCCCTTTAGTGCCGGTTCCACAACCGGCACTAAAGTGTGGTCACTAAAGGCCCCCCCCCCTTAGTACCGGTTCAACACAAACCGGTGCTAAAGGCCAACCACGTGGCACGAGCCAGCTCCGGGGCCAAGAGCCCTTTAGTACTAAATGTTTGTGGGTTTTTGTTTTATTTTTTAGTTTTCAATTAAATTTGTGTTATCAATTTAATTCTTTTTCGTTTGCTGGTATTTTACAATACTACACATTGTACACGTTATATATATATATATATATATATATATATATATATATATATATATCAATGTCTCACAAACCATCATATTAATTAATTCACACATACACACATGTATAGCTATATACAATTTCTCCTACATATGCATGTTGCCTTGAGCCAGTGGCATTAGCCTAATTGGTGCCTTGAACACGATGGGGCGGTAGCGGGTAATAGTATTCTCCCTTGGATTTATGACCTGGTCGAGCAAAAATCCCGCTATTTCCTCTTGAAGTGCTTCTCTGGCGCTCCGTTTCTAGGATCTTCTCCCGCACCTCTGTGAACTGTTAAGAAGGAGATCAATATGCATGTGTATTAGTTGTGTGACTAGATATCGATAATGGTGTAAAAATTGTGAATAGTGTTTTGACAAGCGTACCCATTCCTGTCTTTGAGATCTGCTCCTTTCGGACGCCATCATGCGAATGTTCTCGCAAACGCAGAATGCACACAGATCAGTCCCCTCGCCTGCTTCAGGCCTTTACGAGAATGGAATTTGATCAGATAATAATTAATCAAGCATGATAATTAAAGAGATGGCAGCTAGGTAGCTAGCTAGTACTACTTAATTACTTACCTTGGGTCGAAACCATTTAAGCTTTTGTTTCCATTCGCCTTCCGTGACGCTGATGAACCTTGCCCAAGCCCTGCCCGCCGACAATGAAAATGAATAAAGGGTTATTAAATATAGTTCATATCATGAAAAATGACGAACTAAATAGGCCGAGATATATAGTTAATAATGATAGAAATTACCTGTTGACTATCCCAAACAAGATGTTATAGTCAGTTTTTTATTTGAGTAGTGAGTACAGTATTTCAACTGTTCCAGCGTCAACTTTAATGATACACAAGACCCAGTGAAATCTGCATGCACACACGTTTGCATGTCTTAATTAAGCGGGCATATGTAAAGCAAAAACATGTAGCTAGCTAGTAGGCAAAAACAGAGAATTTGTAGTACAAGACAGTGTGACTCACTGGAAGTTGTAAGGAAGTAGTATATCTTCATTGTATTTGAGGCGCTTCAAGAACTCTAGCATGTTGTCCTCTACGGCCTTTTGATGATGTGCATTTATTTGCCATGTGTATTCATTAACGGTGTTTGGGTCAATGAACCCGATGCCAAAGCGTCCACCTTTTCTCATTTCATATATCTTCATCCTGCATATAATACCACAGAAAAGAATATAGTGAGGATAATTACAGGTAATGATTGATCAAAAGGATCAGTACAGCTAGCTTGAGACTTAAATTACAGAAAAAAATCACTTACAGACAATAGCAACTGACGATAGCTTTGTCGAGTGTGTCTTGATTGTATAACTGAAACAGTTCAGAATACTCAACGGACAAAGCTTTCTCATGGAAGTAATGCTCCTCCTTGACATTCACCATGAAGGACACTCGATCGGAAATCTTGGTAATGTTCATGTACCATTGATGCAATTCATACATTCTCGTTGGGAGGTTCTTGACCTTGTCTGAATGGACCAAAGATTGGCCCCGGACATATTTTCGTTTTATTTCATCCTCTCTAAGCACAGGCATGGGCTCGATCTCGAGGAGTTGTCCAATAGTGATTTTGAGAACTTCAGTCTGCATTATATGGTCCTCCGTTATTACCACATTGCCCACCTCAGGAACGTAAACTGTTTGCCCACAATAATATTGGGGCACGTACTGTCACGTGTTGTTGGCACAACAAGCGAGGGGATCGATTGCGCTGCCTGTTCTCCCAGCTGGGGAATGGTTTTCCCGCATTTTTTGACAGCTACTTCTTGTTTGCTCGATCCCGAGCTCGCCTCCTTACGTAGACGTGCTCGATTTAACTTCCTGATGTGGCGCTCATAGTCTGTGTCAACAGGCTTGGGAGCTGGTGGTTGAGCCATACGAATGAAGTGGTCAATCGTTTCCTTAGGCACTTTCTCCCTTGGCGGCGGTGGCGGTTTCGGTGCAAAATGGGCTTCCACCTCGGACTTCGATATGGCTGCGGTTTCCTCCTCGGAACTGTCATAAGACCTCTGCGGAAGAGGCGAGAGGCTTGGACCATATTTATATCGCTTGCCTCCGCCTGTACTTCCTGTACTACCTCGACTCGTACCGCTACGCACCATAGCTGTGGGGTGTCTCTTCTGCGATTCTTGAGGCGGCGAGACGCCCGCCGACGGGCTGAGTTGGACGAGGAGGAGTGGTCATCAAGATGTGCCGGACTTGGAGGAGGAGTGGCCTGAGGTTGTGCCGGACTTGGAGGAGGAGTGGACGTCTGACGCTGTGGCGGACTTGGAGGAGGAGGAGTGGCGTGACACTTTGCCGGACTTGGAGGAGGAGTGGCCTGACACTTTGCCGGACTTGGTGGACTTGCAGGAGCGGGAGACTGCTGACTCGGTGGCGGACTTGACGAGGAGTCGATGACGCGTGTCGGTGGCCTTCAAAGATGATGCAATCCTTTTTCCATAGGATGATACGATGGTTGGCGTCTCAGAAAGCGCCGTCCTCACCTCCAGGAATGTCAAGCTCTAGCCCGAATATGGCTGCACCACCTCGTCAACCATGACACGAGCATAGCCCTCTAGAATCGAGATGCAATGGTAGGTTGCTTTGGGGGTAATCGAAAAGCTTCTCCGTCCGCCACCTTCATGGATATGTTCTTCATTTTGACGTGTAGCTCGCAGCTAGTGTTCTCCGTGATGTCATCCACGGGATATCTACCCAGCATTGCGTCGTCCGGGGCGGAACCCACGCTGCTTCTCTGCATGGATGGGGCGGTGCTATCCAATGCTGGATCATCCGCTAGCTGCTGCAGCTGCTGAGACCCCCTTTGCTGGCTAAGTGAGTCGATCTGCTCCTGCTGCCGCTGGAATTTAACAGCCAATTCCGCTTGACTTGCTTCTAGGCCTTGAAGGCGTTCATAGTCCCGCTTCCTCTGCTCCTCCTCCATCTTCCTCTTCTTCGCCTCCGCAATCTTCTTTCTCGCACGGGTTCTGTAGTCGTTGTTCCAGTCTGAAAACCCCTCATACCACGGAATAGCGCCCTTGCCTCGTGTTCTTTCCGGGTGTTCAGGATTTCCCAGGGCACGCGTAAGCTCGTCGTTCTCTCTGTTGGGCTGGAACACCCCCGATCGTGCCTCTTCTATTGTAACAAGTATCGCATCGTCGGCTCCGTTCAGACATGCCTTCGTCGAAACTTTGCCTGTCTTCGGGTCCAACTCCCCCCCATGCGCATAGAACCAAGTCCTGCACCTGGGGGGGGCAGCTCTTAGTAACCGGAGTGACACCTGCATCCTCCATCTCTTTCTCAGACTTATCCCACTTAGGCATTGCAACCGCATAGCCACCTGGCCCCAGTGTGACGCCCCCGATTTAATCGTACACTAATCATGCACGCAAATGTGTACGATCAAGATCAGGGACTCACGGGAAGATATCACAACACAACCCTACAAATAAAATAAGTCATACAAGCATCATAATACAAGCCAGGGGCCTCGAGGGCTCGAATACAAGTGCTCGATCATAGGCAGTCGTGGAAGCAACAATATATCTGAGTACGCATATAAGTTAAACAAGTTGCCATAAGATGGCTAGCACAAATCGGGATACAGATCGAAGAGGAGCAGGCCTCTGCACAGGATCCTCCTAAGCTACTCACAGTGGTAAATCGTGAGGCTGCTGCGTAGTAGTAGGCACCTCCAGAGTAGTAGTCGTCATCGACGGTGGCGTCTGGCTCCTGGGCTCCATCGTCTGGTTGCAGCAATCGAGTATAGATAGGGGGGAAAGGGGGAAACAATGCAACCGTGAGTACTCATCCAAAGTACTCGCAAGCAAGGAGCTACACTACATATGCATGGATATATGTGTAAAGGGCCATATCGATTGGACTGAATCGCGTAATGCCGTAATAAGAGGGGGATAGCTAGTCTTAACGAAGACTACGCTTCTGGACACCTGTCTTGCAACAGGTAGGAGGGGACAATCTGAAGTCTTCCAAGTAACATCACATAGCAATAATCCTACCCGGCGATCCCCTCCTCATATCCCTGAGAGAGAGCGACCACCGGTTGTATCTGGCACTTGGAAGGGTGTGTTTTATCAAGTATCCGGTTCTAGTTGTCATAAGCTCAAGGTACAACTCCAAGTCGCCCTGTTATCAAGATCACGGCTATCCGAATAGATTAACTTCACTGCAGGGGTGCACCATCTTACCCAAAGCACGCTTGATCCCATTTGGCGGACACACTTTCCGGGGTCATGCCCGGCCGCGGAAGATCAACACGTCGCAGCCCCACCTAGGCACAACAGAGAGGCCAACACGCCGGTCTAAACCTAAGCGCGCAGGGGTCTGGGCCCATCGCCCTGAGCACACCTGCACGTTGCGTACGCGGCCGGAAGCAGACCTAGCCCAGCAGGCGTTCCAGTCCAATCCGGCACGCCTCGTCGTGCACGTCTGAAGTGCTTGGCTGATATCACGACGCCGATACCCATAACTACTCCAGCGTAGATGGTTAGTGCGTATAAGCTCGTAGCCAACTCAGATCAAATACCAAGACCTCGTTAAGCGTGTTAAGTATCTGTGAGCGCCGAGCAGGGCCAGGCCCACCTCTCTCCTAGGCGGTCTCAACCTGCCCTGTCAGCTCCGCCATAAAGTAACAATCGGGGCCGTGGAACCCAGCCCACCTCTACCGGGATGGAGCCACCCGTCCTTTCAGCCCCCATCTCCGAACAGTACCACAGGTAATGTAATAGTGTAAAGTATATAGTATATACCCTTGATCACCTCCCGAGTGATCACGGCCCGATAGTATAGCACGGCAGACGGACAAGGATGTAGGGCCACAGATGAAAGTACTAGCATCCTATACTAAGCATATAGGATTGCAGGTAAGGTAACAACAGTAGTAACAAGGACAGGCTATGCAGCAGTATAGGATTAACTGAAAGCAGTAACATGCTACACTACTCTAATGCAAGCAGTATAGAGAAGAGTAGGCGATATCTGGTGATCAAAGGGGGGGCTTGCCTGGTTGCTCAGACAAGAAGGCGGGTCGTCGATGACGTAGTCGATCACAGGGACATCAGCATCGGTCTCGGGGTCTACCGGAGGGAAGAGGGGAAGAAACAGTAAATACATAGCGAGCAAGTGCATAACAGACAACAGATGAGCTAGACGTGTTCTAACGCAGCGCTAGGCGACATCTTGGCGAAGGGGAAACATCCGGAAAGTTTTCCGGTTCTACGTCTGTCGACGGAGGAACCGGAGAGGAAAGTTTGCAGGTTCGATAGGTTAGGGTGTGTGGCGGACGAACGGACTGCGTATCCGGATTCGTCTCTGCTGCTCGAGCAACTTTCATGTACAAAGTATTTTCATCCGAGTTATAGATTATTTTATATTAATTTATAAAGATTTAATCATTTTCTAGATTTTCTGGATTTAATTTAATTCGAAATTAAATAGCTAAATGCTAGGTGCACCCAGCTCTGCATACGTGTGTACCAGAGGTCGACAGTGGGTCAGGGGTCCTCGTTGTCCGATCAACGTTTGATCGGGTCAATGTGGGTGGGTCCCCTTGTCATATACTATTTTACTAACCTAATGATTAACTAGACTAATCAGGTTATCAATTTAACTAACACAGGTTAATTAAGTTAATTAACTCTTTAATTAATTAATTTAATTGATATTATTATTATTATTATTATTATTTAATCTCTCTTTTTTTTAAATGTTTCAGGGGCGTGGGGCCCCTTTGTCATAGGCCCCTGGGGGCTTAACAGGGTGGTTAACGGGCGCGGGCGAGGCTGCCCGTTTGGACGCCCGCCCAAACCAGTGGAGGCGCCGGGGCGTCGTAGCCGGCGGCGAGGTGCATCGGGCAGCAAGGGGGCGAGCGCGGCGGTGGTGCGACACGCACGTAGGGACAGAGGCGCGCCTCCGGCGGACGTGCGCGCGCGAGGGCACGGCCAGATCGTCTGCTGGAGCGGGGCACCGGGCGCGGCAACGGAGGACGCAGACGGCGGTTCTGACAACGAGATGGAGGGAAGGTGGGGTCGTCCGGAGAGGCTCACAGCGGAGCTCGTGGAGGGCTCGGTGAAGCCGGGGAGGTCGAGGTCGAGCGGATCAACGAAGAAGTTAGCGGCGGCATCCGACGGTGTCGAGGTGGTGAGGTCGGGGCCGAGTCGGCGACGGAGAGGAGGGGTGCGGAGGAGCCCGGGCGGGGCGGCGTCGGCGGGTGAGGAACAAGGCTGGGAGGGGGGGCGGCGAGGACGACGCGTTCGGCGAGGTCCGTGGCGAGGACGACGCGTTGGCGAGGTCCGCGACGGGCCGGGCGGCACCAGGCGGCGGCGTACGGCGTCGGGCGGCGGAGAAGCGTCGTCGGGCGCGTGGGGGTCGTCCGGCGGAAGTGGTATCGGCGACGACTGGTCGGCCCCGATCCGATCTGGATCGGGAAGTGGGGGCGACGAGGGAGTGACGGGGGAGGGGGGTTTGGCCGACGGGGTCGGCAACGGACGCCGGGCGTCGCGGTCGCTGCCCCGATCCAGAGGGGATCGGGGAGTGGGGGGGCGGCGGTGGTGGATCGGGAAGGGCGTGGGGGGGCGAGAGGAGTGGGGGGGAAGTGAGTTAGGGTTTCCCCCCTCCTGGGGATAAGGCTGGGTGGGTCGGCCGGCTGGGCCGGTGGGCCGGCCTGGTAGGCCGCTGGCTGGGTCGGGTGGCCCAGTGGGGGGGGTGTTCTCTTTTCTTTGTATTTTGTTTTCTTAATTTTTCTTTTACCGTTTTTCTTTTAGTTTCTCTTTTATTTTAGTTTTAGTAAATTACTAAAGTGGCACCTAAATAGATTTTACAAATTATGCCACTGCCACAATAATTTATTACTTATAACAAATTAGTTTTGAAAATGTTTATTAATTTTAAAGCACTTAAATAATTGTATTTGCTACTGTTTTATTCATTTTAGAGTATTTAAACATTTTATAAAAGTGTGGTTTCACCACCATAATTACCTATGCATTATCTGGCTCACTCCGAACATTTTAGTTTTAATATTTGAAAACTTTTATTGTTTGCTTGATTTTGAATTTGAATTGAACAGTTTCGAACTAAGCGAAGTTTATCCACAAGAATCGAGGTGACGTGGCATCATTAGCGGGATTACTGTAGCGTAATTACCCGGGCCACAATTCTCCTCCACTACAAGAAATCTCGTCCGAGATTTAAGAGGGAGTAAGGGAAAGTTCTGGTTACGATATTCTAACGGATCTTCTCGAAGAAGTTAGTTCCTTTAAATCGATGTCTTCAATCCTTTATTCCGATGCATCATGATAAACTTGTCACCATTTCTTCGTGAACTCCATCGTACGTACGAATAGGTAAGGGGTAGCTCTATAATGAAAGGATGTTATAAGGGAAAATCATCTGGGGGTATCCCAAGAATGAACTTATGAGTATCTCTCGAGTTGAACATACGACACACATCGAGAGCAAAGTAAGACAGTGCGATAAGGAGTTTCAAGCGGATAGGCAATCGTTCATTGCCTGAAGTAGGGTGCGAAAGGGTTCAGAGCAACGGGAATAAGTATTGCGTCCGATACCAGAATAGATCAACAGGCAAGTGGCCCGTGAATTACATACAAAGCCAAGCGTGAGGAATAACTTCGGCAACAGGGGTGTACAGGAGAGTCAGGTTTCGATCCTGTGAAACTGTGGGTTATGGGCCCACCATGTGGTTAAAAGTAGAAGGTTGGTGACATCTTGCACGATCATGTAAGCAAGGCATGTCGAGGAGAGTCTCGAGGGTCATGTCGGCAACAACATAGGTACCAAGGGCGAGGGACGAAGAGAACCATCTTCCCGCTTTCGTTGAACGAGGCGGACCAATAGGCAAGGTTCTCGCCCATCGGTGGTTACCTAATGTCATCAACAATAGTAATAGGGTCTTACTTACGAGTGGTACAACGAGGTGCTTACCTAAGCAGGGGATTATCACTGCTTAGATTATATATATCCCAAGAAGGGTCAAACAGACCCATGGAAAGGAAAATGTGATCATTAGGTTAAACAGAACAATGGAAAGGAAAAATGTGTTTAAACACATATTTCAGGGGTATATCCTTCCCAAGGATAAGCCGAGCATGATATCCATGACAGGATATAATGTAGAAAACCCTTTAGGTAAGGGGAGAGAAATTTCATGACATTACCCATACAACGGTGTTCGGATAATTGAGCAAGAAACATTTAGCATTGGGCTTCGAATGTTCTTGTTGAAAATCGAGTATCACAGACATGCTTCGAGATAGCATTGACAAGGCCTTGGTGAAGATCAGACTTTGGAATCACGAAGGATCCATCAGAATAACTTGTAGAAACAGATATTACAATTCCCTCATGGATGAAAGGATAACCCCGCTGAAAAGGAATCTATAATGATAGGTCCTCCAGTAGGGGTGCTAGGCATGACATCATGCTACCGGGTCATCAAAGGATCAACATCATAACTCTTGGAAAGTTGTCCCAACCATCATAGCTGACCGAGATTCAGATCCGATTGGTGTCAGGATACCTCAGACTTAGGATACCTGAGAAGAAAAGGTGCAACGCAAATAGACGAAATGACATTGTAAGATTCTCGGGGAAATGAACTATGAAGTGATTTCCGTTGACAAGAGTCCATCATTAGCCCAAGGAGAGGACAGGAGGTGTCTGGTGAACTCAACGGCAATTCACCGAGATCCCCAAAAGATGGGCTTCCACCATTAAGTGAACAAGGAGATAACATTTGTCAGACCAAATGATATAAGGAAGTATGCTCGAGGAAAACATACACAAGCAAACATTGGTTGAAAGGTGCGCCCGATGGGTTGGGTTGCACGACCAATGTCTTAATTGTGATTCAATATTGGATTGACTAAGAATGAACCATCGACCATTAACTTCAAAGCAATAGGGTTGCTAGAAGTCCAGAACTCAAACAACACCGTTCACTTGTTGGTACCCCGGTTGGAATCGACACGAGGACCAAGAAAGAATGGTGAGGGTGAGAAGTTTCACCATATCAAGAATTCTTAAGAGGTGGTGAAATTCTCACAACGTTCTTGACATAAAAGATGGTAATACTCCAAGGTAAAGACGAACAAATGCTGGATAGCAAGCATCTTAAGGTATAACACAAAACACGAACAAGTTTGTGTTGAACGGAAGGCAATAAAGTGGTCGATGACAACACAAATCATCGAGGGTAAGGATGGTATTTCTCATCATGAATCCGGTTGGTATCCTGGAAGAGCTCATAAGGTTGATGATGATCACGACACATTTTTCGAGAGATTTCATGAAGATGCACTCAATTGGCGATGACATCAAGTCAAAGGAATGATGAAGCAAAAGGTTATTGAAACCATGGGTACGACACAAACTAGAAATCAAGTTTGTTGGTCAAGGAGAAATGGTATGACGAGGAAGATCGACTTAAACTTAGCTCATCGTCGAAACTGGTGCTCCCGGAATAAGGACCAGGTAGCACATTTAAAATCTGCACGACAAGGATATAGCCAAACAGGCCAGGAATGGCGTGATCGGTTAAAAACTCGTACTTAAAGAAGATTATCAAGTGTCGTTGAACCGTAATGCAGACTCGGTTCAGTTATCTGTGTCTCTGAGTGTTTAATAACTCCGAGCCCTAATCGGTGAGTATGTAGTACTTGATGAAGAACTCATAAGAACTTATGCAGTTCCATGATAATCTCGAGATACCAGGGGGGTAATACTCGACACAAGATCAAAGTAGAGGTTGGACTGGTGTATTGATCCATAGGAGACAATTGTTTTAACTTGTCCGAGAAATGAGATCAAAGAAGAACAATCATGGTCGGAACCACGATTGCAAGGGATCAATTCACAGATACCATATGTTAGTTATCAAGGAAACAGTTATTGTTACAAGAAGCTTTCATGATAGGATATATATCGCGTCCATGGGCATGAACACAAGGTTCAAGGTCGACTCCGACTTCTCCAATGTATACCCTTTCATTCACTTCTCGCTTTCGATGAAGTTATAGCGTTGAAATTTTATCTGGCAAAATACCAGAAGAGTACGACTCGTGAAAACTTTCGAGTTCACGCAGATTAAGGAAGGCATAGGTTCAACCCATCGGGGCATCTTAGAATCATATACCAGAATCTTTAGAAGTAATTATCTCAAGCTCGAAGGCAGAGCATGGTTGAGAAAGCAGACGATACAATTTACCAAAGGCATTATGTATCCGAGAAGAGGCTCACAAGTTTATTGAATATGAGGGGCGTTGTCAGATAAAATCCAACAAAGGATCTGGGGGTCCACAAGGAATCTGACGTGAGCATCGGTACTCAACTAGAGGAAGCAGATTATTGAAACAACTGACTAACTCAATTGTCAAATGCAAAGGAATTATGATTTCCAAATCAAGGGATCAGAAGCAATGCTCTGATTAGGGGTGGATAAGTTGAATAGCCTTAGGGTCCAATCAAAGACAATGGGATTGGTCGAGAACCAATTCCGATTAAAAGAATGGCAGCTCACCGAAAAGTAATTTATAAGGGTCAATGATGATTGCGTATTCAAGAAACATATTGAGTCAACAGACTCAAAATGATAATGACAAGGAGTGTCAATATGACTACGGGACTTATGGGATTAACCATAATGCAAGCAAGCAAGAATTTCGAGAGCCAAAGGCTCCAGAGGATTTTCGGAAGATCGAATATTATTTTGAAGACTTTTGTGAAACACATGAACAACTGGGGATGAGCGGATACTCGACAAGTGCGAGGATTTATTTGAAGGGGTATTCATGTGGCAAAGAACTGCTAGGCAGTAGGCACAAAGTATTCTCGGAACAATAGAGAAAACTTCGGGTATCTGGTAATAACAAGGTCAATGGGGATGATCGTATGAATGGCAAGTGTAAGTAGTTATCCAAACGGATTTATCGGTGGTCGGGAATAGCAAAAGTGATGGGCACAAAGTCTCGAGAGAACATCGAGAGTATCTTCGAATCTTCGATTAGCGTACGATCATCTGAAGTGAGGGCTCTCCGGGAGAAAGTACTTGCGAGAACCTAAAGTTAGTTTTGTTTTTAGCAAATTCATTTAACCCGAATAGAAGAGAGTTCGTAATCCCAGAGTAAAGATCGAGGAGTAAACATCCTAATACCACCCAATGGCGACGTGGGCCCATGGGCCGCACAGCCATGTTAGTAAAAGTTTTGTAAAGTCTAGACTCGACTTCGGCCAAGGAGTTGGAAGGGGGATTCCTACAGGCAGTCGGCTCTGATACCAACTTGTGACGCCCCCGATTTAATCGTACACTAATCATGCACGCAAATGTGTACGATCAAGATCAGGGACTCACGGGAAGATATCACAACACAACTCTACAAATAAAATAAGTCATACAAGCATCATAATACAAGCCAAGGGCCTCGAGGGCTCGAATACAAGTGCTTTCGATCATAGGCGAAGTCACCGGAAGCAACAATATCTGAGTACGGACATAAGTTAAACAAGTTGCCATAAGATGGCTAGCACAAATCGGGATACAGATCGAAAGAGGAGCAGGCCTCCGCCTGGGATCCTCCTAAGCTACTCACAGTGGTCGTCGGCGGGCTGCTGCGTAGTAGTAGGCACCTCCGGAGTAGTAGTCGCCATCGACGGTGGCGTCGCTCACAGGCTCCATCGTCTGGTTGCAGCAATCGAGTATAGATAGGGGGAAAGGGGAAACAATGCAACCGTGAGTACTCATCCAAAGTACTGCAAGCAAGGAGCTACACTACATATGCATGGATATATGTGTAAAGGGCCATATCGATGGGTGAATCAGAATGCCGTAATAAGAGGGGATAGCTAGTCTTAACGAAGACTACGCTCGGACACTGTCTTGCAACAGTAGGAGGGGACAATCTGAAGTCTTCCAAGTAACATCACATAGCAATAATCCTACCCGGCGATCCCCTCCTCATATCCCTGAGAGAGAGCGACCACCGGTTGTATCTGGCACTTGGAAGGGTGTGTTTTATCAAGTATCCGGTTCTAGTTGTCATAAGCTCAAGGTACAACTCCAAGTCGCCCCTGTTATCAAGATCACGGCTATCCGAATAGATTAACTTCCCTGCAGGGGTGCACCATCTTACCCAGCACGCTTGATCCCATTTGGCCGGACACACTTTCCGGGGTCATGCCCGGCCGCGGAAGATCAACACGTCGCAGCCCCACCTAGGCACAACAGAGGCCAACACGCCGGTCTAAACCTAAGCGCACAGGGGTCTGGGCCCATCGCCCTGAGCACACCTGCACGTTAACGTGACGCGCCGGAAGCGCAGACCTAGCCCAATGACGTTCCAGTCCAATCCGCTAGCCGCTCCGTCACGACGTCTCAAGTGCTTCGGTGATACCACGGCCGGGATACCCATAACTACTCCCGCGTAGATGGTTAGTGCGTATAAGCTCGTAGCCAACTCAGATCAAATACTAAGACCTCGTTAAGCATGTTAAGTATCTGTGAGCGCCCGAACAGGCCAGCCCACCTCTCTCCTAGGCGGTCTCAACCTGCCCTATCGCTCCGCCATAAAGTAACGATCGGGGCCGTCGGGAACCCAGGCCCACCTCTACCGGGATGGAGCCACCCGTCCTTTCAAATTTCATCTCCTAACAGTACCACGTAATGTAATAGTGTAAAGTATATAGTATATACCCGTGATCACCTCCCGAGTGATCACGGCCCGATAGTATAGCACGGCAAAGCGGACAAGGATGTAGGGCCACGGATGAAAGTACTAGCATCCTATACTAAGCATATAGGATTGCGGTAAGGTAACAACAAGAGTAGCAAGGACGAGGCTATGCAAAGATAGGATTAATTGAAAGCGGTAACATGCTACACTACTCTAATGCAAGCAGTATAGAGAAGAGTAGGCGATATCCGTGATCAAAGGGGCTTGCACGGTTGCTCGAGACAAGAAGGCGGGTCGTCGATGACGTAGTCGATCACGAGGACATCGAGATCGGTCTCGGGTCTACCGGAGGGAAGAGGGGAAGAAACAGTAAATACATAGCGAGCAAGTGCATAACAGACAATGCATGTAGCTAGACGTGTTCTAACGCAGCGCTAAGCGACATCTTGGCGAAGGGGAAACATCCGGAAAGTTTTCCGGTTCGAGACGTCTGTCGAGACGGAACCGGAGAGGAAAGTTTGCAGGTTCGATAGGTTAGGGGTGTGTGGCGGACGAACGGACTGCGTATCCGGATTCGTCTCGTCGTTCTGAGCAACTTTCATGTACAAAGTATTTTCATCCGAGTTATAGATTATTTTATATTAATTTATAAAGATTTAATCATTTTCTAGATTTTCTGGATTTAATTTAATTCGAAATTAAATAGCTAAATGCTAGGTGCACCCAGCTCTGCGTACACAGAAGTGTACCAGAGGCTGACAGGTGGGTCAGGGGGTCCCTGTTGTCCAGTCAACGTTTGACTGGTCAACAGGGGGTGGGTCCCCCTTGTCATATACTATTTTACTAACCTAACAGATTAACTAGACTAATCAGGTTATCAATTTAACTAACACAGGTTAATTAAGTTAATTAACTCTTTAATTAATTAATTTAATTGATATTATTATTATTATTATTATTATTTAATCTCTTTTTTTAAATGTTTTGGTGGGGCCCTTTGTCATAGGCCCCTGAGGGCTTAACGAAGTGGTTAGCAGGCGCGAGGCTGCCCGTTTGGGCGCCCGCCCAAACCAAAGGGCGTCAGGCGTCGTAGCCGGCCGCGAGGTGCATCGGGCAGCAAGGGGGCGAGCGCGGCTGTGGTGCGACACGCACGTAGGGACAGAGGCGCGCCTCGGGCGGACATGCGCGCGCGAGGGCACGGCCAGATCGTGCACGGAGCGGGGGCATCGGGCGCGGCAACGGGAGGACGCGGACGGCGGTTACGACAACGAGATGGAGGGGGAAGGTGGGGGTCGTCGGAGAGGCTCACAGCGGAGCTCGTGGAGGGCTCGGTGAAGCCGGGGAGGTCGAGGTCGAGCGGATCAACGAAGAAGTTAGCGGCGGCATCCGACGGTGTCGAGGTGGTGAGGTCGGGGCCGAGTCGGCGACGGAGAGGAGGGGTGCGGAGGAGCCCGGGCGAAGGCGTCGGGTGAGGAACAAGGCTGGGGGGCGGCGAGGACGACGTTGCTGGCGAGGTCCGCGACGGGCCGGGCGGCACCAGCGGCGGCGTCTGGCGTCAGCGGCGGGAGGCGCTGCCGGGCGCGTGGGGGTCGTCCGGCGACGGAAGTGGCATCGAGCGGCGACGACCATGAGGTCGGCCCGATCCGATCTGGATCGGGGAAGAGGGGAGACGAGGGAGTGACGGGAGAGGGGTTTGGCCGACGGGTCGGCGCGGACGCCGGGCGTCATGATCGCTCCCGATCCGGAGGATCGGGGAGTGGGGGGCGGTGGTGGATCGGGAAGGGCGTGGGGCGAGGAGTGGGGGGGAGTGAGTTAGGGTTTCCCCCCTCCTGGGGATAAGGCTGGGTGGGTCGGCCGGCTGGGCCGGTGGGCCGGCCTGGTAGGCCGCTGGCTGGGCCGGGTGGCCCAGTGGGGGGGGGTGTTCTCTTTTCTTTGTATTTTGTTTTTCTTAATTTTTCTTTTACCGTTTTACTTTTAGTTTCTCTTTTATTTTAGTTTTAGTAAATTACTAAAGTGGCACCTAAATAGATTTTACAAATTATGCCACTGCCACAATAGTTTATTACTTATAACAAATTAGTTTTGAAAATGTTTATTAATTTTAAAGCACTTAAATAATTGTATTTGCTACTGTTTTATTCATTTTAGAGTATTTAAACATTTTATAAAAGTGTGGTTTCACCACCATAATTACCTATGCATTATCTGGCTCACTCCGAACATTTTAGTTTTAATATTTGAAAACTTTTATTGTTTGCTTGATTTTGAATTTGAATTTGAACAGGTTTCGAACTAGCGCGAGTTTATCCACAGTAACCGAGGTGACGTGGCATCATTAGCGGGGATTACTGTAGCGTAATTACCCGGGCGTCACACCCAGCTTATGGAACTTATCCTTTTTTCGGCATTCTTTTTGTTTATTCTCGACCGTTCCTTAGCTAATTCTGAATGCTTGAATTTCACGAAATCGTCCCAATGAGCACATTGGTTCTCTAGTGTTCCCTCGAATCGGAGTCTTCCTTCCTCCCTTGACGTACTTGTCCCATTCACGATTCTTGTGGTTCTTGAATGCAATCGCCATCTTCCTAAGAGCAGCGTCCTTGACTTTCTGCATATCTGCTTCTGTGAAATGATCTGGTAGGGTGAAATATTCCATGAGAGTATCCCAAAGCAGATCTTTTTGATTCTTGTCGATAAAAGTAACATCTGGACGTGGAGCAGCGTCCTCTTTGCCTTTTTGTCCTTTGTCTTTTGCTGGCTCTCTCCATTCTTGAAGGGAGATCGGGAGTTGGTCCTTCACAAGAACTCCGCACTGACGGATGAACTTGTCCGCAATCTTCTTAGGCGCTAATGGTTCGCCATTAGGTCTGACTGCCTCGATATTGTACTTTATGCCCTCCTTCAACTTTTTGTTCGGGCCTCGTTTCGTCCTTTTGCCTGAAGATTTGCTCGACCCGGATGGCTGAAAGAACAAAGATCGATTCGTTAATATATTTTCAAGTCATTTAAAACATGTGATGATCACCAGAAACCTGCTTATATAAATATATATACCTCGCCGGTCTTTGTTGTTTCAGGATCAACATGTTCTTCGTCATCGTCATAATCGTAGTTCATGACTTCATCAATTCGGTCGTCAGCGATCGAATATCATATCACCCTCTCCGATGTTGTTTAGAAATTCGAGCCGTCATAATCTTCTTCATTCTGATTATCATCTGCCCGCGTATCATATCGAACATGGTCTGTTCTCCCTCTCTGTCGGTATTGTTCCGCCATAGCTTTTATTTAACTAATTCAAAAGAAATATAAAACAATTTAGTATTCAAATTACATCGTCTCGAATAATAGATATAATCTTGAATACTTTGTCTAGAATAATAGATACAATCTCGAATACATCGTCTCGAATAATATATAATATTGAATAGTACATCACTGGCTAGCTAATTAAAGATCAAATACTACAGAAGAATCTAGGACACTCGTGCTTCCTGCGTTGCGGGCGGTGGACACCCAAAGAGAAGGAACCCTCACAGGATCATATCTGATGTGAGATCCCTGAAGATACTGCCAGGTATTGGAGAACCTGCCGCCCTCTAATGCAACCACGTAGCGATGGACGTGCTCGTCCTCCTCCCTGACACGGGCGACGCATTCCTCCGGCGGGCCGGGTCCCTCCGCACCGAGATCGCCCACGCGAACGCCACCAAACGAGATCAGGTCGACGACGGACCCGGGGCCGGTTCCTCATCAAGCGGCGCGCCTCGAGCAAGTACCTCCCAGTGCCAGCCCGGCGGGCCAGTCCGGACATGGGCGGCTGGGCGTCGTCATGACGGTCGACGATGAGGATGCGGGCCGGGCATCGTCGATAACAAATACTAGCTATATGCCCGCAAAAATAATATTTTTTAATGATTGGATTTTGATAACTAAAATTTATAACATTTCTACTATTTCAAAAATCTATATACTATTTCATAATAATTAAGCATCTAACACTAAAAACATAAAAAACAATTTCTATACATCCATTAAATAACAGAAAAACAACATTATATAAAAAAATTCCATACTAATTAAACACTAATTATATCCATCTAACATGCATTCATACATATATACTAGTGAAAAAACAATAATCTAAAAATCTAAACTAATTAAACACACCAAATCTAAACTAATTAAATATATACGTGTATGTGTGTGTGTGTGTTCATCATGCTTGTGTGTGTGTGTATGGGCTCGGGGAGGGGCGGCGCCCATGGTGGCCGCTGGGGCGAGAGAGGGGTTAGAGGGGAGAGCTCACAGCGGGCGACGGCGACGGCGTAGGCGACGGCCGGGGCAGCGACGGGTCAGGCGTGACGCTGGGCGGCGACGCAGGGACGGCGCGACAGAAGGGCCTGGGCGGCGACGGAGACGAGGGCGGCGACGGGACGGGACGGGCGGCGACGGGACGGGCGGCGACGGCGACGGGCGACGGGTCGGTGGACGGCGTCGATCGATCAAGGGCGGTTCAATGGGGAAACAGAGGAAGAAACAGAGGAGAATGAAATTTTTCGAAGTGTTGTATATATAGAAGGCACCTTTAGTACCGGTTGGAGCCACCAACCGGTACTAAAGGTCTGTTTTGGCCAGCCCAAGCAGCGGGAAGCGACCCCCTTTAGTACCGGGTGGTGCCACGAACCGGTACTAAAGGCCCCCCCTTTAGTACCGGTTTGTGCCACGACCCGATACTAAAGGGGGTCCGCTGGCGCAGGTGCGGTGCGGCAAGTTTAGTCCCACCTCGCTAGCCGAGGGGCGACCGCACTGGTTTATAAACCTCGCGTGCGGTCGCTCTCTCGAGCTCCTCTCCAAAGCAGGCCCACTGGGCCTCACGTATTCTTTGTTGTTCTGTTGGCCCACTTGGCCTTGCGGGCTGCATCCCGCCCAACACAAAGTTGGGTTTCTAGTCGTATGCAGGCCGCTACGGCCTAGTAGGCGGGCTTTTTTTTTGCTTTATTTATTTTTGTGTTGTTTTTTTTTTGTGTATTTAGAGTTTCTTTGTTAATATTTTTACTATAGGTACAAAAAATTACAAACATTCTGTTAGTGCCCGTAGTTTTCAAATTTGAATAGTTTAAATTTTGAATTATTTGAAATTAGTGTGAATCACTAGTTTGTGAATAATTTAACTTTAAAAATCAGTAAAGGCATGAAAGAATTTGTTTGCACATAAAATTTATTCGCGTTTCAAATGCCAAAACACATAACTACCCTAACTATTACAGAGATTCCCCTCTGGGTGTGAAACATAGAAGAAAGTGATGATAGTGAAGCCGATCACATCCCAGATCTTTGGGTGTGAAACTTTTTCTTCGCGTGTGTCCCTTTGCACCGTAACCATGAAAAATCTTCATCATTTAACGGGATGCTCGGGTCAATATTCACTGTGAATGGAGAAATTTCATCAAACTTTTCATAATCTTCTGACCTGTCTGCCTTGTCATCCACTCCCACGATGTTTCTCTTCCCAGAAAGAACTATGTGCCACTTTGGCTCATCGTACGATGCATTCGCTTCCTTATCTTTTCTTTTTCTTGGCTTGGTAGACATGTCCTTCACATAGAAAACCTGTGCCACATCATTGGCTAGGACGAATGGTTCGTCTGCATACGCAAGATTGTTGAGATCCACTGTTGTCATTCCGTACTGCGGGTCTTCCGTTACCCCGCCTCGTCTCATATTGACCCATTTGCACCGAAACAAAGGGACCTTTAAACCACGTCGATAGTCAAGTTCCCATATGTCCTGTATATAACCATAATATGTTTCCTTTTCCGTCTTGGTTTCTGCATCAAAGCGGACACCACTGTTTTGGTTGGTGCTCTTCTTATCTTGGGCGATCGTGTAAAATGTATTACCATTTATCTCGTACACTTTGAAAGTCATTATATTCGAAGATGGTAACTGGGACAGCAAGTACAGGTCATCTTCAATAGAGGTGTCATGCATGGTACGTGTCTGCAACCAGTTGGCGAAACTCCTGGTTTGTTCACGTGTAATCTAGTCATCAGACCGCTCCGGGTGTTTGGAGCGTAGCAAATTCTTGTGTTCATCCATATACGGAGCCACCAAGGCGGAATTCTGTAGAACTGTGTAGTGTGCTTCAGTGAGAGAATGTCCGTCCATACATATTATTTGTTCCCCTCCTAGCGTGCCTTTTCCATCCAGTCTGCCCTTATGCCGCGATTCAGAAACACCAATCGGCTTAAGGTCAGGAATAAAGTCAATACAAAACTCAATGACCTCCTCATTTTGATGGCCCTTGGAGATGCTTCCTTCTGGCCTAGCACGGTTATGAACATATTTCTTTAAGACTCCCATGAACCTCTCAATAGGGAACATATTATGTAGAAATACAGGACCCAAAACGTTAATCTCTTCGCATAGGTGAACTAGGACGTGCGTCATGATGTTGAAGAAGGATGGTGGGAACACCAACTCGAAACTGACAAGACATTGCACCAAATCATTCTGTAACCTTGGTATGATTTCTGGAGCGATTACCTTCGAGAGATTGCATTGAGAAATGCACATAGCTTCACAATGGCTAATCGAACGCTTTTCCGGTAGAAGCCCCTCAATGCAACCGGAAGCAGTTGCGTCATAATCACGTGGCAGTCATGAGACTTTAGGTTCGGAACTTTTTCTCTGCCATGTTTATTATTCCCTTTATATTGACGAGAAGCCGACGGTACCTTAATATCGAAAGGTGCATTCAAAGAAGATTTCCTTCTCTTCTTTGGTAAGAGCGTAGCTTGCATGACCTCGATATATGCCGTCTTCTCCGTGCATACGTTGCTGGTCCTCCCGTGCCTCGTGTGTATCTTTTGTCTTCCCATACACGCCCAAGAAGCCAAGCAGGGTCACGCAAAGATTCTTCACACGTGCATCACGTCGATTGCGGAGCGGACCTCTAGGTCTTTCCAATATGGCAGGTCCCAAAATATAGATTTCTTCTTCCACATGGGTGCGCGTCCGTCAGCGTCCTTTGGAACAGGTTGTCCGTCAGGACCCTTTCCAAATATCACCTTCAAATCCTTGACCATATCATGTACATCAGCACCAGTACGGTGGCGAGGCTTCGTCCGTGATCCGCCTCACCTTTGAAATGCTTGCCTTTCTTTCTTACGGATGCCTGCCGTAAGAAATCGACGATGTCCTGTACACATTCTTCATACAACTATTCAAATATATCGCTGTCGGTATCATCCAAACAGTGCGTGCATCCGCGGTATCCCTTGTTTGTCTGTCCTGAAAGGTTACTGAGATCAGGCCAATCATTGATGGCCACGAACAGCAACGCCTTTAGGTCAAATTCTTTCACCATGTGCTCATCCCACGCACGTACACCTGTTCCATTCCACAGTTGTAAGAGTTCTTCAACTAATGGCCTTAGGTACACATCAATGTCGTTGCCGGGTTGCTTAGGGCCTTGGATGAGCACCGGCATCATAACGAACTTCCGCTTCATGCACAACCAAGGAGGAAGGTTATACAAACATAGAGTCACAGGCCAGTGCTATGGTTGCTGCTCTGCTCCCCAAAAGGATTAATGCCATCTGCGCTTAGACCAAACCATTCGCTCCTTGCGTCATCTGCAAACTCCTTCTCGTACTTTCTTTCGATTTTTCTCCACTGCGACCCATCACCGGTACTCTCAACTTTCCGTCTTTCTTACGGTCTTCTTCGTGCCATCGCATCGCCTTGGCATGCTCTTTGTTTTGGAACAACGTTTCAACCGTGGTATTATAGGAGAATACCACATCACCTTGGCAGGAATCTTCTTCCGGGCGCCGCCTCGACATCACCATGCTCATCGCGGCTGATCTTATAGCTCAATGCACCACATACCGGCAAGCGTTCAAATCCTCGTACTCACCGCGGTAGAGGATGCAATCATTAGGGCATGCATGTATCTTCCGCACCTCTAACCCTAGAGGGCAGACAGCCTTCTTTGCTTCAGACGTAGTCTCGGCAATTCGTTGTCCTTTGGAAGCATATCCTTTATCATTACCGCAACTTTCCAAATCCCTTGTCGATACACCATTCTCGCCTTCCATTGCAGCAATTCCAGGTGTGGTGCCCAGCTTTTCTTGTCACCCTCGCAATTCGGGTACAACAATTTTTGTGATCCTCTAACATGCGCTGCAACTTCTTCTTCTCCAAATCACTTGCAGTTTCTCTTTGCATCGGCAATGGCCCGACCTAGATCATCAACGGGCTCATCTGATGCCTCTTCTTCAGCTTCTTCCCGCATTGCTGGCCCAGCTTCTTCCTGCATTACCGGCTCAGCTTCTTCCCCCATTGTTGTATCATCGTATTCAGGGAACCCATGGCCAGGATAGCTATCGTCGTCCTCTTCTTCTTCATTGTCTTCCATCATAACCCCTCTTTCTCCGTGCTTGGTCCAAACATTATAGTGGGGCATGAAACCGGACTCAAACAGGTGGACGTGAATGGTTCTTGACGTAGAGTAATTGCGACCATTCTTACAGCCAGCACATGGACAAGGCATAAAACCATCCGCCCGCTTGTTTTCCTCAGCCGCAAGCAGAAAAGTATGCACGCCCTCAACGAACTGGGGAGAGCATCGGTCATCGTACATCCATTGCCGGCTCATCTTCATTACACAACACCGAATAGACCAAATTAATACAAGTTCATACATAAAGTTCATACAACACTTAAATGCAACAAACAAATAACTCTCTAGCTAAAGCATTTAAATGCAACAACAAATGCGATCAAGATCGCAACTAAGGTAACAATTGATCCAACAGCATAATGATACCAAGCCTCACTATCGATGGCATATTTTCTAAACTTTCTAATCTTCAAGCGCATTTTCTCCATCTTGATCTTGTGATCATCGATTTACATCGGCAACATGCAACTCCAATTCCATCTTCTCCCCTCAATTCTTTTCAATTTTTCTTTCAAGTACTCGCTTTCTCTTTCAACTAAATTTAACCTCTCGACAATAGGGTCGGTTGGAATTTCCGGTTCACATACCTCCTAGATAAAAATATCTATGTCAACTTGATGGGCATAATTTGTCATAAACACGAAATGCAACAAATAGTTTTAAAAGAGAATATACCACATCCGAATCATAACAAGGACGAGGGCCGACGGGGACGGATATCAAAACCATGGCACTATGTATAACAAACAACGTACGAGTAAGATAATTATTATACGAGTAACTATATATCCAAATCACACAAACATCAATTTTTTATATAAAATTTCATGAACAAGAGGCTCACCACAAGGTGGTGCCGGCGACGGAGACAAAGGGCGATCGGCAGTGGTTACGACAGAGATTTAGAAGGCACTAAGTAAACCACACCTACATATGCAAACTAAGTGTTATCTTGACCTCAAATTGCATATAAATCAAATACTAGCACATATATATATTTCCTCCCAAATTACTAAACTCACAAATTAATAACTATATGAACCAATGCAAGAGCTAATCTAGCAATGAGAGATGAAAGGACAAAGTTGCTAACCTTTGTGATCACTTGAATGGATGGGGGCCTTCAAATCTTGACAAATTTTGGGCAAAATGTGTGATGAGCTCGAGGGGAGAAGAGGAAGAGGAGAGAGGAGAGGAGAGGGGAAAGGGGGAAGAACAGAGCGAGCTGGACGAAGGGTTTATATGCAGGAGGACCTATAGTACCGGTTTGTGGCACGAACCGGTACTAAAGGTGCCGGAGGTGGCCCAGACTGACAACATCCTGCCACCACCCTCATTAGTACCGGTTCGTGGCACGAACCGGTGCTAAAGGTTAGCCACGAACCGGTGCTAAAGGCTAGCCGTTGGAACCGGCACTAATGTATACATTTGTGCCGGCTCTTATACAACTAATGTGCTTCAAGTTTGACCCTTTTTCTATTAGTGGAGCAAAACAGCGCGTACAACACCCAGTCAGCTAGAACGCACAACCAAATTTATGTAGCCCACATGCTGCTTGCTAGACAGTAAAACGTATAAGAGCAACTCTAGCAGACCCCGCAAAACGCCCGGCCCGCAAAAATTCCGACGAGTATGCGGGCTCGGGCCAATTTTCCGGCCAGAACAGAGCCCGCATACTCGACCGGCCCGCAAATTTTTTTGCAGCAGCCCGCAAACCGCACGCTCCGAGCACTATAAGTGCGGTTCCGCGACCCTTTTTGCGGGTCCAAACCCTATCCCCCGCCGCCGCGAGCCACCTGATTCCCCTTTCCCCTCTCCAAATTTCTCGCCGCCGGCGACCCTCCGCCCCGCCTCCAGCCGCCATGTGGGGGCGAATGTGGAGCTCCGGACGCGGCTCCGGCAGCAGATCCGGCCGTGAGAGGGACCCGGAGCACGAGCGGCGCGTCCGGTCCGACGGCGGGAGGAAGCGCGGCGCCCGGAAGTGGACCAACCACGGCTGTCGCCGCCGGCGAGCTTCGAGCGCAAAGAGACGGAGGAGTACGACCGCCGGCGTGCATCCTTCTCCTCCGCGAGGTCTTCCTACGTCGGATCCTCCTCCTCCTCCGCCGCGGGGTTCCTCCCCGTGAAGAGGAGTTGTCGGACGAGGAGGAGGAGCCGGAGCCGCCGGCGCCGTTCGCCTTCGTCCCGGTGAAGGAGGAGCCCGAGGAGCCCGCTCCGCTCGGCCGCCGCGGAGTCGTCGGGCCCGAGGACTTTGAGAAGGCTGACGAGTGGCGCCGCCAATGAGAAGGCTGACGAGTGGCGCTGCATCCGCGCGGAGCGGGCGGAGAAGTACGTCGATCTGTGCAGCTTCGGCGAGGAGGATTGAGCCTCCGGCTCCTCCACAGCGTCGTCCAGTTTGCCGCGACCTTGCCGCCGTCAGATCTGACCCCCTAGTACTAGTTTAACGTAGTATGTAGTATAGCTCTGCTTGTAGTTTGTTGATCATGTGATGAACTATGTAGTATGTGATGAACTATGTTTGTGCAATTTCTCCCGCGAAAGTATTTTTTTCAAAATATGCAGGTTTAGACACGGGTTCTGCTCGGCCGCGCATGTTTTTGACCCGCAAACGCGACCTTCGTCAACCCGCAAACGCATTTTACGGGTCGTATTTTTGTGGGGTCTGCTAGAGTTGCTCTAAGTCTGTGTGCTATATACAGATTTATTTCATAAGTTTATTACGGTTTTCGTACACATGAAAAAAAAATGTTTTGGAAATGGCAGAGCCAATAGGGTGCAGGGTGGCTCCACCCTAAGAGTTTGGCCCAGCCCATATGGGTGTGAAGAAAAATAAGTAGAAAAAAGCCCAGCCCAACTACCTATTGTCCCACCCTAAAAAATTGGGCTAGATCTGCGACTCCAGATCTCATATTGGTATATGCCCTCTGCCAGTTCTTCGGTTGGTTCATATAGTACTCTAGTACTATTCTTTTGGTTTTGTGCCTTTTTTTTCCTTCTTCTGCAGAGATCGTCTCTTCTTCCTTTCCGAAAAAGAATTGCATTTTGTTCAGAAATTATGTTATGCCTCGTTTTGATTAGAATGGCTTACAAAATGACAAATATATTGGCTGGCTTGCCATAGGGGAGTGGTCCCTCGACGTCGAGCTCCTCACCTGACGCAAAAACCTCCATGACGGTCGTTGTACTCCGGCCACTTAGAAGCTGCTCGATGAAATGCCGCATAAGAAGAGACATGGGATGAAGATGAACACTGAGTCATTGACACATGCGTCACTCGCGATCACACCTATGAAACCAACGCAAACCAGACCAGGCAATGAGACAAGAAATCGATTTTTTTAGAGATGGCGAAAGAGGGCGTATTATAGAAATGCATTTATAGGACCCCAAAGAGACGATATTATTAGCTGATCAAAAGTCAGACAATCATATGTTCAGCAAGAGAGGAAGAGCCTGCAGAAATCAACAAGATCGTGGTTGCAGTTCAGTCTGATATGATCGAGAATTGACAGCTGTATGGTCAGTCTAACATTTCCTCTTGAATTATCCTTTTCCTTTTCAATAAATGAATATGCATGTCTACACCCATATCTATGAGCCTCATCTGTGATTGGTCCCTGCAGGTCCATCTAATTTCCAGGTTTTAACATAGCTTGTCCAATTATTTGTTCCCTTTTGCTTATTTGTGCATCACTTTTCATCGAAAGGGACACGTGATCTTCTGTGTTCTCAATCCCTGATATTACACTATTGATAACAAAAAACTTGCATGACAAGCATTGCATGCGAGATCAAAAGCTAATATCTTAACAATGTATCTTGGACCAGTACATTTTTTTCTCTAGAAAAAATGCGATGATAAGAGGTGGAGGAATTCAGAACCTGTCGGAGAGAAAGAACAAATCCCACTGACCGACTACTGACAAAAAGAGGGAGCTAGCAAAAGTAAGACCTAGTAAACTGGTAAAGGTTTTCAGATAACGTCAAAAACCATAAAGACACATCCAATAGGTAAAAGAAATACTCCCTCCGTTCCAAAATAAGTGACTCAACTTTATACTAACTTTAATACAAAGTTAGTATAAAGTTGAGTCACTTATTTTGGGACAGATGGAGTACATCAGAAGAGGATGCCGACCTACAACACGCATATCAGGATTAATTAGGCCTGAAATAATATATAAGACTCATGGTACACGATATTTATTTTGGCGTAAAGATGTGTTTAATGTTTATTCCGCACAAAAAAAGCCGGGATAAACTTGCACCATGAAGTGTACTATCTTGCTTTAATAGATACCAGAATCTGATCACATAGTCAAGTGGGGTTTATCGGGTTGCATCACAAAATGCTTATGCTAACACTGATATTATTCTGTTCTATGAGTGGTTCTCGGACGTAGTTATCCATAACACGGAAATATGACAACGGCCCTTTCTTTATCAATGATTTTTTCTTTAATTCACTTATTATAAAAGTTATCATGTAAGAGCCCACTGAATCAAGGTGATGCCAAATTCTGATTATCTACTTTCATATATATGCCCGAAATTGTAAAAGGATTTCGACCCGCACCTCATATGTTTTGTCGAGAAAATTATGTTTGCGTGTGTCTTCTTGAAATTGTCTTCCTCTTTATTAACGTTCAATTAATCACATAAGAAAAAAAAATATGTTTCAGTGTTTCTCATCATGGAAAACTCTTTCTAACTAAATAAATAAGAAGTTGTATTAGTGCTGGAATGACCTAATCCAGCCCCAAATAGACAACCGGTGTACGTACGTCCATGTCGACGGGTTAGATCCGAGTCGAGCATGAACGAACACATGCAAGCCGTGGATCACACGTATGGAAAGTATCCTTTTGAGCTCGAGCTCTTTGAGCCTGGATGAACAGTACATTCGTAAATAAATAAATCTGAATTTTTTTTGTGGTATACTTTGGCAAATGTTCTAAGTGTTTGCAAATTTTCATCATGAGATCACAATCTGGAAGGTGTGGCAAAAAAAATCAGTGTTTCAAAATACTTTCGAAAGTAGCATTTTCAGAACATCGTCTTTGTTCTTTTGTCACGCCTCCCTCGAATGTGATCTCATGTTTTCAAGCGCTTGTAAAATTTGTCAAAGTTTATCGCAAAAAAATTCAGAATGTTTTGAATTTTTTTTTCATTCCATTTTGATTTTACTGTTTATGGAGGCTCATTTGAGCCCGAGCTCAAATACTCCACGTCCACATGCAAGCCGTTTTTAAGGTTAGGTATAATTAGACGAGACGAACCGCACGATCGATCCAACTTGATTTATCCAGCCAAGGCCTCCATGGAATATGTCTAACTAGTGATAACTAGTTGGCCATCAAACTTCATCCATCACAGGCAAGCAATTATCACTCAATAATTCTCGAAAGTACGCGCATCTTACCTAGCAATAAAATATAGCATACTCTGCCTTGTGGATTAGCGAGGCAGCACAGAAAGGGATGTATAAAAAGGACAGATTAATGTAATCCCAACCAGAAAAGGATCAGATTTAATCTAATGAGAAAGTGGTGGTGTTCTTGGAGTCTGATGAGGCAGGCATCCATGATCTATGATGCATGTGATCCCTCCCATCCATCATCCGTGGATAACTCTCAAGCCAAGCCAGGGAATGCATATCAGCTTTTTCTCTCGCTCTCTCACTTTGGCTTTACGGCCACCCGAGCCTGACATCATCATGCATATATGCATATCATAACACTGTCCCGTTCCGTTGCGTGCTCTACAGCGGCAATGGATTCCGTCCGTCTGTTAGCGAACGGCCGCCGATGGTTTGTTCTTCTTTCCGTTCTACTACTAGTAGTACAGTAAATAGTAGCGCGCGCAGCAGCCAAGATCAGTCTAATCACAGTCAAATTAGTAGTATGTACGTACTATATAAACCGTTGATGAAGCGCTAGCTGGAATAAGCATGGATATTTACATGTCATCTTCAACTCAACTAGGCCGATCACGGAATAGATTAACATTTTCTTAGCGACAAGTTGCGTACTGATCAACCACGGCGGCGTATTACTGGTAAACTCCGTGGTAGTATGTACGTAGTAAAATCAAATTAACCTGCCTCTCTTTAATTATAGTCAACTTATTTGTCGTAAACTCAAATATTAATTAACCAACCAACTCAAAGACGATTTGGTTAAGTACGCTGCAACTGCGGGATGCTCACCATACGGCCACATGCGATACTGTATGGAATACGAGTAATCAAAGTAGTACACCGACGTATGTTTACCTGTGTGTGGTGTCACTGGACAGGCTGAACTAATTTGATCGGTTATCTTTATAATAAGATGATATGTTTAATTTGTCAATTTAAGATAGCTTTTTTTGCATAGTAATACGTGTCTTATTAATAACATAAAAATTTAGTTACAAGCCACGTAAACATCGACATTACAGGACTGAAACGATAGAATAATCCTATGCAAAAAAACCAGCGCATCGCCCTTTCCATTAAGGAGAAGGACACAAATCACCTTGAGACAGATCACCTTTTCACCCAAACTCGACACGGCTCCATCGCTGATCAGCAGCTTTATGGACCCCCAAAGTAGTTTGCCTGAAGCAAAATCACTGCCGTTGAAAGAATCAGACCGGGGCAATGTGTCCCCGGACACGCCATCAAACTCCAGAACTGACACCCCCGCACGACTACGACGTCGAAGGAGGAAACCAGAACTGTCAGCCTCCAACCACAAACCCAGCACAAGATGCACCATCTTTCAGCTGTCACTTGCCTAGACAAGCGTCTGCGCGTACTCCTGGACGACAAAACCTCTCTGCTCCACCATGACGTTGGAGACAACGCTGCAGCAACGGTGACAGAGCAGAAGGAGAGACACACCTGATGTGTCATGCATGGCAATAAATGAGACCACATATGATGCTAATCTATGATACTATGCAGTATTGATGTAGAATTATACACTAGAATTATATGCATGATACTAGTATATGAAACTCCCAACTATAACCAGCCTTAATCGAGAGAGAAACCTAATTTACACGCCTCTCCAATCAAGGGGCTAAACAGTCCGTGGTGCCATGCATCATGAAAAGTCCGTGGTGCCATGGATCCTTGTCGACCATGATCGTACCTAGCTAGCTCGTTAATTAGCTGACGCACTTGTGCATGGAAGCCGTGGGCAGTACGTGCATACGTACATACGTGTACATGTCACATGCACACACATGTACTGTTATACTACCATTACCACACCATGAAGGTCAACGTCTGGTCTCATCTGCTTCCGATTCCGAGTGACGCATGGTTAGACTACTTGTCCGGCAAGAGGCAGCGTGAACATGCGCAAGTTGGTGATGCATCGATCGACCAATAACCGCATCTTCTGGGAAGCTTCTTCACTCGGGAGGGGCATGGAATTGGAACACACGAAGATGCAGATGCAGATCGTCCTCCTCCATGCATTCTGCTTGCTGCACACAGACACACACACACACGCGCACGCATCCTTATGTGGCACACATTACGATCACCAGCTGCAAGGAGTAAGGTGCAACTGTTGAGAGCACATGAACACGTTCGCTTGCACTGCCGCTGCCCTTCTACGGATCTGGCTTTGCTTCGGACGGTCTACTGTAGCATGCTCCGGTGGATGGATAGCACAAGGTACTACTAATTTGTTCGAATTACCACCGCTGGACAAGGTAATATGATCGCATCCATGGTTAATTTGTTTATTTGCAACCGGGCGATGGATCCATCCATGTAAAAAAAAACTCTGTGGAGAATCTGCAGCAAGTCGTGCGTACCTGGCTTCAGGCAAGGTGCAGCAACAGCAGGAGTAAACCATACTAGCCAGCCAACTAGCTAGGATCGTCGATATCAGCTCAAAAAGATTATAAACTGCATACTAGCCCGTCCTGTTTGTCTCTACACTCTGCAGTGCGCCCGACTTCATTGTCACGAGATCCCACGTGGCAGCAGGCTGGCCAGCTCCTGGTCTCAGGAATGATCCACGAGGGCTGGTCGCCAAATGGCTGACGAGGACGAGCAATCCGTGCAACTGGTTGGATGCATCACCGTGTCCGTGTGGGTTAGGGTACACGCAAGCTTTGATTATGATGTACCCATATCTGACAGAATCAAACAGTTGCACAAGTGGATTCATAATAATCATATGTTCCTGTATCTCTATGTATGTATCAATCAATCAATATAATAAAGTGTGTCATTTCTCATGTGAAACAAAAAATAAAATTCAAATCCAGGCAGCACTTGTTATTATCTTTGGCTCAAGTAATTAAAACAAAAACAAAAATAATGTGCTACTCCCTCCGTCCCATAATATAAGAACGTTTTTGACACTAGTGTAGTGTTAAAAGCGTTCTTATATTTTAGGACAGAGGGAGTAGCTCCTAGCACGGAGAACATGCACAATTTCTTGGAAGTTGCCGAATGGTTCTCCTTGCCTTAACTAAAAGCGCTTTTGGAACAAACAATGTGCTAGGCTAACCAAGCATAGGAGACACACAAATAAATAAAGCATGCAGCATTGCAACAAGATGATTGTTTTTGTATGGCACGTCATGTCCAAAAACGAATTCCGTTCGGCCCGCTGACGAGCCCAGCACTCGTCTCGCCCAGGCCGCCGCCGGCGTGTCCCGCTGCCGGACACCGGCATATTCCAATCCTCCCCGTCTGTGGCGCCATGATTATCCTAATTAATTAACTCTTTATCAAAGCAACGCATCCACTGACCTTCATTGGAATCTAAAGACACAACCGATGATGAAACAAAGCAGCAAAAGATCAGATGCAAAAAAGAGCGTTGGAGACTGAAGCTCCAAGAAAAAAAAATCATAAAAAGTAAAATATCAGCAACGTTTGATCAAAGCAAACGGATAACGGAAATGAAAAGCCACATGATCGGGCCATGATACAACACAGGCATTTCCCTTTCAGGCGCAAGGAAGGCAGAGGTGACCAATCGACAGCCTTTCTTCACACGGTCAAGCCAGCCAGCACCACTTAAATCAGTGGAGGTAACACACTGCGTTAAGTGACCCTTTTCATACATATCCTGTGAAAATTAACACACGGTCAAGCCAGTCAGGACCACTTAACGCAGTGATGGTAACACATTGCGTTAAGTGGCCCTTTTCACACATATCCTGTGAAAATTAACACATGATCAAGCCAGACAGGCCGCCAATAACTTGACGCGGTGGAGGTATTGGTTGCAATGGTGTCATCAATTTGTGGTTACATGACGACCTCGCTGCAACGCATGCTTGCCTCCCCTTGCTGCCACAATCACTAATGCGGCAGGCGCTCCAAGCGGCGAGGAAAGGGTGCCGCTGCTTTGCATCCCGCCCCGGAGAGCTGGCTCGCCATGGTCCGACGCGTCTCATGGGATCCCTCTTCTGCGTAAAGGAAAATGGGATGTGCCGGTGATCAAGTAGAAGTCGCTGCAGCCATTGCCCGCGCTATCGACAAGGAGGTGTGGTGTCGTGGATCTGGTTTGCGTGGGCGAGGACGGGTGAGCTTGTGGCGACCCATGGTGGTGTTGTCTAATAGAGATTAGCCATCAGATGCTCCTTGAAAGACAGTACATGGCCTCTTGAGCGTCCCACCGGGATTTCGGCGGTACCAGTGACCTTCCTCTTCTGTCAATGTCTGTTGTTTTAGGCGAGCAACTTTTGTAGCGGTTCAGTTGCCTTCTCATGCGGGCATGCTCACCTGCCGTCAGGTCAGTGCGCATTTGCAACAACTGGGCTCATGGCAAATGGAGGAGATAGCATAGGATGAATTCAATAGGGTGGTGCATCTCAAGTACCCGTTCTTGAGCTCCAGGGTGAAAACCCTAGGTCTAGCCTCTTATCGGTTATGTCTGGCAATGGCGGCATTTTTGGCGTCGCTACCCTGATGAAGCCATTGATTGAAGTTTGCTCAGACTTGATCTTCATGGTGAAAATCCACGATCTAACTTTCGAGTGTTGGATCCGACGACGGCGCCGTCACTTATGTGTCGTTTCCTTCTTGGAGGCGTTGCTTTTGAAGAACCTTCTTCATGGTCCTTGTATTCGCATGAGATAGTTGGTGCAAATGGTTATGGTTGCACATCATCAAATGTTGTTTGTATCGCTTCATGGCATTTTTTTCTCTTTCCTTCTTTTTATCTTCACTTAGGCATAGCTTCGGTCTTGTATGACTTAGCTCTTTGGCATCACGATCATATGGCGTGTGTATGTTGGGTGTGCAGAGGTCGGATGTGGCTCATTGTAATTGTATCCCTCAATGCTATATTATGAGTCAATAAAAACGCCCTTTATCGTAAAAAGATAGCCAGGTAATTATTGTTTGTACAACACTACAAAAACACATAATATGTTACATCATTTCATTATGATTGATAGCAAGTAATATTTATTACAGAAATTGAAGAATGAAGAGGATAGGAGACATTTTGCTGAAAAAAGTATGGTTCCCAAAATAACTTTGTCCATGTTTGAAAGACCACATTGATCTTTTTTGTATGATATTGGTAATTGATAGGAACATTCACATGTCATATTGGTTGTCAAAATTTTGTCTTTTGAGGAGGACCACCCTAGTTTCAAATCCTAGCTCTACCACTGTGGGAAGAAGAAGCTAAGTAGATAAACATCATAGTCGTGGATCAGCAACTTATCACATACCGTTGGTCCAATGCTTGTGTGGTTGAAAGTGGTACTTTGTTCGGAGCGCGTCGATGACGTCAACCAGATCACATGTCAAAGTTGGTGATGCATCGATCGACCAATAACTGGACCTTCTGGGAGGCTTCTTCGGTTAGGGGAAGGATGGAATTGGATCACATGCAGATGCAGCAGGGCCGCGTCCTTTTCCAGGTATTCTGCTTGCTTGCTGCACACTCCCACGCATCCTGATGTGGCACACGTACATTACCATCACCAGCTGTAGCGTGCTACTGTTGAGAGAGAGCACTTGAGCACGTATGCTTGCACTGCCCGTCGTCCACTCGTCCCCCTGAATCCTGCAGCTGCCATGGATCTGATATGATCTGGGCTCTTATATTATGGACGGAGCTCTCTGTTCACTTTTGTAAGACCACTTAGACATTTAAGACAGCACCTAAAACAGTTCAATTTCAGCTGTCCTAAACGACTTACAAAAGTGAACAGAGGGAGTAATGAAGATCACATCCATGCCATGCCATGGTCATGCTCTGCTTTTTGTCTAGTTGTGATTGGGCATCGATCCATGTAGAAACTCTTTGTGAAGAATCTGCAAGCAAGGTGCTGCCTGCCTGGATCGATGGACGTCTAATCTTAGCTGTAGTGGAGCGTCGACAGATAGATAGATGAAGAGTACAGTACAATTACAATAAGAAGGCCAAGCTGGGTAAGCTAGTCTTTTGTTCACACCACCATCTGGGCCTTGCAATCTTTGTCGACCGGTAGATAAATGAAGAGTACATCCGACGGACCCTTCTGGCCTCTGGGCATTGCATTCTTCTCCAGTGTGTGTGATACCGGAGCAAGATGCAGATAACAATGCCAAGATGATTAGTCCCAATTGGTGCGTAGCAGCACTAGTTTGGGGAGACTAATACTCCTGTCTATACTTAACGGGCCTTGTCGCAAAATGGCTGACGAGAACAAGCGTGCAAGTGCAACTGGCCGGTTGTATGTAGTATCACCGTGTGGGGTACATGCAAGCTTTGACTATGATGTATCCATATCGTGGGGTTGGACGCGCGCACTAGATCGCCGATACAAATCAGGGCAACACCCACCTGCCGCCCCCGCCACATTGGCACCTACGACAGGTGGGTCCAACCTGTCAGTTTGGCTGTTTTCACAAGCAAATTAAGGTACATTATGATGTATCATCAGGCAGGCTGGCTGTAGTAGATCAACCTGCAAAATAAATAAATAAATAAATAATGGCTACTAGATCGATTGCCCGCCGTCATGCATTTTATCCTATATATCCAGGGCAATATTAACTGTACCAAAGCCAAGCACATGTCCTTCTCGCTCTATGCATGGTGCTTCAACGACGAAACATGCCATTATATCTTGCATGTCGCTCCGTTTCTATATATTACCCTAATCGTAGGCAAGTAATTGAGTACTCCCTCCGTTCCTAAATACAAGTCATTGGGGGAGTGTAAACTGAACTCCCCCAGCGACTTATATTTTGGAACAAAGATAATACATGCCATCTGTTTTTTTTTTGGGAGGGGACGAATCAAACACACGTGAACTTGGATATGGACGCTCACCCGTCTCTGGAGGACACATATCTGACATAATCAAACAGTTGCAGAGGCGAATCCATAATGATCATATGTTGCTGTACGTATATATCAATATGAAGCATGCCGTCTCTTCCCTGAAATAAAAATAAAAGTTGTGATTCATCTGGAATAGAATAAAGGCTGGTTCTAGCGCTGAGAGATGCAGCATTTCTCGGTGCTTGCGGAACGGTTCTTAACATAGGAGCTTTTGGAGCCTAGAGACAGACAATGTGGATAACTGAGCATAGCAGACGCACAAATATAACATAGAGCCTTGCAACAAGACGATTGTTTTTGTATGGCACGTCATGTCCAAACCGAATTCCGCTCGGTCCACTTAAGAGCCAAGCACTCCCTCGCCCAAGCCGCCGCCGGACACAGGCATATTCAAATTCCGTTCGGTCCGCTGACAAGCCCAGCACTCGTCTCGCCAAGCCGACGCTGGCGCGTCCGACCGATGCCAGACACCGGCATATTCCGATCCTCCCCGTCGACAAGAATGACGGCGGCGTGATTATCCTGACTAATCAACTCTTTACTAAAGCAACGCGACCGCTGACCTTTAATAACAGAATCTAAAGACGCGACCGCTGATGATGAAACAAAGCAGCAAAAGATCAGATTTGAAACGAGCGTCGCAGACCCAAGCCGAAGCTCCCAGCAAAAATTATTACAGAAAAGTAAAGCAGCAACGTTCGATCAAAGCAACAGATAATAACAACGGAAAGGCAAAGCGAGATACATGATCAGGCCATGATGCAGGGGAGGCATCTCCCTTTGAGACCCAAAGACAAAGCGGAGGCGACCAATCGGCAAACCTTTCTTCACACGGTCAAGCAGGTCATGATCACACCCCTAATAAACCAAAGCAAAGCAAACCGGCCAGCCAATGAGACAATAAAGCTTTTTTTATAGACGGCGAAAGAGAGCGACTAGGGGGAACTATAATCTGATATTCACAAAATCATGTCCAAATGTTCACAAAATTTTGGACCTGAAGAGACTACATTATCTGGCTGATGAAGAGTCCGAATGTTCACAAAATTTTGGACTGAAGTTGGTATGATATGATATACAAAAACCAAAAGAGGACACAAGAAACCACCAAGAACCTGGCTGCAGCAAGTTGCAGTCTGACCGGCTGGTTAGGCTCCAACGAAGGCATTAATTAATTCAGTGCGTACACTTAGCACATAAACCTAAAGATAATCAAGAACAGAGCCTGGTTTTTCAGACATGAAACAGTGGGGAACTTTAACTTTATATCATTCAGGTATGTACAATCCTTTGTTCAAAGGAGATGTCTCTTTCTTTCCTTTTTTTCTTTACTCTTTTTTCTCTTGGTACATGCACAAAACATGGGAAGGGGAAGAAAATTTGTCTTTTCTCTTTCAGAACAGCACGCAAGATCGCAAACGGAAAAGGAAACTACATCATCAAGAAGCTTAAGTGTTTGAGGAGCGCTTAAAATTAACATTCGAATGCCATTTATCACTCCGCGCAAAACAAAATGCAATCTATTGTTATCTGTTGACTGAGAGAGAGATGCAGAATTTCTTGGTAGTTGCCAAGTGGTTCTTAACAAAAGCGCTTTTGGAGCCTAGGAACAGATAATGTGGATAACTAAGCATAGCAGACACACAAATAAATCGAGACGATTTGGCAACAAGAAGATTGTTTTGTATGGCACGTGGTGTCCAAACCAAATTCCCTTCGGTCCACCGACGAGCCCAGCACTCGTCTCGCCAAAGCCGCCGCCGGCGTGTCTGACCGCTGCCGGACACCGGCATATTCCGATACTCCCCGTCGAAAAGAATGGCGGCGGCGTGATTATCCTGACTAATCAACTCTTTACCAAAGCAACGCGACCGCTGACCTTTATTTGGAATCTAAAGACACGACAGCTGATGAACACAGCAACAATAGATCAGATGCGAAAACGAGTGTCGCAGAGCACAGCTCCAAGCAAAAATTACAGAAAAGTAAACCAGCAACGTTCGATCAAAGCAACGGATAATAACGGAAAAGAAAAGCTACATACATGATCAGGCCATGATTCAGGGCAGGCATCTCCCTTTGAGACGCAACGAGAAAGCAGAGGCGACCAATCGGCAAGCTTTCTTCACATGGTCAAGTAGGTCATGATCACACCCTAAGCCAAAGCAATCAGGGCCAGCCAATGAGACAATAAAGCTTTTTTTTAGAGACGGCGAAAGAGAGCAACTAGTATTTATATTTATTTATGTATTATATCTAGATTATCGACATGCTTTTTGGACTAGAAGATACTACATTATTGGCCCACGAAGAGTCAAAATGTTCAACAAAAAAACTGACGGAAGCTTATATGATGTACTAGTACCAGTGAAAGATTAACCTTTGGTACAAAAACCAAAACAGGCTAGTATATTATTAGAACAATAAGTGTCAGAGTGTTCAGCAAGAGCCCACAAAAAAACTAGCAAGATAGATCATGGCTGCAGTATGTTGAAGTTTCGTATGGTCTAGAATTGACAGCTTTAAGATTTTAACCCTTTGGTACATGGAGAGAATAGGATGGGACTGATGGCTCAATGAGATGAGACAGGTTTAACCTGAAGGCTAAAGCAGAGTACACCATAACAGAGCTCACAAAGACCAAACCAGTAGCATGTTTCAGAAATCTTAGAGAGAACTAGAAATTAAACCAGGAATTTGACCAAAGGGAAGCAATTAGTGGGCAGTAAACAACCAAAGTGTGATAATCAAGAACAGAGCCAGGCTTTTTTGACATGAAAGAGTGGGGAACTTTAACTTTATATCATCATTCATGTATGTACAATCCTTTCTTCAAAGGAGATGTCTCACTTTCTTTTTCTTTTTCTTTTTTTCTCTTTTCCTTTTTTTTTGTTTACGTACACTTTTTTCTCTTGGTACATGCACAAAACATGGGAAGGGGAAGAAAATTTGTCCTTTCTCTTTCAGAACAGCACACAAGATCAAACAGAAAAAAGAACTATATCATCAAGAAGATCAAGTGTTTGAGGAGCGCTTACACCAGTCACTCGGTCCCGTCGAGGCCTGGACCGGCATCTTCCAGCAATCTCAGTCTTCGTTATTCTTCTCTGCTATTCTCTCTACTTCCATTCCAAGCAAGCAAAACAGGGCGGCCAGCTGAAATGCTGAATGTTGGGGAACTTCAAGCAAAAGAAGCCCGGCGCTGCAGGTGCCTCAAGCTCTGCTCCATGCTGACCTTCACCATCTCGGCGAGCATCTTCTTGGCCTTCCCGCCACGGTCCTCCCCGTCGATCTGAGAAGCAATGTTGCTCACGATGTTCTCCAGCGTGTTGGGCTGCAGCTTCGACCTCGAGTACGGCGAGTTGCGCAGCAGGTCCAGGAGAGCATGGGCCTTCACTCTCGACTTGGGAGTGCCATGGGCGGTGAGCTCAAGAAGACCGGGTATCGCGCCTTCATTCAGAATGGGGTCTCTGTATTTACTGCGGTCGCTCTCGCACATCGTGAGGAGCGCTCCGACAGCGTGCTCTCTGCCTTGGAGGGAGCCTTCCTCAAGCACCTCCACAATGGTGAGCACCCCGCCTTCCTCGGAAATCAGGGCCACCCGGCCTTGATCGAATGCAAGCAGTGATTCCAAGAGGGCGCAACACTTGTCAGCTGTCTTGGAGGACCTCTTGCCGCACCTCAGCAACTCTAACAAAGGGGGAATGGGCTGGACAGAGAGGATAGTTTGGAGGTTATCTGCAATGGTGGAGAGGTTGTAGAGAGCCATCACAGCATCATTCTTAGCCTGTGGATTCCCTTCTTCCAGGACCTTTACAAGGAGAGGGATTGCCCCGGATGCGCTTATGATGGGCTTATTTGTGGATGAGGCTGAGAGGGTGAGGATGGCAGCAGCTGCATACTCCTGTAAGTTCAGATCGCTCGACTGCAAGTAACCAAGCAGCGGCTCAAGCGCACCGGCGTCCAGTATCTTGATCTTGTTCCTGCATAGATGAAACGGTACCAGTTTAGGAACAATGTGCATGCATCAAAACAAATCTACTGCTCTGCAAGATGCAAATATTACTAAGCCAACACCACATTTCAGATCGTATAACCATGAAAACAGAGAACATCTGGGTAAAACAATATACGTTGTACTACACTTTCTCGAGGATGATCACATTGCTGGCATGGTACATGTATTAAAGAGGAAGTTTCATCCATAGGAAAGCTATAGTATGTCAGAGGCGACTTAGGAGCAGTACAAGGTCCACCACAGGGCTAGTTAAGTGCTAGACAGATCCAGTACTCGGTACTCAGTTAGGCCAGCTATTGCAGAGATCTACATTGAAGGCTCGGCTGCTACTAGGACGGTGTCCAGGACGAGTGAGAGCTGGACATGTGAATTTGACACCAAGATGGGAACCATGATGAAGAATGTTCCAGTTTAAATCTAACTAACTCGAATCCTCTCAGGACGAATCAGTTTGAATGGATAGGGCATACGCCCAAAGGCGGAGGGTCAGTCCACAGTTCTTTCATGTCCCCATGATGTTTTAATTGTTTGTGCTGATTACTCATTTGCAATTATCAGATGTTAGGCCCTCTTTTATTCAAAGGATTTAAGGGATTTTGGAGATCTAATCCTTAGGATTTTTTTTCTCCATGGGTTGTTTGATTCCTAGGATTGCAATCCATGGGAATTTTGTCCATACAATTCACTTGTACCAGTTCATGTGAACAATCCTATGTTTTTCCTGCACAATCAAACACTCGTACAAATCGTGTAGGATCCCTCTGTTTTTCTTATTCCTCGTGCGAATCAAAGAGGCCCTTACTGCTCATAAAGGAAAAGATTTACTATGAACCTATGGATACAGAAACAGAGGCTAAAAATTTGGAAGTAGGGAGAGTGGATTCTGCCTCAGATTAGCATTAGCACATTGATCCTCGCCGCCGGGCAACACGAGTAACACCTTACTCGATACGCACAGTTGTTGCCGGGGCTCACACCATACGCTGTCATCACCGGCCGGCCAATTCATCTCCGCCAACAACAACAACAAAAAAAACTCGCTCCAGACGGGAAGAAGATGAAGAAGAAGAATCAAGAACTGCGCAAAACGGGCGAGAAAGAACCGCATCACAAATCGGAGTAAACCCACAATGCCCCCAAGACTCCCGAGAGATGAAAATATCCAACAAGAAAGAAATCAGGCCAAACGGAAAGGGCCAGATCCGCGGCGAGGAATCGACGGCGGCCGCCCCTATGCCTCCGCCTCTGGTGAGGCTAGGGTAGGGTTTTTCCGTCGCGGTGCGGTGCGCTCCGCTTATAAAGGCTTGTGGAGGACGGGTGGATGGGCTGAGAGCAACGAGGGAAGTAAGGCCCATGGGCCGAGAATAAAGTGAGCCTTGTACTTATATTGGGCTTATCCAAGATGCGTCTGAACGGATGGAACCAGATCTGATCTCAAGAAGAATCAAGACAAGAACTTGATTCTCTCATAGCTGTTGGCACAGTTGACATCACCAGACCAAGTGTCAGTTAAAAGTAAGTAAGGCATCAACTCCACAGATAAAGGGCTGAGCTCTGAACAACACAGTGGGTGATGAATTTACCCTCGAGTAAACAGAGCAAACAGAGGGATACATACACACACACAGGAAGGATGGGCTCCTGATTGATTCAGGTACACAGCACCATACTTGTCTCACCTGACCGACTCCTATCTATCCGCAGGTTGGTATCAGTCTCAGATTGTCAGGCCTACCAACGACCAATGATGTCAACATACTTGGATATACTCTAGTGTAGTATCTCAAAGCAAATTATCTATGGCATGGGCAGGAAATTTGTAAAGCAGGCATGGGAGGCTAACTGTGTGTCTGTATCTTGACCGCGGCAGTTGGAAAGCGCCGAAAATATTAGGCAGCTAGCAGCCCAGGAATTTTAATCTCTGAAAGAAACAAGAAGAAAGACCGCTTCGACTGATGCTAGTAGATTTTTTGATTTTTCTCAGGGAAGCCGCCAACCAGGATACGGTGGTTGGCCAACTTAGGCCAGCGTCCAAATCAGACCTTCATGGTACATACTACTCAGAAGCAATCGCACGACGCCATGATAATACAGCGTTGCAGATTTACCGCCGGTGGCTGGAGAATTGATTTCGCCCCAACAACCACGCAATCTTTCTGTGGCCGAGGACCACGGAAGGGGAGGGGGAGATATTTTCTGATCCACGAGTTGGGGGAATCGAACTGGTAAGCCGCCACGATTAAACAAACAATTCGTTCGATTGGGACGAAGAATTGTACGTCCAACCAAACGCAAACGCAGAACCCGTCCAAAAACTGGTGATCAAATAGGAATAGGCCCGTGCGGTAGCTAGACGGTACAATCCAAGAAAGTTCTGCACGCTCGCACCAAGGTCGGGCAGGCAATTCCAACTTGTTTGCGGAAATTGTCGACGGATCAATTGGGCGTGGAGCAAGGAAACTGTCTGCGAAAACTATATGAATTTCCAACTAGTATTTCGCTTCTAGTGAGCCTGCCAGCCTAGGCGGAGATTACCGACTTCAGCAGCGAGAAAGGGAACAAATTTCAGAAAAAATTCAAATCAATTGGGGGGAAATAGTACCAAATCTAAGCAATTGGTGGAGCGAAGTGAAGAAGAGGGTAAATTACTGCCAAATACTAGTAATATATCGGGAATTCGAAGCTCGATATCCGAAAAACATGGAGATTAATCAAGTTTGAAAAAGCAAAATTAATATCTATGGACGCTACTGAGAGGGAGCGATGCAGAGGATATGCAGGGGAAAGGGGTTGGACTCGGCTCTGCACGCACCTCTCGTCCCGGACGGCGAGGTTGAGCAGCGCGAGCAGCGCGGCCTCGCCGGCGCCGCCTGGCGCGCCGGACCGGAGCATGGCGACGAGCGGCTCCACGGCGGCCGCCAGCTTCCGGCGGTGCCGGGCGGAGGCCCGCGTGAGGCGCCGCACCTCGCGGGCCGCCTCCACCTCCCCGCCGCGCACCCGCTCCACCAGCGCCCGCAGCGCCGCCGTCTCCGACGGCCGCTCCGCCGCGCCCGCCAACCCGTGGCGCTGGTGCTGGTCCCGGTCCCCCGACGACGACGGGCTCACCGGCTCCGGCGACTCCATCTCCTCCGCTCCGGCCTCGAGGGGGTAGGTAGGTAGCTCCGCTGCTTGAACTCTGTCTCCTCTCTCGCTCGCTGGTGGGATGCGAGGAGGGGTGGGGGTCGGGCCGTCGTGGTCTTATTAGAGGAGGGGAGCACGGGCGGGGGTGGATGGCGACGGCGACCTCAACGGGGGACTAACGGCGACGGCGACCGCTCCGTTCCGTTTCGCTGGCTTTCCGTCCCGTCGAGCGCCGTGCGTGTCGGCCGCGGGCATGGGGAACCGCGGACGGCCACATACGCATCCGAGGGGACACGTCGGCTCGAGCCGGCCGTCAACACGTCGACGCCGCATGCCATGGCGCGCACGTATCCCCTCCCCGCCATTAAATTTTAAATTTGCTATTACTACTAAGGATTTTTTTTCTCGGGTTAGTACTGAGGATTATGTTCCGATTAATCAGCAACGTGACACATGGTACTCACTAAAATTTTAATTTAAAATGTTGTTTTTTATAACCATTTAAAATTTTGTTAACATATAATACTTTCCATTAAACACATTTATAACATATATTTTCATTCTTTTTTCTTCTTCTGATATACACATGTGGAGGATGGTCACTGTCGAGTGTGCTATGTACAGATACCTGAAAAGACACATATTCAAGAACGGATGGGAGTAATGAGTTTTAATTACTATGCACGTAGGAGCATGATGTGTGGTGTGGGATGACACACATATGTGACTCAGAACGGTTTAATTGCAATCGCTCACTCTGTTTTCAGCCCTTGCGCGAGGTTTTGTGGTGCGTCTGGTTGTAGACTATGAAGTGAAATGCAATAAGATGGTTTTCGGGTTTTAGTGACATCGACGCGTCTGCTAGGTCGGGTGGAACGAAACGAGAAGGTTCTATGAGTGGAATATTCCCTCGGACGTGTTGGTAACACCGAATCTGACCGAGCGACTCATTCTCGATCACACAATCTCGCACACTCCAAATCTCATCCGATAAACACACATAGAAGGTTGCACAAGTGGGATATCCACACCTTTCCTATGGAAGCGGCGACCTGAGTCGTATTCAATTCATTTGGTTCAATGCTTCCAAATAACCAAACCTTGAGATCCAACCATTTAATAGAAAGAAGTATCCATATTTATTACCAAAATGAACACTATACTCATTTAGGGTTTCCATTGAAAAACTTTTATGATTAAATATTTTTCCACTTTTTCTTCCACCTCTGATACACACACGTGTACAATGGTCACTTTCTCTATCCTAGAACGAGATGTATTCAAGAATAGAGGAATTAATGGAATTTAATCATTAATCACTACGTGTAGAAAATGGAAATATTAGACGACATGCACATGTAGGACGAGGGACATGTGTTACACATGACGGTTCAATCGTTTTTTCTCATTCTTTCTCTCTTTGAATTTCTCACTCCGGTTCAGGTCCTAGCACAAGACTTGTGGTATGCTTGGTTGTAGAATGAAGTAGAATGCAATGGAATTGTTCCAATTTTTTGTAAGGACATTGACTTGTTTGGTTGAGGAGATGGAACAAAATGAGATGGTTCTACATAATGGAATATTCGTCTCAGATTCAAAATGCGTAGGTAGCACCAAATCTAGCCGAGCAACTCTTTCCCAGACACACGTCTAGCATACACCAAATCTCACCCGATAAGAAACAAAGAAGAACACACACGAGAGGTATCCACACCTTCCTTTTCGAAGCGGCGATGTGAGTCATTTAGTTCACCGTTCTCAATCATATGCCTCACGCACTCCAAATCTCATCGAAAAAACAAAGAAGGCCGCACGAGAGGGGTGTCCACACCTTTCCTATGGAAGCGGCAAGGTGCGTCATATACATTCGGTTCCATCGTTCTCGGTGACACGTCTCGTGTACTTCAAATCGCACCCGATAAAAAACAAAGAAGACCACACGTGTGGGGTATCCACACCTTCCCTATTGATGCGGCGATGCTAGTCATATTTATTCGGTTCCATGTTTCCAACTAACCAAATCCTGAGATCAAACGAAGTGTGTAAAACAACATGTTTTCAAGAATGGCGGGATTAATGTGATTTAATCAGTAGTTACTACGCGTAGGAGATGGAAACATTCGACAACATGCAATGTAGGACAAGGGACATGTGTAACTCATGATGGTTCAATCGGTATTTTCTCTTTTTCTCTCTCTGAGTTGCTCACTCCACTTTGAGTCCTAGCACACGACTTGTGGTGTGTTCATTTTTGGAATGAATGGGACGCAATGGAATTGTTCCAATTTGTTGTTAGGACATCGACATGTTTGGTTGAGGAGATGTAACAAAACTAGATTGTTCTACCGAATGTAATATTCACCTCGGATGCGGAATGCTCAGGTAGCGCAGAATCTAGCCGAGCAACTCATTCTTAGGCACACATACGACAAATCTCGCCCAATAAGAAACAAATAAGACGACAAATCTCACCCAATAAGAAACAAATAAGAACGCCTGAGAGGGGTATCCACACTGTTCATATGGAAAGTGGCGACGTGTGTCATTCGGTTCGTCGTTCTCAATCACATGCCTCGTGCACAACAAAATTCATTGGAAAAAACAAACAAGACCGCACAAGAGGGGTGTCCACACTTTTCCTATGGAAGTGGTGAGGTGAGTCATATTCATTTGGTTCCATTGTTCTCGGCGATACATCTCGTGTACTTGTCAAACGATAAAAACAAAAAGATACCGCACAAGAGGGGTGTCCACACTTTTCATATGGATGCGGCGATGTTAGTCATATTCATTCGGTTCCACATTTCCAATTAACCAAACAATAAAAACAAAACATCTAAATGAGATGTATTCAAGAATAGAGGGATTAATGGAATTTAATCATTAGTTACTACGTGTAGGAGCTGGAAATTTTCGACAACATGCAATGTAGAATGAGGAACCGATGTAACTTACGACGGTTTAATCGTTTTTTGCTCTCTTTCTCTCTTTGAATTGAGCACTCCACTTAAGGTCCTAGCGCAAGACTTCTACTGTGTTTGGTTGTAAAATGAAGTGGAATGCAATGGAATTGTTCCGATTTGTTGTAAGGACATCAACGTGCTTGGCTTAGTTAATGGAACAAAACGAGATGGTTCTACAAAATGGAATATTTGCCTTAGTTAATGGAACAAAACGAGAAACATGCTCTCAGCCACACACCCCGTGCACTCCTAATATCACCCGGTAAGAAAGAAAGAAGAATGCACAAGAGGGGTATGATATCTACACCTTTAGTATGGAAGCGACGATGTGAGTCATTCAGTTCCATTGTTCTTAGGCCCTGTTTGTTTGAGCTTCAAAAATCAAATTCAGCTTTGTCAGTGAAGCTGAATCTAGAATCTGAAACAAAGATTTATTTCAAATCAGCTTTACCAATGAAGCCAACTTTGCTAGTGAAACTGAATCTGGAATCTGAAACAAGCAGCTATTTCAAATCAGCTTTGCCAGTGGAGCTGAATCTGGCTTTGGGTAATTTTCAGTGCAATTTTTTGAAGCACCTCAAAATGTACTTCGGTGGCGACGAATCAGCTTCACTAGTGAAGCCAATCTACAAGTGATTCGAATCCAATCAAAGCTGAAACAAACATGATCTTATATAAATGTGAATCGGCTTTGCCACAAAAGTGAATTCCTAGGTGATTCGAATCATATCAAAGCTGAAACAAGCATGGCCATACTCACACATCTCACGTGCTCCAAATATCACCTAATAAAAACTAAGAAGATCGTATGAGAGGGGTGTCCATACCTTTCCTATGGAATCGGTGATGTGACTCATATTCATTCAGTTTCATTTGTCCAATTTACCAAACCCTTAGATTAAAGCAAACATTGAAAACTACATTATTCAAGAATAGAAGGAGTAATGAATCTTAATCATTCATTACTACACGCAGGAGCTGAAAATATTCGATGACATGTAGTACAGGATGAGAGGCATATCTAGATTTTTTACTCGAAGGAAACCATGACATTCAATTTCACTTGCTTCTACAATAAATTAAAAAAAGTGCATTTGATGCACCGGTGGATTTGTCTTGAGCGGACAAGCACCACGGAATGGGATGGAGAAACCAATCCTTCCGCTCCCCGGGTGCAAATGCACCCGGGGTGGACAGCAAATTGTGCAAAAATAGTAAAAAGGAAGAAAAAAAATCTGTTATTTTTTACAAAAATTGTTGAATGTATGATATGCGTGCAGAGTTTCATAATGGAAAACATTTATGGAAGTGTAAGTAAAAAAAAAAGCATTTTAGAGCGTCTTTTTTTTGCCGTGCAAACCATTAGGGTTGTTTTAAGGCACGAAACTTTGCATGCAGCTTAAACATTCAACAATGTTTTGTGACATGTTCTTTTACATTTACTGTTCGCTCAGGTGTGTATACACTCAGGAACCGATACTCCACGTCCGAACGAGGAATGGGTGGTGGAGCTAGACGTGGAGATGATCAAACTCAGACGATGATACTACCACTGTCATACATCAAAGCTTGCGCGTACCCTAGCCCATACGCTGATACGTACGTACCTACGGCTACGGTTGACGACCAGTTCTTCCAAGGATGGATGACCCATTCTCGTCAGCCAATTGGCAACAAGGACCCCATGCATGCACGGATCAATCGAGAGATACCGAGCAGCTCCACGTATGTATGTATGTAGCTTACGTGGATTAGCTGTATGTAACTGGAGTTGTGTTGGCCACACAGCAAATGGCGGCTGATCTCAGCCAGATATTCTTCACAATGATGATTAAAGCCAGATATATGTTGATGCTGTCACCGTCATCATCGATCGATTAACCTGATGGGCAGGCTAGTACTCCGTACGTTGGAGGCCGGCCGGCCGGCCGGCTTGGTCATTCAGGGCAAGACAAATTAACTAATTATCAGGAGTATTAGTCTCCTCAGACTGCTACCTATTAACCAAATGCGACTAATCTTGGTAGTAATATAATCTCCAGTTCCAATTGTTCAGCCGGCTAGTGGTAGCACGCAGCTTCGTACGTCTTGTTAGTTGTTATGCAGCTAGTCATCGTGCAGGTTACACTGAGAGAGCATGGATCCAACATCGGTGTCCATCCATTGATTGAGTGCCGGCTGTCAACAGATTTGAACAAATTAGCTAGCCTGCATCGATCGGTGGATCATGGTGCTACAGTGGTCCGCATCAAAGCCAGATGCCTGCTACTGGGGGGTGCAGGAGCAGTGCGATGCAAGCGTACGTACGTGTCATGTGCATGTGCATGTGCTCTCAACAGTAGCAGACCACATTACATTACAGCTGGTGATTGCAATGTGCCACATCAGCGTGCATACGTGCAGCAAGCAGCAGTTCTGCTTCTGCATCCGCATGTGATGTGATCCAATTAGTTCCATCCTCTTGCTCTCCTCCTGTTTGGTTATAGAGCGACCCTATTAGTATTTTATACAGGCAGCATGTACATGTCTTACATTACGAGACAGAGGAAGTACTAGGAAGCGAGTCTTTGGGTTTTCCTTTACGCTCTGCTGTCGGTGCGAGGCCTACATGAAACGAATGATTCTATTTTGCCACGAACACTGCCCGAGCTTCTTCAGCAAGATGGAAAGCGATCGATGCGATGTCCGGTATATCTAAGGTTGGTGGCGCGTCACATGCATATGCATGGCCCATCTCATCTCAGTGAGTGGATGTGAATCGATCGCCAACCTCGCACGTTTGTGATTAGTTTGTTTGTTCGATCGATTGAGGGCCGTGCATGTGTGTGCGCATGTGACATGCACACATAGTGCCCACGAGTTCCATGCGTATAACCTCGTGATCTAGGTATGGTCATCAGCGACCAGGATCCCCAAACTCTTCATGACGCCACCACAGACTGTTTAGGCTCTTTGAAGAGCACTTAATTAGTTATCCCGTTTCATTAGTTTGCCAAGTTTTCGCATGTACTCCCTTCGTCCGGAAATACTTGTCATCAAAATGAATAAAAGGGGATGTATCTAGATGTATTTTAGTTCTAGATACACCTTTTTTTGTCCATTTTGATGACAAGTTTTTCCGGACGGAGGGAGTACTTGATTAGGGAGGTAGGCATTCAGAAAAGAAAATGATTTCGGCGTATACATGGGAGCACCATGTGCAGGCAGCATGCATATGCCGATATGCCATTTTACATTTATATGTATGTTGTCAACAAGCTGCAATAAAGAAGAAAACCTATATAATGTTATATAAGTAGTATAACCACAACGGGCCAAAAAAAAAACCACAGCGGTTTTTCAATGCAAAAAAGAAGGGAAATTCAGTCATCCTCTAAGAGAAAGTGACTGTTCCTAGATGTTACTCCCTCCGATCGAAAAAAAGTGTCACTGTTTTGAACTAAGGTCGGTTCAACCTTAGTTCAAAGCCGTGACAATTTTGTTGGATTGGAGGGAGTAATATTCATTTTAAAAATCCCCCAGGATGTTACTTTTGTAGAACAAACAATACGTTCATTATGGGAAAAATCCTACAAACCGCATGAAAAAGTGTTACCACTGGTTGGGCCGTCCCAGTAATAATGCGTTCTTTTTCTTTGATGTCTCTTTTTTTGTTGTCTCATTTTGCTTTCATCTTTTCTTTTTATATTTGAGTTTTTTTCCTGTTACAATTTTTCACGTCTATTTGTCTTTCTTGTTTTATTTTTTGGGGAAAGTATGTAACTATTATTTGAAATTACATGAATATTTATTCTAATGCACATGAACAAAAATGGATATACTTTTCATGTGTAGGAACATTTTCTGAATACAGGAAAATTTGTAATCCAGTAGCCAGCTTTCATGATGAAATATGTTTTGATGAAAGCTACAAAGTAATCATGTATTCCTAGCACATGCACTATTCACTATAAAATTCAACATTTTTGTCTTTTTGTGCAGCTCACACCAAATCGTATTTCATCATGAGATTTTACAGGAATATGTTCATGTGTATACACTATATTGATATATGATTTTGCCCAATTTCTGGTGTATATATTCTCTCACAAGTTTTGCAACCATTAAGATGATATTCTTCCAAGAACAAACGTGACTGGAAGATGTTTTTTTTTCATTGTGCTATGCATTGCTAAACAAAAATTATTACATTTCATCGGAACCACACCCACTATAGTAGTGATTACTCGTTACTCAAAATAAAAGTAGTGATTACTGTGATTAGGATAATTAATTGTGGCAACAACTTTACACACATATAAGGATCGGCCCATGCCCCGTGGCGACCAAGCAATACGCACTGCCGTTGGTCCCTCGGGCGGTTAAAAGAACGGAGTTGATGGAGCATGGTCTTCTGCCGGCGTCAGGTTGCTCCCTTGGCTTTCGCCACATCGTTGGCAGAATCCCGGGTTCGCTGGCTCCAATGCTCAAGCTTGTTCTTGGTGCATTTGGATCTTCTTTAGCCTCTTATAACTTTATCCCTTTTTGTTTTTGTTCTTTTGGTTGCAATGTTGGATGTACTGCTCGGTTATTGCTTCATGTATAAAGCGAGGTAAACCCTTTTTTCATATGTATTCACACGACTGCGGGTGTTGATTTAATTTCATTGGTCCTAACTTTTTAAGTGTGCTAGCTATTGGAACCACGCGCGAGGTAGGAGTACTCCTCAACAAGTACTCCACTACTGGACCACTATAGTTTACACTGCCTAGGCCAGCTAGTTTAGGTAGACAAATTAAACATACTAGTTAAGAGAATCGATCATCTCGATCTACCTGGCTTAATATCAAATTAGCAGAATTCCTTCCTCGTGGCCGTGGATTGGCTACCCGTTCATCGATCTTAATTAGATGTGTGCTTACGAATCGCCTTGTGTCACCGTGTCTATAGCTAGGAAGTCTACTAGAAAACTTGAGGAGGGCAAACTGTAATGATTTGCCCTCCCAATCGCAAATCATCGGACTGTGACACTTAAGCCAGTCCATTCCCAGCACCACATCATAGGCCCCCAGTTGTAGCACTCTCATTGGTGTCACAAAAGTGTGACCCTGTGCCCACCAAGTCAGATTAGGGGTTTGAAACTTGGATTCCATAGTTTGACCATTTGCAACTGTAACTTTCACTGCTGGAACAGCGACCAAATCCAACAAAGCACACTTGGCAAAATTTTCATCCACGAAACTATGACTACTGCCCGAGTCCACGAGTGCTAACATGACTTGGTTGCCCACCAATGCTCTTATGCGGATGGTTTCTGTATTGTTGGCTCCTGAAACAGCATAGGCTGAAATCTGACAGCACTCCGATGTGGTGGGTTCAGTTAGTAATTCCAAAGCTTGCACTGCATCTTCAGTTAAAATTTCACCATGCTCACCAACTTGTATAGTAAGTAGCTGCATAGGCTTCTTACATTGATGTTCCTTGCTGTACTTATCTCCACACCTGAAGCATAGACCATTTGCTTTTCTGAAATCTCGTAGCTGTCTCTCACGACCAAAATCATCTGTTGCTTTCTTGCCTGCTTGCTGAACAGGTTGGATTACAGCAGGCACGGTCTGTATTGGTGTATGTCTCTGGAACCGTTGTCTAGGACGTTGCAGATCGAGCTCCTCTTCCTGGATTTTTGCCAAACAGACAGCACGAGTTACACTGGTGGGAGACTGCAAGCGCACTGCTGCTCGAATGTCATCCTTGAGACCCAACACGAACTGGGAAATGAAGAATTTCGAGTTCAAGGAAGGGTCCAATGCGATCAAGTTATACATTGCAGACTCAAACTCAGTCTTGTATTCAGTAACTGTACCCAGTTGTTTGAGTTGCAAAATTCTGGTCATGTGTGATTCATACTCCCCTTGGCCAAACTCCAGTGCAATCTCCGTTGCAAAATCATCCTAGGGCCACAAACGACGACCCTGTTTGAACGCCTGCCACCACAATGCCGCATGCCTTCCAGATATAATGTTGCTGTCGAGACCCAGTGATGTTCAGGCACGCGATACATGTTGAAATAGGTCAGTGCCTGATCCAACCACAACCTCGGATTCTCACCCGCAAATCGGGGAAAGTGATGCTTGGGTGGCTTGACGTAGGATTCCTGATCGCGAGCCGCTGCAAACTCCCGATGAGGTTCTGGAACATGCTCCCGCCCTGGCCTGACTTGTTGACGCGTTTCTGGAGGTGGATCCCGACCTGGTACTTGCTCCACATGCAAGGGAGGTGCTGTGGTGAATACCTGCCCTTCCTGATGCTCTGCCGGTGTCCCCAGCAACGGCGGCTGCAGATTAGCGAGCCGCGGAACGGGGCGAGTGGTGGAGGTCGCGCCCTGCTCCGTGACACCTGATCCTGTCAGAGTAGCGCCTGCCTCCGCCTGACGATGACGAATCGCGTCGACGTTCTCTTGCGTCGCCTCGATTTGCTTGCCCAAGTTCGAAATCCTGAGATCCATGGCCTCGAACTTGGTCAGCAAGGTAGCCAACGTCGACTGAATACTCTCGGAATTTTCCCCCATGGCAGCGAGGACGAGTTTGGTCTGCGCGGACGGTAGCGGCTGCTTCGACGGCGCCGTTGCGGCTTGCTCCAAAATCGGGCTAACCCCGCTCGGGATTTTGGGCGAAAAGAACAAATTTTCGCACCCTTCGCGGTGGAATTTTACAGCCCAATCAAGAGATTGAGAGCGCAGACGGACGCGATCTAGGCTCTGAATACCATTTGTGAGGCCCTTGGAAGAGATCTCACAGTTTTCTAGTAGATTGAAGGGGAAAGAGGATGGGGAACAGAGGAACGAGAGAGAGTTCAGAGAAGGAGAGAGAGATTCAGACGTTTCTTTCTATTTTTCTTTTCTGTTTCAGATCTGAGTACAAGCCAGGACTAAGTAGTCCATACACGCAAACACACAACGCCACACACCTAACCAGACCCACTCAAGTCACACTTGCACGGTGGTGGGGACGTGACAGTCTATAGCTAGGAGGTAATTTGGAGCCGCGTGAATTACATTAAGGTTGTCTTAATATAACCACTCATTCAGCCTGTGTCTACCACTGGTAAATACCGGTGTACTCTCCAGTTACTAATTAATTGCCACATCATTCCTAATGATTGGTCTTTCATAGTACCAGCTCCAGTTAATGTTCACCTGTCGAGTTTCGCAGTTGCAGCATAATTAACCAAGCGAAAAGGTGTGGTGACACCCGGGACTCCCGGCACCCCCTTATCACGCCGTTCAGTCCAGTTGGGGTTTGTGCCGAGGCCTTACTAGGAGCAAACAATTTGCAGCTCTTCAGATGATGGTGCAGGTAGGCGCTTACCAGGGTATAAGGACTGAGCAGTAGGCACAAGTTTTTGAGTAGCCTATCCCCGACAGGTATGACATGATGGTCACTGTTCTTGACGGTTGTGTGACGCGTGCCAGAGACGTGTTCTTTATAGAGGATTTGTTCATGTTCCTTAGTGCTAGATTGACCCCAACAAAAATAAAGTGGAGAACAAACACGAATATAGTTTTGACCACACGCCAGTAGCAGCCCTCGCAGATCGCAGCTCACGGGTGCAAGTTTCATCGCAGGAGCAAACAGTGAAAGTTTCAGATATGTGACTGGTCAAGCCCTCGTACAGAGCGTGCATGGAAAAGTAGGAGCATGCAGAATCTAATTGAGCTGCAGGAGTCCGAATTTCGTGTTTTGACCCTTTTTAGAAAGTATTTCAGGATCTGATTCTGGTTTAATTTTTTTTGAGATTTGACCCTTTTGCCTACCGCCAGGGCATCTGGCGATAGGGTTAGATAGTCTACCGTCAGGTCCCATGACGGTAGGAAACTTATCCACGTCAGCACCCGGAGACGGCGCCGTCCCCTCCGGTCAAGACCCTACCGTCATGGGCTCAAGTAGGTTGTCTAACCTTCACTGGCCAGGCTCCTGGCGGTAGGGTGCGGGCAGTTATTTCGCCGAGACCGCGCCCTTCCCTTCTCACCACCCTCCCTCCCCAAGTCGGCGGTTTCTCCTTTCTTTCTCCCCAAGTCGCCTCTCTCCCTCGCTCCTCTCCTCCCCTCCCCCCCTTGGATCTTCACCGATTCTTCACCGTTTTGGCGGATCGGGATGGCCCCGAGGAGAGAACCGTAAGCTCCTCCGATCCCTCCAATTAGTTTTTGCAAACTTGCTACCGATTCGACGCATTATTTGCTTGAAATCCCTCATGTTTTTGAACTTATATTGAATTTTTTTCACCTAAGATTGATTGTAGTTGTAGTTCTTAGTTCTTTAGTAGGTAGTGGTATTGGATATGTACTGTAATCAATAGTTCATATGTTAGTGTGAAGATGAACCCTAGTTCATAATTTTTTTTGTTAAAAAAATTATGATGTATTGTTGATAAAGGGATGAACCCTAGTTTGATGATGCATGTTGATATGATGATATGCTCTAGTGTGAAGATGAACCCTAGTTTGATGATGCATGTTGATATGATGATATGAAGATATTGTTTGGAAAATTTTGTTTAAAAATATGAAGCTATGATGTATGTTGGAGGTTTTTTTTATATAATGCATGTTGATATGATTTGATCCATCATGTGTAGTAGATGTTGTTGGAGGAATATGCTTAAAATTTGATCTTGATATGATTTGAGTTCATTGTTTGTTTATGTATGCTTATGCTTATGGTGCTTTTGTTTATGAAACTCTATTAAAGGCGGCCACCTCTTGCGGACAACATCGGCCCATTGCATCAGCATGCTGGACTGGGCATTCGACAAGGGTCATCGTGCCCGTTTCATAGAGAACGGAGAGGTAAGTGATATGAAAGAAATTTTGATCAAAGTTCTCGGATTGATGAAAATGATTTCCTAACTTTTTGGCGTTCACTTTTTAACAGACGCTCCAGCCCTTTGCGCATGAGGGGTCACGGGGTTCATGGGCATATGGACTACGACGAGCACTACGCGCCGTTCTTCAAGAGAGCCCGTCTGTTGGGTTTCGTGCTGCAGTTCAAGCGTCAGCCGCCGACGCTTGTCCACGGGGCTCTCACAGCTCTGATTGACCGTTGGAGACCGGAGACCCATTCTTTCCATCTTCCATGCGAGAAGATGACGGTGACCCTAGAGGACTGGGGGATGATTACTGCAATGCCGATCGAGGGTCATGCACTCACCGGTCGAGTGGAGAGGGCCAAGCTGGCGTGAGAGGGTCACCACCCTCATCGGCGGCCCCCGGTGCCAAGAGTAACCGTACATCCGGTGTGCCGTTGCCACAGCTCTCGGAGCACCGGAGGACATGCCCCCAAAGCGCAGATGAGGCGATCGTGGAGTTGTCTGTGAGGGCCTATCTGTGGTATATTCTCTCGGAGGTCGTGTTTCCAGACAGCTCAGGAACTCGCCAACTGGCGTGTCTGTTCTTCCTAGCGGATCGGGATGCGAATGCAGTTGGGGGCGACATCTCTCGCCTACCTATACCGTTCGGTAAGAGAGTGTCTAATTGCGTACCTACCTACGAAAAGTGTGTCCATGACATTTTCTTATATCTGATCCTCATTTGATGTTTTGCAGCTTGACGACGCCTTGCAGAGGACGGGAGACAAGTCCAATATGGGTGGCTTTGTGCAGGCCTTCTCCATTTGGATGTGGGAGCGGCTGCCGATGGGGCGTCCGGAGAAGTTGCCAAGACGCCCATGGGAAGACTATGGCGAAGAAGGCGGCGAGATTGAAACCCCACCGTAGCTTACGAGTGGGACGTTGTCAAACTCTACACGGGCCTAAACAAGACTTCAGACAAGACCTACACCAACGAAGTTGGACGCTTTGACGACACGCAGGTATATGAACTCGCCCAACACCTTTCTCTTTGATTCCGCTTATTGACCGAGTGCGAACTTACCAAGGTATATGTAATAGGTAACTGGTGGCCGTATCGACAAGAACGAGTGGGACTTTGATCTGAGCGTGATGTGCGATGCGGACCGTGGTCTCTGGCGGTGCATCGTGCCCATGATCTGTGTGTACACCGTCGAGTGGCATTTGCCACAACGCTGCGGCCACGCAGTTTGGGATTTATCGGCATACCCACCGGGCAGCCACCGATACCGGGCGGCCACGCCGCTTCCACCTCGTGAGCTCTTTGTTCTCCGTGAGATTATCATGTTTCTTGTTGCTTATGATGATCTCATTGAGCTTATGATGATTCTTGTTGCTTATGCCTTGCAGCATGAGCCGGCGGAAGAATCGATCGATCCTGCATCGGGAGAGGAGCATAAGACTCATGTGACGGAGTGGAACCGACGGAGGTGGCGTAAAGACGTGGAGAGGAGAGTGACTAATCGGGATGATTACCGGGCCGACACATGAGGTGGTACGATGATGGCGAAGCACCGTCTTCGTCTCAGCCTCGATGGACGGCGGAAGACATCGCGGAGCTGGAGTGGGCTGACCCGATGAACAGCATACCGCATCGCATCGTAGACATGCACGGTGGATTTAGGGAGTTTGCACCCCTCATCAACAGAGTGGTACGTTTGAACCGACGGTCGTGTTAAAATATTTTATTAAATCAACGTGGTGACTTATGCCGTTGCAGTCCGGTGAGCTGAACAGATGCATCTTTGAAGCCTAAGATGCACTAGGTCATCTTCCGGAGCGCATAATCTGAGACCGTAGTCAGGGGGGCGATGAAGGTACAATTTCAGTCTCCTCGGAACAGATGCATCTTGTTCACTTGCAGTCAGTCGATCTGAACTTATTATGACCTTGCTTCATTGTGAGTGCAGAAGTTCGTGCAGCGTTGTCGCAAGCTGGTAGGGCTGCTTAGGTGTCTTTGGAGCTGGGTCAGTTGAAGCTCATCAGCCTGTAGCCACACAGGGTATCATCGGCTCATCGAGCCATGCTCCCTCGTCGTCTAGGTTGGTTGGAGAGGAGGAGGAGGAGGAGGAGGAGGAGGAGGAGGAGGAGGAGGAGGAGGAGGAGGCCATATATGAAGAAGGGGAGGAGGAGGATGAGAGCAACGGGGAGGAGGAGTACGATGAAGATTATGGACCTCCAAAGAACTCAAACGTCTCAAGCATCTCAGCTGCCAAGAAGAGGAATCCAAGAAGAAGGATTTGCTGAGGCCGGACCCTTTCCAGAGACCGGTTCCTCGACGGCCCAAGAAGAAGACCGAAGAGAATCTTTCAAAGAGTAACGAGGACCGTACCTCCAAGAGGGGAAGGAGCAACTGATTATGCTCTTCGATAGTTGGCTATTTTAGTTTCGTTGAACTTCGTTTGATTGAACTATTCGGGTGGTTATGAAGCTACGTGGAACTATGTGTTTGCTATTTGTGGATCTATGTGTTTGCTATTTGTGAAACTATGTGGAACTTCGTTTACTAATTAGTTGAAGTTCGTTTGAAATGTTCTATGCACTTCAAATTTGTTAATGTGTATGTGATGCCCAAGTTTAATTGTTTGAGATCTGTGATATTGTTGTCATATTTGTGAAAATTGCTATAATATTATTGTCATATTGAATTTGAAAAGAAGCAAGCAAATGAACTTAAATTCATAAAACACAGGACCCTACCGCCAAGGCCCCTGGCGGTAGGGTCAGACAGCCTACCGCCAGGGCAACTCAATTCTTCGTTACAGAATCGTTACACTGAAAAAACAAGACCCTACCGCCAAGGCCCCTGGCGGTAGGGTCAGACAGCCTACCGCCAGGGCAACTCAATTCTTCGTTACAGAATCGTTACACTGAGACAGGACCCTACCGCCAGTGCTCGCGGTAGGTTTGAACAACCTACCGCCGAGCCTCTGGCGGTAGGTACTTATCCACGTCGGCCCAAGTCAAAGCGGCCGCCGTCCCCTCCGTCGCACCCCTACACGCCATGGGCCGTGGCGGTAGGCTATCTAACCCTACCGCCGTAGGCCCTGGCGGTAGCAAAAGGGTCAAATCTCGAAAAAAATTCAAACAGGGGTCAGATCCTGAAATCCTTTCCAAAAAGGGTCAAAACACGAAATTCGGCCGCTGCAGGAGTAAGATTCCAGTGTAGAGTTGTGCAGTCAAATCAGTCCAAATCAGTCCAGGAGTACAGCGTAAAAGAATCGTAGGCAACTGCGGCCTATTGTTATTGTTTTATGTAGGCCTGCTAAATCAAACACCATTACAGTGCATGGCACGTATCCCAACAAGATGGGTACAATATGAACGGTCATGATAACCGGGTGTCTAGACACCCGGGTGCTGAAAAGCCAGTCTCCAAGTCGTATTGGTGTTGCTTGACAGATACAGCCTCCTTGATCAATTTAATTTTACGACAACTTAATTTTACGGCAAATTAAGTTGACTAACGAACGGGCTAAGTTAATTACTTAGCTGATCTTTGATCCGTACGCAACTTGTGGGTAGAAAACAATAATTTTGCTAGCAGATTAGTTTTTAGTATTAGTAGAAAAGAGGGGATTCTATTCCGTGGTCGGCCTAGTTGAGTTGGAGCTGACATGTACTAAATATCAAAACTCTTATTCCAGCTGTGGATCCATCCACCGATCGATCGACGTTCTACATCTATATAGAGTCTCGATTGACCCCATTCCCCAAAGACTCGTACGCATACAAGGCTATTTAAAAAAATTGATTAGGGTTCAGTTATTAATCAGATGGTTTTACTATAGTATTGATCTTGCCTTGGACGTGCGGGGTTTTTAGTGGCAAACGGAACGAAACTGTCGGCGGTGGCCGTCGGTTAGTAACGGAACGGGACGGCAGGTTATATGATACAATGATGTCAGGCTCGCGTGGCCGTTAAGCCAAAGTGAGCAAAAGCGCATATGCCTTCCCTGGCTTGGGTCGAGAGTTATCCATGGAAGAGCACATGGTGACATGCATGGATAATGGATGCCTGCCTCATCAGACTCCAAGGTTGTACGCACCCCGTTTGCTCATTACATTAATCCCATCAATGATCGATCGAAACCCACTGGCAGCTTAATTACGTACCCTGAAGGGCTGTTTTCCATTGGTTGTAACCAAAGCTTTGCTTGCTTGCTTTCTCCCTCCCCTTTTACTTGCAGCCTTCCTAACAAAGCAAGTTCCATGCAAACGTTACAGCTAGCCTACGTGCATGCGGAGTATACTATGTTGCTAGAGATGAAATGTACTGCACGTACATTTCAATGATAAATGCCTTGCTCATGTTTCACACTGGAAATGGTTAAAACCTTAAGAACGTAGACTAGATGAAATAATTCAGCTAGATCGGGTCGTACATCTCGCCTAATTGCACCTAACCTTAAAAACCACTAACGTCAATGGTGGGTGGCCCGTAGTGTAAACGAGCTAGACTGCAAAGCTAGCATAACCGACCAATACCGTTGAATCAAGGCAACCCCCAACTGGTCATGTATCGTACTCCCTCCGTTTTTATTTACTTCACATATTAGTTTTGATCAAAATCAAACTTTGTAAACTTTGACAATGTTAATAATATATATATATATTAATAATAATAATAATAATAATAATAATAAATCAATATCACTAGGAAAATGGCCCGTGCGATGCAACGGGGTAAAAATTCGGTCAAAAGCTACACTGTATCTTGGTTTCAGAGAATTGGCTCAAGGGAATTTTAATCTCGGACGGAGGTAGTATTTGAGAGAATTAATCAAAAGACAATGGTAGCAAATAGCTAGGCGCCCGTGGTTGCAACAGTAGAAAGAATTGACGTGTATTTAAATTTAGTGAGAGTTCTATGTCCATCAGCACCTTGGTTCTAAGTTCTGCACAGGTTCTATGTCCATCCCAAGGGCACTACAAATATATTATCATGCACAACCTGTAATCCCATTTTAGTTACAGTTGACACCACCGTGATATCTCTATGACCAGCGCTAGGCGCTATCCGGAAGTAGAGAGGAAAAAAGAAAAGAAAAACAGGGTCCGCAATTCTCTAATCGGTCTTCGTGTAGCCGTTAATCGCTATCCACCTCACACACTTGTCGTTCCACATCTATCCTCATGCGCCTCGTTGCATGTTATGGAAAAGTAAAATTACATGAATATTTATTGTAATGCACATTAACAATATATGGATATAGTTCATATGCACTGCCATCGGTCTCTCCGGCGAATAAAAGAACGGAGTTGATGGAGCGTGGTCTTCCTCCGGCGGCGGGTTGCTCTCTTGGCTTCGCCACATCCATGGCAAAATCTAGGGTTCGCTCGCTCCAATGCTCAGGCTTGTTCATGGTGCATTTGGATATTCTTTAGCTTCTTATATCTTTGTCCTTTTTTACTTATTGTTCTTTCAGTTGTAATGTTGAATGTATTGCTCAGTTGTTGCTTTATGTATAAAGCAGAGTGAGCCTTTTTCAATATGTATTCACATGCTGTGGGTGTTAGTTTAATTTCATTGGTACTAACTTTTAAAGTGTGCTAGGTTTTGGTGCCTCAGAATATCCACGCACGCGTGAGGTAGGAGTAGTCCCCAACAAGTACTCCACTACTGGAGTACTATAGTTTACACGGCCTTGGCCAGCTAGCTTATATAGACAAATTAAACATATAAACTAGTAAGGGAATCGATCTGGCTCAATTTGAAATTAGCAGTACTCCTTCCTCGTGTCACCGTGTCTATAGCAAGGAGTTAATTTGGAGCCAAATGCATTACATTAAGGCTGTCTTAATATAACCACTCATTTAGCCTGTGTCTACCACTGGTAATGACCGGTGTACTCCAGTTACTAATTAATTACCTCCCTCTTTCCTACTCTTTTCTATTGATTGGTCTTTCATAGTACTAGCTCCAGTTACTTTTTGCCTGTCACCATAGGTTGAGCGTTTCGCAGTTGCAGCATAATTAACCAAGTCGTATTGGTGTTGCTTGACCAATACAGCCTCCTTGGTTAGTTTAATTTTACGACAAATTAAGTTGACTAACGAACAAGCTAAGTTACTTTTATGTAGCCGATCTTTGATCCGTACGCAACTTGTCGCTAGAAAATGTTAATCTTTCTAGCAGATTAGTTTTTGGTAGAAAATAGAGGATTCCATTCCTTGGTCGGCCTAGTTGAGTTGATGCTGACATGTAAATATTCTCAAAGCTCTTATTCCAGCTGTGGATCCATCCCCCGATCGATCGACGTTCCACATGTATATAGAATCTCGATTGACCCCATTCCCCAAAGACTTATACATACTCCCTCCGTTTTTAAATATTTGTCTTTTAATAGATTTCAAATGGACTATCACGTACAGATGTATATAGACATATTTTAGAGTGTAGATTCACTCATTTTGCTCCGTACGTAATCACTTGTTGAAATCTCTAAAAAGACAAATATTTAGGAACGGAGAAAGTATTTTACAAGGCTGATTTTTTTTACTTCAATTAGGGTTAAGTTATTTACTATATGGTTTTGCTATAGTATTGATCTTGGCCGTGGTGTGCGGTTTATTTTAATAGAAATAGAAAACGGAAGGAAACCGTCGGCGGTAGCCGTCGGTTAGTAATGGAACGGAACGGCAGGTTATAAGATGCAATGATGTCAGGCTCGCGTGGCCGTTAAGCCAATGTGAACAAAAGCTGATATGGCTTCCCTTGTTTGGGTTTGCTTGAGAGTTATCCATGGATCACATGGTGACAGGCATGGATCATGGATGCCTGCCTCATCAGACTCCAAGGTTGTACGTATACCAGTTGCTCATTATATTAATCCTATCGATGCTCGATCGAAACCCACTGGCAGCTTAGTTGCTTATCCAGCAGGGCTACTCTCCATTGGTGTTAACCAAAGATTGATTGCTTTCTCCTTCCTAACAAAGCAAGTTTCATGCAAACTTTACGACAAACATGGACACAGAGTATATAATATTGCTAGGTTTAAAAAAAATCAATATGCTTACATCCATGTACACAGAATATACAATCATGCTCACGATTCTTTTTGAACTGCACCGCCTGATTCTTTTTTTAAAGAAACCACGGTCTCGTGATACAAATTACCAAGTGAGTAGGTAACAGGAACGATGAACTCATGTCACACAAGAGATGGATAAAACCTTAAGCCTAGATGAAATATTTTGGCTAAATCGGGCCGTCTTGCCTAATTGCACCTAACCTTGAAATGTCTAAGGTCAATGGTGGCTGGCCTGCAGTGCAAACAAGCTAAACTGCCAAGCTAGCCAGACAAGGCTTACCGTTGAATTAAGGCAAACCTTCAATTGGGCACGTACGTATATAAATTCCAAGCAAGAATTAATTAACTTAGTAACTAACCTGTCAGCATCCATGCATGCCAGAATGGACCGATGGAACAATGGATCAAACAAAGTACGTCTCTGAGGTGCTTAACACGTAGATCAACCGTGTACAAGGTCGAGCAGAATCCATCAAGCCGTGTTCTCAGCCGTAAGACATCTTGTGGAGTAATAAATTAATCCAGTGCATATATAAAAAAGGAAAGATATCAAATAAAGGCAAAAATAAAGATGAAAGTGGCGGCATTTGACTCAGTAAGCCATAGCTGACAAGTATGTATAGTGTGTATTGCTTGGTCCACTTTAGTCCTAGCGAAAAGACCTGGATTGTGCTCTGTTGTAGAGTGGAGTGGAATGCAATAGAATGGTTCTAATTTTTTTTGGTCATACATGTGTTAGATAGGGAAGGTGGAACGAAACAAGATAGTTCCATGGAGTGAGATATTCGCCTTAGATCCAGAGCACATTTGTTACATTGAATCGGGGCGATCAACCCGTTCTCGCTGAAATCGCATGTCACCTGCACCAGCGAACTCCCAAAGCTCATTGCATCGTCCTCTTGCCCGATAAGAAACAAAAGAGACCGCATGAGAGGGGTAACCTCACCTTCCCTATGGAAGTAGTGACGTGAGTCGTATCCATTTGTGCCATACTTCTAAGGGCATGTACAATGGTGATATCTTAGTAGTGCCACATAGGATAAATGTTGACGTGGAGGAAAGATAGATCATAAGAAAATGTTTGTATTCTCTTATTTAAGAGATATTTCTTAGCACAATTTGTCTCACCACACTTTTAGGAATAGCGTTATTGAATATAAGGCTAACAGATAACCCATTATGGACATGTTTTTATTGTCATATTTAAACATGCAAGACTTGAGATAAGACTATCTTATCAACCACTCGATATGTCCTAACCAGTCTGTCTTAGTTTGTCTTATTCCCTCTAGTTAAAACGGAGAACAGAACTATCCCATTCCACTCCAACAAAACTAAGATATTCCATTTCACTTGGTTCTCCAAACACATACATCGTTGATGGAACATGGTCATTCCACTGGACATGAAGGAAACCATGAAATTCTGTTCCACTTGGTTCTACGAAAACAAAAAAGCGTGTTTGGTGCACCTCCGGCTTTGTCTTGAGCACTGCAGAACCGCGAGGGGAAACCTGGTACGGTGTTATTGCCTAGAGAAGAGGCCGAAATTTCCGATGAAAGGGTGATGGAGCTAGAGGTGGAGTCCATCCAACTTAGACGATGATACTACTGTCATACATGACGCTTCGGTGTATGCTAGCCCATACGGTGATACAGTTGCATGCTGACCAGTATGTACTCCTAGTATTGGTTCAATTTCATTGGTACTGGAGTAACTTTTAAACTGTTGGTGCCTCCGAATATCCACGCCTACGTACACGAGGTAGGAGTACTCCTCAGCAAGTACTCCACTACCAGAGTGCTACTTATAGTTCACACGGCCTCGGCCAGCTAGCTTAGATAGGCAAATTATAAACACACTAGTAAGAGAATCGATCATCTCGATCTGGCCTCCTAAGTCTTTTTTACATATTTCAATACGGATTACATACGGATGTATATAGACATATTTTAAAATGTAGATTCACTTATTTTGCTCCGTATGTGTAGTCTATATTAGAATCTCTAGAAGTCTTATATTTAGGAACGGTGGAGTAGTAAGAGAATCGATCTGGCTTAATTTGGAATTAGCAATGTTCTCCTTTCTCATGGCCACGGATTGGCTAGCTGTTTCATCCATCTTAATTAGTGTGCTTACACATCACCTTGTGTCACCGGGAGTGGCTAGGAGTTACTTCGGAGCCATGTGGACTACATATAGGTTGTCTTAAAAATTAACCACTCATTCAGCCTGTGTCTACCACTGCTAAATGCCGGTGCACTCAAGTCACTACTCCGTCCCATAATATAATAGTTTTTTTACACTACACACTTATATTGTGGACACAGAGAGTAATTAATTACCCCCTTAGTTTCAAAATAAATAGATTAATTACCCCCTGCCTTTTTTCTACCGATTGGTCTTTCATAGTACTAGCTACCGTTACTGTCCACCTGTCGCCGTAAGTTGTGTTTCACAGTTGCAGCGTAATTAACAAAAGGTCGTGTTCGTGTTGCTTGATAGAAACAGCCAGCCTAGTAAATTTAATTTTCCGACCAATCCAGTTGACTATTCAATGAGCTAAATTAATTTTATGTAGTTGATCGTTGATCTGTACGCAACTTGTCACTAATTAAGCAAACATTAATCTTGCTTCTAGTAGATTCTATATCTATACTCTATCTCTACTCCTAATGTCTCAGTTGGTAGGTCGCGTTCCGAGTTTTATTTTCGTCCCACTATTTTCGTCTGATTTTTTTTCGTTGGTTTTTTTTCGCCGGTTTTTTCGTCCCTTCCCACCCTCTCCCCACCCCACCGGTCTCCCTCCCTCCCTCGAACCCTAGCTTCCCCTCGTCTCCCTGCCTCCGGCCCGCACCCTTGCCGGACCCCAATCCCGATCCGACCCCCTCATGCCCTCTCCATCCTCCTCCTCAAGACGCCGCCATCGCCTCCGTTCGTCTTCTCCCAGCGCTGGCGCCCGTCGAGGCCGAGTCGTTCCACTTCCCGTTCGGCAGGTCTGCGCGCCGCGTGCGGGCGTTCGTCTTCTCCCGCCCGATGTCGCCGAGGCCGAGGCGTTCGACTTCCGGCCTTTGTGGCTGGGTAATTCTTGTCTTGCTATAACTCTTCACGTGCAGAGAAGGGATGAAGAAGGAAAGGGGATGGCCGCCGACACCGCCACGCTGAAGCGGTGCTGCTCGCCGCAACGGCGGCGGCGACGCCGTCTCGCTGGGGTCGCTGCTGGCCTCGCCAGGCACGGTTGCAGGTACTCCCTCTCACTTTTCCCCTTCTTCTTCCTGTCGTTGGGTTCTGAATCTAAGCGCGCGGACACACACAAGCTGGTCCTGGTGGGCGACGAGGGCGTCCTGGCCGCGACGGCGGAGGAGGCGCGGCGCAGCGCGGCCCAAGGGGCGGCGGCCATCGCGGTGGTTGGGCTGGACTTGGCGGCCTGCGACGAGGCGCTGCTTCGAGGACGGCGGGCTCCACGCCCTTGTCAACTGCTGCTCCTTCGAGGGTATGCACATACTACTGACAGATACACATGCCCAATTTTCCATCTGACAGAATTTTTTCACACATGCCCAAGCCCGACTAATCACCAACCTAAATGATTGCTCAGTTCTTCTCTGAATATTTCAGTCAGCTTATCATCCAGTAATTTCGTCCATGCATCTGTATTTGGCTCTTTGTATGAGCAGGGGAAGTGCAAGATTGCCTCAGCGTGACTGAAGATGAGTACAACAAGACCATGAAAGTCAATGTAATCACACCTTGGCTCCTGATAAAGGCGATAGCGAAGCGGTTCCGGATCTTGTGATCAGGCGGCTCCGTGGTTTGCTTGACCCAGATCATCGGCGCCGAGAGAGGATTGTATCCGGGGCTGCGGCATACGGCACAAGTTTAGGCGCCGTTCACCAGCTCGTCGAGTAAGCCTGCTTTCTGTTACCAAAAAGCCTGAATGATTGCTCACGGAAATCCTGAATGCATACATGACCATGATGTTCTTCGCTTTTTCAGCTGTCGGCGATGGAGCTCGGCAAGCACAAGATCAGGGTGAACGCTGCCCGCCGCTGCCTCCACCTGGGGGACAAGTTCCCTCTCTCTGTTGGGGAGGAGAAGGCCGAGAAGGCGACTGGGAGGTGATGCCGCTGCGGCGGTGGCTGGACCGGACAAGGACCTCGCTTCCACGGTGCTGTACCTGGTCGGCGACGACTCCCGCTTCATGACAGGCACCACCATCTATGTCGACGGCGCACAGTCCATTGTGCGCCCTCGCATGCGTTCCTTCCTGTAGGTAGGTTAGTCATGCTGATCCTGGGGCTGGTTGGCCATGCTTGGATTTCACATTCCATCAGGATGACTCCCTGATATCTTGTTGTTGTTGTTGAATAGCAACAGTGGTTTGTGCAAAGAGATCAACTGCCATAATTAAGCAGTCTCTATGAATGCAATAATTAACAGGGTTTAAGATGGTAGAGTAAAGATCAAAATTGACAAAGAGTATCCAGAATCAACATGAGTGGCACAGCAGGCCCTTCTTCAGATTAAAAGACAAACGCAGAACCTTGCTGCACATAGGCATCAAAGGAGTGAAATGGATTTGAGTAGTCGACATGTGAGCTACCATGTTTCTATACATCTATAATTAGTTCTTAGTATTTTTCCTTCATTTTTGTAGTTATGCCACCTGATTACGTTCCTGCCCTGTAACGTGTGGTTTCTCTCTTAATGAATGAAAAGCAGCACCTGCTGCTGTTCGTCAAAAAATAATCGTACCATCGTCACGTACGCGGGGCTAAACAGGACTGTGGGTGTCTGTGCTTTTCAGGTGGACCAAGCCGTATCAATGGCGTTCGGAGAGAACGGAGCAACCAACTACATCCGCATCCAGGTAAATAATTTATCTTGTACTGCAATTTTCTTCACGGCTGCTGGATTATTATTACCACTGTGAAATGTGAGTCAACCAAAGCTTACTATCCCAATTGTTCCTGTCCTCAGGGTAACGGCATTACCGCCGGAGCGACGACGGAGGCGGCCATGGCGGAGCGGGGGGTGGAGGCGGTCCTGTTCCGGGGGAAGAAGCTGATGCCGCAGACCAACGACGAGCGGCTGGACGGCGTGGTGGAGCAGCTGGTGCGGGATCCTCCGTGATTCGGCCATTGCCATTCTCCACGGATCTGGTTGCGGGCCACAACCGACGCTGCCGGTTCCATGGAGGAGCTCACCCCGCCTTCTCCTCGCTTTTCCTCCATGGCCGGGTCTCCTGGTGGAGGTGCCGATGCTGCCGGTTCCACAACGCAAGAGCCCGTGGCAACGCTGCAAACTGAAGTTGTTCGCCGGCGCCGCAGGCGTCTTTGGCGCCGCAGAAACCCTACCTTGGGGTTGGCACAGGCATCTCTGGCGTCAGAGGGAAACCCCACCGCTGGGCTGGTGCAGGGAGTGGCCGACCATCCCACCCTGCTGAAGCCGCAGGGCGTCTCTGCCAAGTCTATGGTTGGCGAGTCCAAGGCCGTCTCTGTCCAGGCCTCCGTGGTCGAGGCGAACTGCACTAACATCGATGTCTGCCCTGAACTGTTGTAAGTTTACTGACCGTGTGCTTCTGATTTCTAATGTATTCTTGCTGTTTGCATTTCTCTCATTCGTACCCTCGTATACAGTGCATCTAAAAGCTCTTGTGACGATGGAAAGTCTACCTCCAAGGGACCAAAAAAGAAAATCGGTCCTAAAAGATCGTAAGTTGATCACTAGATCCATATACACGTCTGATATCGTGTTGTGTCCATCTGTTCATTGTTTCATGATCTGGTCCATGGTTTCTGTATTTGCAGTTCGCCTGACACATCTACTCACGATGACAGTGAAGTATATCAAGCTGGTGCTAAAAGAAGGTTTGTGTTTATCCTCTTTAATATATTTTTACTGTTGTTGTACTTGGTTGGTCGCTAATGCTTTTTTGATACAACATAAGCAGGACTCTTAACCCCTCTATTCCTCATAAGGAGAGCTTGGAATCTGAAGATTTTTCTGCAAAGTAGGTTTCCCTTTGGCTCTAATTCATGATATTTGGTAACTTGCTGTTGTTGTAGTTATATTGATAACCTGGTGATTTCAGATACCAACAAAAAATTATTTGCCTATATTACGGTTGCGTAAGTCCTTGTGGATATCCTATACAAGATAAATATGAACCACCACTTGGTGGATCGCTGCTGTTTAGAGCTCTGCTCTGTTAATGCTACTTTGAGTCTAGATGGCATTAACTACAGAGAAGGGATCTAGCTAGGTTTGCAATGGCATGTGTACTAACGAATCATTTTAGTCTCAGGTTTTCCCTGCAAAACTGAAGTTCATGTCTCATGTTTGGATTAATCACAGTGTAGTCTGATGGTAATTTGTCTACTTAGTGCAGTTTACGTATTCTTCCAGAACTTCATTTAATGCTTTCAGAGTTAAAGTTTTGGGGATAGTTTGGATGTTATACCCAAGGCATTATAATTGCTCTATATTATTCTTAATTTCATATATCATCACCTTAGACTACTTGAACTGTCGGCCATGCTTTGTGATCATGTGCGACGAGCATATTGTTCGGTGCTGCTATTTTCCATTCGCTGCTGGGTTGCTTCTACTCTCCACCAATCTGTCAAGTAGCAAAGAGTAGGTTTGACCTCAATTTCGATGCAGACATGGATTGGGATGTGATGCATGTACTTGCTAATTAAGGAATTTGGATCTTGCCCTCAATTAGAGTTCCCAATCTCAACGAAGTGGGGTTTACGAATTTTATTATTTTTTAGCTTGAATGGACTATAGCTTCGCTTAATTGACTGACAGTTGTATTTGACTGCATAACTGGATTAATTGATTTCATGGCAGATGCCGGTTTTGACCTTGGTTGATCATGCTTTGTTCCGTGTTTGGCCTGCAACATATTTTCTATGCATTCGCAGAAATGGTAACTGAATAATTACTTCATACTGCAGAACATCTTGCTTAATACCTGAGTCCCCGGCCCTTGTTGCTACAGGTTTATCTTGGACATGATTCTCAAAGAAGATACAGATGTGCATGCTTCATATCTTCTTCACGCTTATGCAAAGCAGGATTTTATTCATATTTTGATGAGCTTAATTTCTTATGCTAATGTTTGCTTCCGCCTGAAGGATACATATGGTATGTTTTGTGAGCGGTGGGTATGGATGAGGTGAGTGCGTCTGTTAGTGCATCATTTTTGTTGGATACTTTAATCTGTTAAGGTTGGTATATATTGAGTGTTGATGATGACATGTTTATTTTGATTGGCGTGGTTGCCTCAAAGTAATGCCCTGCTACTCCTTGGGGGGCGTGAATGAAGATTTATGCCTTAAGCATAGGAATGAGGGAGTAGGTATCCAACAGAATAGGCGATGATGCTAGGAGAAAAGAAGACTTTGATCTGGTTCTTCAAAGAGGTACATCAAGGAACAAGTACATGGTGCTACTCGATGGTCAGCCAGATTCTGACTATTATTTTGGGATGCCAAAGAGATAGCACATGATGTTCGGCATTTGAGGGAATTGAAGTATAGTGCTTACCAATATACTGGCATGTATTTTTTTCTAAAGGATATAGTGGTTTCCTTTAGTTGAAATACATAAAATTTTCACCCCCAATGATTCAACAGGAGTTGTTCATTAAAAGTGTGTGGTCTCTTTCTTCATCAAGAATTGAAATATCTATGCTATTATAACTCCATGGAGAGCAATAATATAATTTTCACAAGGGGTGACCTTTATTGGCTAATTGTATAGCTTATGATCTTATGGAGTTTAGGTTTGTAAATCCATGTATTTTTAGATGAAGAAACAAAGAAGGAGATGACTATATCAAGGATCACACATGGTTAAATGTAGAAACAATGAACATGGTGGCATATCAGTTGCAACATGGTGAAAATTTTAGGATAGAAGGATAAACGAATTGCTCGGCCGGTTCAAGAGTTAATAAAAAAATGAACAGAGTGGCACAAGAATACTTTATGTAATGCATGATGTTCGATTGTATGTTACAATGTGGCAATGACTCAGGATATATCGGATCTGCCTTTATGACGGTGGTGGATCAAAGACGAACACAAGGGGTGGGGATCGAGGCGAGAGTAGGCGGTTTGCTGGGGACTCCTTGGTGGTCCGTGGGGATATACAATGTGAAGGTGGGAGGGCGCCATGGCGAGGTGAGGTGGGCATCATCTGGTTTTAAAGAAGAAGGCTCTAGCGAGAAATGTCCCGCTACAGCAGGAAACCGAGCGAGAAGGGATGGGTTCAACAGAAAAAGGGAATGGTGCGTCGTGGGTTGAGTCTTTTGTGTTGGGACCGTGTATTGGAGATAAAATGACGGATAGTCTGGAGAAGCACATTTCTCCTCCACATATGGTCTGGATTTGAAGAAGTACATATTGTCCAGATGGTTGAATTTTGGGGTGCATGCAGGGTGCCCGTTTGATGTTCGAACACGCCCAGCAAAATATTTCAAGAGCCGGTGGCAACGCACGGGCATTATACTAGTACCTACTAATAAAAGAAGGACTGTGCTAACGTCCAGTCGACTGGACGTTTAGCTACATATCCGCACGATCGTAACCCACCCTCCTCTCCCGACCCGCACGCTTGATTCCACCGATTTTTTTTCTTCTCTCAAAAACCGTATATGTCAATAGTAAACCGCTAGTGGTTTTTCTGGTTTTTGGCTACACAATATAAAAAGAAAATAAAAGTGGTAGAAAGGGGACTTGAACCCAGGTCTATTCATTAGACTTAGAGCTCAATAACCAACTAAGCCACCTTTGATTGTTGTCTATTGTATATAAACAAGGTTATTTGAACCTTTCTTTTTTCTGTCATATCAGTGATAATAATATTTTTTGCTTGATAACTTTGGCATGACCAGCGTGATAACTATGACTTGAGCAACATGATAACTATACTATGATAAGCCTGATAACTATAATATGAGAAGGTTAATGACTATACCATGAGAAGCATGCTAACTTTAGCATGGGTTAGTGTTAAGTTCACACTGGGGTATGTTTCGACAAAAAAAAGTTGCCGGGACATGTTTCAGTAATGTTTTTCACATGGGTAAAAAGTTATCAATGTGTTGTATGTAAGTTATTGGGTGTCTGGTGCGTAAACTACCATTCTATTTGCACTAGGTTATCTCAAGCACATTTCAAGAACTTTTCGCCCAAGTTGAAAAGTTATCAATGCGTTTATATGTAAGTTATCAGGTTAATTATACGCAAGTTATCATCTTATTTACACAAAAGTTACCAGAGGTATATTTTAACAACTTTTTCACCTCAGATGGTCAAAAAAGTGGTATTTTATTTGAATTTATTAGGAGCCAAGTAGTGGGTGAGTTGGCTAGTGCGTTAAGATCTCAATATGGAAGTCTTGAGTTCAATTCTCAGTATTAGCATGATTTTTTAGGCTATAATGAAAACTACTAGCATCAAGATTTGTTTCCAACATTTTTTTGCCCCAAAAATTATCAGGCCTGCGATGTGTGAGTTATCAAGCCATTCGCACAAAAAAAACAAGGGTATTTCATCAACGTGCCTTCCTCCACCTGGTCGCCAAATTTACCAAGACCTAGGTACATAAGTTATCAGGTCAGCGACGTGTGAGTTACCGTGATATTCACAAAAAAGTTACCGGGGTATATTTCATCACCTCTATTCGCCAAAGTTATCAGGACTAGGTTGCGTAAGTTATCATGTCTCCGATGTATGAGTTACCATGATATTCGCACCAAAGTTATCGGGGCATATTTCATCAACATCCACCCTTACATCAAAATTATCGGGACTGAATTATACAAGTTATCAGGTCTGTGATATGCGAGCTACCCTAATATTTACACAAAAGTGACAGGGGAGTATCCCCCCTGGTCGGCAAAATTACCACGGTGTCATCAACTCTAGATGAGTTGGTAAAATAGTCTACTTAAGTGCAGAAAAGATTGGACATTGCATTAACTATCATGTGGTTAGCATTGTCCGTATTGACGGGAGCGGTATTGGGCCGTGAATCTCTTTCTCGATCAGTTAAACTTCTTGTAGGTTAAAATAGTTTTGTTTTCATCCTTTGGAAAGTAATGATGGTTGGATTAGTTGGTTATATCATGGCATGCATACGTTGCTGCAGTCAGGAGACCACAGTTCGAATCTTTGTGCTGGAGTTTTTTTAATGCAGGCAAAACGTCAACTAGCAGATGCATGCGGCGTGGTTCAGTTCTCACGAAAAAAAATCAACCGGTCTACGTCACGAGAGGAGAGAGCGGACGAGAGAAAATCGTGAGAAGGGAATCGTGGGAAGTGCGGCCTCGAGAGAAAATCGGGAGAAGCGAAACCGTGCGATGCAAAACCAACGTCGATGGAGTCGTGCGGATGCGTTGCAAACGTCCAGTCGGCAGGAAAATAGTTTTACCGAATAGGTATTATTAGTCCGTCATGCTATTTTATAGAAAACCCCCTAATATTTCTGACATTAAACCCACAGTACATATCAATATTAATTATATTTTTAAATACTTATATCTTCTAAACCATAACTCCAAATTAAACATGTTATATATGGAATTTGATTAAAAACATATAGAATTTGATTATGATGTAATTTTAGCCGTTAATCATTTAAAAAAATACTATCTAGGGTGCAATCTTAATCAACAGTGGATGAACATCTCAGCAAAATCAGGATTGAAGACGAAATTGAAGATCACTTGCCCGTTTCTTTGTACGTATTCAATTTACATGCAAGCCATGTTTAAATAAAAAACATGTGGAATCTTGAACTTGTGCTTTTGTAGGCAAAGACCATCTTTGTTTGGACCGTACCTACAAATACTCAGATTATACACCATTTTTTGTAAATTAAGAGTGTGCCGTATTCTTTGCTCTTGTTGCAACGCACGGGCCCTTTTGCTAGTTAGTAGTAAAGAGAGGATTCTATTCCGTGGTCGGCCTAGTTGGTGCTGACATGTAAATATCGAAGCTGCTTATTCCTCATAGGCTCGTATATATTTACAAGGCTTAGTTTTTGACTTCGGTTAGGGTTCAATTGTTTACTCAGATGATTTTATCAGTATTGATCTTGGCCGTGGCGTGCGGTTTATTTTAGTAGAAAACGGAAGGAAACCGTCGGCGGCGGCAGCTGTCAGTTAGTAACGGAACGGAACGGCTGATTATATGATGCAATGATGTCAGGCTCGCGTGTCCGTTAAGCCAAAGAGAGCAAAAGCTGGTATGCCTTCCCTGGCTTTAGCTTGGGCTGAGAGTTATCCATGGATCACATGGTGACAGGCATGGATCATGGATGCCTGCCTCATCAGACTCCAAGGTTGTACGTACACCATTTGCTCATTAGATTAATCCCATCGATGCTCGATCGAACGCCACTGGCAGCTTAATTACGTACCCAGCAGGGCTATTCTCCATTGGTTGTAGCCAAAGCTTGCTTGCTTGCTTTCTCCCTGCCCTTTTACTTGCTGCCTTCCTAGCAAAGCAAGTTTGATGCAAACTTTATAGCTAACCGACATGCACACAGAGTATACTATTATAGTTATTTTCTGTTAGAATTACTGTTTTAGATTTGTCTAGATACGGATGTATCTAGTACTAAAATGAGTCTAGATACATCCGTATCTAGACAAATCCAAAACAAGTAATTCGGAACGGAGGGAGTAGATTTTGTTTGAAATTTTACTTTTGAATTTTCAATATTGCTAGATGAAATGTACTGTGCTTATAAGCATGCCAGTGAAATATTCCTTGCTCACGATTTTTTTAACCGCACCCCCACTCATTTTTGTTTAAAGAAACCATGGTCTCCTGATACAAACTAACTGAAAAGTTAACCGGAACGATGAACTCATGTTTTACACTAGATGAAACAATTTAGCTAGATGAGGTCGTACATCTCGCCTAATTGCACCTAACCTTAAAAACCTGTAGCGTCAATGGTGGGTGGCCCGTAGTGTAAACGAGCTAGACTGCCAAGCTAGCATGACCGGCCAATACCGTTGAATCAAGGCAACCTTTCAACTGGTCAGGTACGTATAAATAATATGCTAGTGAAGAATTAACCAACTAACCTACCTATCAACATCAATCCATGAGTAGGCCAGGCCAGAATTAACCGAATGATCGAGCAATGGATCAGACAGAGTACGTCTTTGAGGTGCTTAACACGTAGATCAACGGTGTGCACGATCAAGAAGAATCCATCAAGCCGTGTTCTCAGCCGTAAAACATCTTATGGAGTAACCAATTAATCCCGTGCGTATATAAAAATCGGCTACAAAAGAAAGGCATCAGATAAAGGCAAAAATAAAGAAGAAAGTGAGGGCGTTTGGCTTCGAAAGCCATAGCCGTCAGCAAGTATGCTTGTCTGGCTGCTCACGCGAGACTCAGGCGCCATGCGTCCTTACGTCTGATCCACGGCTCGCGTGTTCGGTCAAGTGCCTGCCCACCAGATTTTACGTAAGGACTTAACATATGTACGCACACTCTGTGTCCATTTAAGGCTGAACTAGGTCATTCTTGCACTCCCTAAAAAAAGGTCATTCCTTGCGCTAATACAACTGAAACATGATTTTCTTGAAAAAAGGACATGTAAAATATAAAATTTTGGTGCATCAACATGAAGCGGGTGTCGTTGTTTAGGATGTGGTTTTGGGTTGCCATTTTTAATCTTCCTTTCTATCAAAAGAATACATGCAATCTCTAAGCATGATTCAGAAAAAAAAATTGTTTGATGCCCCTCTTTTTTGAACCGATTAAAAATAATAGTTTTGAAACGAGTTTGATGCCCCTCTCACTTTATCTCTAGCACCACAGAACAAGATGGAGAGATGCGGGTGCATGTTGCCCTCGAGAAGAGATCGAAATTTCCGACGAAAAGGTGGTGGAGCTAGATGTGGAGTCCATCAAATTCAACTATGGTACGACTGTCATACATCAAAGTTTCCGTGTACCTCCCATACGCTGATATGACTCATTCTCTTCACCCAATTGATAACAAGCCCCTCAAGCATGGATCAATCGAGAGATCACGATATAGGTAGGTACGTGACAGTGACATGGCTCACACTGCATAGCAGCTCCACGTACGTAGCGTACGTGGATTAGCCAGCTTAGCTGGAGTTGTGCTGGCCACGCAACAAATGGCAGCTGATCTCAGCAACCATTAATTTCAATGTGGATAGATGTTGTCACCATCATCAATCGATTAACCTGATGGTCAGGCTAGTACGTACGTACGTTTGGAGGTCGGCCTGCGGGCTTGGACGTCGTCAATTGGTCAATCAGGGGAAGACTAATAATACACTCCCTCCATTTCTTCATGTAAGGTGTATTATTTTCGGACGATGACCAAAGCACAAAATTATAGACAATTAATGAAAAAATTACTCTTGGCAAATCGTTGGTTAGTGACAAGTAAATCAGTTAGTCCAGGAAAGAAAGAGATAGATGCAATGGAGAGAGATACTTTCCTTCTTTTGTCACAAGGAGAGATACATGTAATCAGGAAATAAATACTTTCCTTCTTTTTAAGGGCTAAGAATGGAATTAGAATAAAATGCACCTTATATAAAAAAGGAAAGAGTAATTAATTAATTTAGAGGAGTATTTTTTTTTGAGCATCAGTACAGATGAGATTTACGAAGTCATCGTAGGCACCTCGTCGTGGACGGGAACGTCTCCTCCCACTGAAAGCGCATCGCCGGAAATCCTGAAATAAATTCAGAAATAATGCGAGCACCAGGATTTGAACCCTGGTGGGTTGGGGATACCATTGTCCACCTAACCAACTCAACCACATGTTGATTCGCTGGAGGAGTATTATTAGAGACTATTGGTGTGTACAAGTCTCTACAACGTTCTATATTAATTTACAGAGGGAGTACTAAATGCGACTAATCCCGCAAGAAAACATACTCGTATCATACTATAGGTAGGCGCCGGTCAGTATTAGTAGTATTTGATCAGGTACTCCAGCTGTTGGTGCAGCTTCGTCTTCATATTCTACTGGCAGCGCTAATTGTCTTTGAAATAGTTTGGCCGACGCTCCACTCCAGCTACTAATAACATTAATAATTAGACGATGGATGGATCCGTGGCCCGAAGCAGACCAGATCCGTGGCAGCTGCAGGATTTACGGGGAAGGGCAGTGCATGCTGTGCGGGTGCAAGCGTATGTACGTGCTCTCAACAGTGCTACGTTACTGGCGATGGTAGTGTGCCACATCAGGATACCTGGGGTTAGGAGGACGCGGCATGTGCATGTGATCCAGCTAGCTCTTCTGTCGCTCCATCCTCCTAACTGAAGAAGCTTCCCACATCGTCGTTCCACTTATCGTCCGATGCATCAGCAGCAACTTGTAGCACATGTCCACGCTGCATGCATCTTGCCGGCTAGCTAGTGGAGTGATATTTTGTATTGGTACTATTGGTTGTAGAAATATCGGAAGAAGATCTTCAGGGTGGGAGATCAGACGCTTCCACGCCGATCTCCAGGGTTGGTACTGGCTGCTAGTGCTTCATTGTTTGACATATCATGGATCGAAATTTGAAAGGGGCTAATCTGACCATCACCCTAAATATCTTGTCTAATTAATACAGTACTACGAATTAATCTAAGCACACGCACATGCATGTACACTACAGAAAAAACATTGCACGCCGAGTGCGCGCGCGCGCACACACACACACACAAAGAAAACTCAGTAAACACTGGATGCTTGGCAAAGCAAGGTGTATGCCGAGCCGGCATCGCCGAGTGCAACACTCGACAAAGCCTTTCTCGTGCTGTATTGGGCTTTCATCGAATATTTGTTATACTCGGCGTAGAAATGTTATTCCTGCAGTGGTATAAGTTACTACTACAAGGGAGTTTTTAAGTTTTATTTCCCTCTGTCGGCGTGAGGCGTGTGAAATGATTCTATTTTGCCACGCATATAACTACACTAAGCTTCTTCAGCAAGATGGAAAGCGATCGGTACACATGTGATGTGCACGCGTGCGTGCTGTCTGTTGTATGCTAAGGTTGGTGGCACGTCACATGCATGGTCTATCTCAGTGAGTGAATCGATCACCGACCTCGCACGTTTGTGCTTACTTTGTTCCATCGATCGAGCTCCGGCTGTACCATGCATGTGTGTGTGTGTGTGTGTGTGTGTGTGTGTGTGTGTGTGTGTGTGTGTGTGTGTGTGTGTGTGTGTGTGTGTGTGTGTGTGTGTGTTACACGTAGTGCCCACGAGTTCCATGCAGTAGCTCACCAGTCACAGGCCTGTCAGGACCTTGAGGCAACACTTCTGTCCCCCACTAAGTACCCTGCAAATGTTTTAGTAGTTGGTTAGGGTTGATCTGATCTGGACCTGGATTCGTGGTGGTTTCGTTAATGAAATCGGAATATTTAAAATTTTAGGTTTGTCTTAAGTCAAACTTCCTTAAGTTTGACAACATTTGTAGAAAATATATTAATATCCATAATATCAAATATATATACCATGAAAAATATATTTTATGATGAATCTAACCAAACTAATAGATGTTGTAGGTGTCGATATATTTTCATTATGGACTTGGTCAAGCCTTACAAAGTTTAATTTAGGACAAACTTAAATATTTAATTATTAAGCTTATTATTATTCTTAGACAATGAGGCCTGTTTCTCTAATTAACGAAACAAGTATGGATCTGTACACATGTACCTACGTAACAACTTCCCCCACCTGCAAGTGGGACTGGATTTCGATCTATTGGAAGATCCATAGTTCGCAAAATCAGTGTTGGTGTACTGCTAGTCTGCTACATGGACTCGAGAAGGACCAACACCCCTGCAGATTATTTAGTATTGATGGATTAAGCATTCTTGGTTAACTAACTACTACTCCCACCGTCCCATAATATAAGAGCGTCTTTTTACATTGTGTAAAAAAACGCTCTTATATTATGGAACGGAGGGAGTACTTATTAGTTGTTTTTGCAACAACAAAAAACCTTATTTGTATATATGTACTCCCGACACTCCTGGTATGGGTTCAATTTCAATTGGTAGTGGAGTTAACTTTTAAGCTGCTGGTGCCTCAGAATATCCACACGTACGTACACGAGGTAGGAGTACTACTCAGCAAGTACTCCACTACCGTACTGCTACTAGTATACAAGTTTACACGGCCTCGGCCAGCTAGCTTAGACAGACAAATTAAACACACTAGTAAAAGAAATCGATCATCTCGATCTGCTTCAGACTAGCCACAGTGAAAATAACTTCAGCAGTAACATTGAATCCAACTCAGCAAAATTGCTTATTTGGCAATGAGTTAATGAGGAGAAAGATAGTTATACTCCCTCCGTCACGGTTTAGAGGGCGTACATCTGAAATTGTTGGGATCTAGGTGAATCCCGATTGGCCCTGTTTTTCTTTGGGCGTGACTGAAAAAAAATCCATGCAGTAACACTCCGGCCACTAAACGAGGAGTCTCTGCCGCATGCACTGGTGGAGACCGTTTCCAGCGTAGGATTCATAAGATCGCATGCATACAGTAGTAGTAGAGCGGAGTATTAATTAGCTAGGAGTAATTGTATTGGCGTCTTAAATCTTGTCTATTTTGAAAACGCACGTAAATCTAACCGTGCCTTCTAAACCGTGACGGAGGGAGTAGTAACTTAGCTAGTTACTGTAACATCACATGTCCCAATGCAATATGAGTCTATAATCTAATAAATAAAGCTTTGCATGTTACCACACTTATGTTACTACCCACTATGACACTATGAAGGTAGTAACATAAATATATGTATGTTACTAGTGTATATTACTACCTCCGTCCGGGTTTTTAGGTTCGCTGAGCACCGCGCGGGCGTACCAAGTTTACAGGGCCGCTGCATCAATGGCCATGCAAAAAGTGAAAAGGATTTGTTCCTGCCTCGGTCCGCACGTAGCTGCCCACAGAGAGAGAGGTGCTGAGTAATCAGCGTAGGAGAGAGAGAGAGTACTAGTCTGCGGGATTACAGCTGCATGCAATAACTGCACTGTTTAGAGAGCGCATGCGCGCAAGCTCGTTGGCTGTTACTTTGCGTAAAAGCCTCCTGCAGTTAGAGCCAGCTTTTACCTTGATCCGTGAGATTTGGTTGGGAGGACTTAAAATCCCGGACGGAGGTAGTACTCACTATTGTGGCTAGTCTCAGTGTACTCCTTCTCGTGGCCGCGGATTGGCTAGCTGTTCCATAGATCTTAATTAGTCATGTGCTTACGAATCACCTTGTGTCACCGTGTGTGTGTCCAGGAGTTACTTCGGAGCCACGTGGATTACATATATACTAATAAGTTGTCTTAGAAACTTAACCACTCACTCAGCTTGTGTCTACCACCGGTAAATACAGGTGTTTTCTTTAATAGAAAATGGGGATCACCCCCGGCCTACCAGTAAATACTGGTGTACTCCAGTTACTAATTAATTATCCCCTCTTTTCCTACTGATTGCTCCAGTTATTGTGCACCTGTCGCCGTACGTTGAGTGTTTCATCATAGTTGCAACGTAATTAACCAAGTCGTCTAGGTGTTGCTTGACAGAAACAGCCGCCTTGGTTAATCTAGTTGTACGACAAATCAAGTTGACTGATGAACTCGCTAATTTAATTTTATGCAGTTAATTGCTGATCTGCACGCAACTTGTCTCTAATTAAAGCAAACGCTAATCTTGCTGCTAGTAGATTCCGTTTCAGTAGAAAAGAGAGGATTCTGTCATTCCAGTTGGTGCTGACATGAGCTCATTCCCTGGAGACTCACTTATGTTTTACAGGCCTTTTTTTTAGTTTGATTAGGGTTCATTATTTATTCAGATGATTTTACTACAGTACTGATATTGGAGGTGGCGTGCGGTTTATTTTAGTAGTAAACGGAAGGAAACTGGCGCGGTAGTCATTTAGTAACAGAACGGAATGGGACGGGACGGGACGGCGTTATATATGACGCAATGATGTCAGGCTCGCGTGGCCGTTAAGCCAAAGTGAGCAAAAGCTGATATTCCAACGCTGGCTTGGCTTGGGTTGAGAGTTAACCATGGATCACATGCTCATGGTGCATCATCAGACTCCAAGAATGGTACACCATTTGCTCAGTATATTAATCCCATCCGTGATCGATCAAACCCCACTGGCAGCTTGATTGCTTACCCAGCAGGGGCTATTCTTCATTGGCTGTAAACAAAGCTTTGCTTGCCTTCACCTTCCTAAAGCAAGTTCCATGCAAACTTTACAACGAACATGCACACTATTGGTATGTATTTAAAAAAAAAAAATCAATGTTGCTTAGACGAAATGCATGTATCGTGCTTACATGCATGCCAGTGATAAATTCCTTGCTTTGGGGTGGGGGGGCTGCGTGACTAGATAACCTAAACGATGAATTCATGTTTCACACAAGAGGTGAATAAAATCTTTAGAGCATAGATGAAACAATTTAGGTAGATCAGGTCGTACGTCACCTAACCTTAAAAACATCTAACGTCAATGGTGGGTGGCCGCCGCCGGTAGTGTAAACAAGCTAGCTAGGTCAACGTTGAATTAAGGTAACTCTTCAATTGGGCACGTATGTACATATAAATGGCAGTGAACAGTTAGGCTACTACCAATGCAAAGGTGCTTACATGAGGTGCTAAGTGTATTAAATATCTTAGCAACTAGTCTTCCTAATGCATAGTTGCTTAGCTTTTGTAGCTAAGCTCCTCTCATTGAATTGTTTAATAATTAAACTCCTTCGTCTATTGGTTGGTAGTCATTTTGCATGGGTCCACGTGCTTAGCACTGTTTCCTCTTAGGGTCACCATAATGTTCTCCCTCCTCTTTAATTTCTTTGCCACATCACATTTCTGCCTATGTGGCATCCTTAGCACCTGTACACCATGGAGTATTGGGAGGGGCCTTAAATAACTGACTAACCTATCAACATCGTTCCACATCAGTAGGCCAGGCCAGAATGAACCGAACAATGGATCAGACAGTACGTCTCTGAGGTGCTTAACACGTAGATCAACCGTGTGCAAGGTCGAGCAGAATCCATCAAGCCGTGTTCTCAGCCGTAAAACATCATATGGAGTAATCAATTAATGTAGTGCTCATATAAAAATCGGGTACAAGGAAAGGGATCTGATAAAGGCAAAATAAAGAAGAAAGTGAGGGCGTTTGGTGCTTGGCTTGCTTGCCATGTGTCATGTACGTGCGATCCACGGCGTGTTCGGTTGAATGCACGGTCACCACATCTTACCCGAAGACTTGAACAGGGTACGTACACTACACCCTATGTCAAATTAGGGTTAGATTAGGTCATTCTGGCTCTCATCCAACTAGATTTTATCTATTTTGGAGAGTTCCCTATGAATGAGAAACAGAGATACTCCCTCCGTCCGAAAATACTTATCATTAAAATGAATAAAAAGATATATATATATATATATATATATATATATATATATAAAACTAAAATACATCTAGATATATCCTCTTTTATTCATTTTGATGACAAGTATTTCCAGACGGAGGGAGTACTTGACAAAAGGACAAGTGCATGTAAAATATAAAATAAAACCTCCATTGCATTAACATGCCGCATCCGTCGAAATCCTCCTAGCAGTGTTTTTATTCAGTGGCTCTTACAAGATTTCTTTTTTCTAATAAATGAAATCTTGGGAAAGATTCTGAAAGAACATTGCTGAATGAGGCCAAGCATCATTTGTGCATGTTACAGATAACTACGTTCGAGAATCACACGCATACACGAATAAATATCAGTGTTAGCATAAGCTTTTTCTGATGGAACCCCTGATAAACCCCACTGGACTATGTGATCAGATGCTGATATATATTAAAGCAAGGTTGTGCAAGTTTGTTTTGGTTTCTGTTGGTGTTCGACAAATAGACTGGCCATTACGCCGAAATAAATATTGTGTCTCATGAGTCACGTGTTATAATTTCAGGCCGAATTAATCTAGATATGCTCAACGCATGTCGTCATCCTCTTTCAATGAATTTTGTTTAGCTATTGGACTTGTCTGTATAGTTTTGTGACATCATCCGCAAACCTTTAGCCAGTTTTATTAGGTCTTACTTTTGCTAACTCACTTCCTCTCTTTCTCAGTAGTCAGTGGGATTTGTTCTTTCTCTCCAACAGGATATGAATTTCTGTACCACTTATCATCCCATGTTCTCCACAGAAAAACTATACTAGTCCTACAATAGTGCAATATCAAGGATTGCATGTCCCTTTCGATGTAAAGCGATGAACAAAAAGGCAAAAGGAAACAAATAATTGGACAAGTGTCCAAGTGTGTACGCATATAAAACCTAGAAACTAGTTGCACCTGCAGGGACCAAGCGCAAACGAGGCCCGTAGAGACGGGTGTAGAGCGTAGACATGCATATCGATTTATCGAAAAAGAAAAGGGAATTTAAGTGGAAATATCAGACTGGCCACCCAGCCATCGGTCTCTCCCATCTCATTCTCTCCATGTATCAAAGGGTTTAATCCTAAGCTGTCAATTCCTGATCATAGCAGACAACACTACTGCAACCAAGATCTTGTTGGTTTCTGTGGGGTCTTCTCTTGTTGAGCATTCTCATTTTCTGACTCTTCACCAGCTAATAATATAGTCTCTTTGGGTTCTAAAAGCATTTCCATAATATAGTAGTCACTCTTTTTCGCCGACTCTAAAAAAGCTTTCTTGTCTCATTGGCTGGCCCGGTTTCGTTTTGCTAGCTAGGGTGTGATCATGATTGGCTTGACCGTGTGAAGAAAGGTTGTTGATTAAGCACCTCTGCTTTCTTTGCGTCTCGAAGGGAGATGCCTTGCATCATGGCATGATCATGTGTCTTTCACTTTTCGTTATCCATTGCTTTGATCAAACGTTGGTGGTTTATTTTTCTGACATTGCGTTTGGAGCTTCAGTCCACAACGCTCATGTTATTCGGATCTGATCTCTTGTTGCATTTTGCTTTAGTAAAGTTAAGTTAATTCACCGCCATTGTTCTTGTCGACAGGTGAATTAGGATATGCTGGTGTCCGGCAGCAATTTTATCAGACACACCGGCGGCTTCGACGAGACGAGTGCTGGACTTGTCAATGTAACGAACATAATTTGTATTGTTTCAGACATGATTTACCATAAAGAAACAATCATCCTATTGCAGTAGCATGCTTTGGTTGTGCAATCTCCAATGCATAATTAGCCCACCAATTGCTTTCCCTAAACTCTTTTTCTTTGTGCAAAAATATCGAATCTATTATAAAGATTTACCGAAGTACAAAGAACCCCCAAAATAATATAAATTACGCCGAGGTCCATGGACAACCGAACGACCGTTGACGCCGTCAGAACGAGCCACCGACGCGCTGTTGTTGCCGCTCCATACGGGAGCCGGTCTGACCTTGTCGATAACAGGCGGAAAGTCTTCATGCACATGCCCCTAAAGACCACCGTTCAGGAGCCGCGGTCGTCGCCATCGAAATCCTTGAATCTGAAGAACCTGACATCAAATCTTGTCATTGGGTACGCAGGACAAGAAACCCTAACGTCGCCGATCCAAGGAGCCGACAGGAATCTACGCTGGAGCTCCGACAAATCCATACCGACGAACGAACTTGAGGAGGATCTGAGCCGGGAACACTGACTCGAAGAAGAAGCGCCCCATCCGTATGAGTGCCGCCCTTACGAGAACTAAAACCCTAGCTATCTAAGCCGAGGCACCAGAAATACCCTCCTTGCCATCTGCCGCCGGAGCGGCAGGCGGAGAGAAGGCGAATCCACAGGCTCACCGGCGAAGATCCAAGGGAAGAAGGCTTTCCCTAATTGCCTTGCGAGAGGGAAAAGAAAAGATCGATGTTCACAACAAGCATTGGGAATGGTGCGAGCTGTTTTCCCTAAATCCCTAACGTACCTTCAAGAACCACGCAGCTAATTCCAAGAATTTCTGCATTTTCTGCAGTGCAGAGTACAAGAAGCAAGATTTTATTTTCGTTCTAAGTGTTTCATGGTAAGAAACCGCAGGAGCACATAATTGTTACGAATTCGATTCTGCAACTGCCTGGTTCTGTCAGAGATGTGCTCGGATACGATCGTGCGTACGTGCTGTGTACGGTCTCTCTCCCTCCAATATGTACTTTGGCCTCGGATCGGTTAACTAACAAATCTGCGATGGCGACGATCGGCAACGACGGCGGCATGGGGCGAGCGGCGCCGAGCGCGCAGTGGTCCGACCTCCCCGACGAGCTCCTCGAGATGGTCCGCTCCAAGGTCGCGTGCCCGCGAGGCCGCATATGCATCGCCGCCGTGTGCAGGTCATGGCGCGACGCCGCGTCCCGGCACCCGCCGCCGCCCGCCCTGCCGCTGCTCCTCCTCTCGCCGTGCGGCTGGCGCACGTGGGAAAACCACAAGCTGCTCTACTGCCCCGAGGACGCCGGGGTCCTGAAAGTCCGGCTCCCGGCATGCTTACGCGGCACGTGGTTCAACGGGTCCTTTGACGGCGGCTGGATCGCGGCAGGCCGCCTGAGGGCGCGTGTCGTGATCGCTAACCTCTTCTCTGGCGTCGAGGTGCCCCTCTCCAAGAAACAGGGTACCATCGCGTGCCCGCGCCACCGCGGCCTCCCGTACCTCGTCTGGAAGACCGTCTTCTCCGAGGCCCCCACCTCGGGCGCGTGCATCCTCGCCGCCATCACCGACACGTGCAACCTCGCGCTCTGCAGGGTCGGCTGCCCGGACAGCGGGTGGACGCTGGAACGGTGCACCAAGGAGGGACTCGGCGACATCGCCTTCTGCCGCGGGGTGCTCTACGGCATGGCGCGCGAAAGCGAGGACGTGTTCAGGTACGACATCGGCGAGAAGGAAGACGGCGCGCCAACGATCACCGCCGCCCATCCGATCAATGTCCAAATGCGCCATGGCCCTCGACCCATGGGCAGGGGCTCCTATGATTACGCTAGCTACATCTTCGATCTCCATGGTAAGCTCGCAATGGCGGTGATGACCAAGTGGTCCGGAAACTGCCAACCTTTTTTCAAGGTGTTTGAGCTCGCCGAAGCCAATGATGCCGACAGTGACGCCGCACACGACTACAAGTGGGTGGAGGTTCATAGCTTGGGCGACTACGCATTGTTCTTGGGGCTAGCCTCATCCTCCAGAGCGGTGCGCGTGCACGCGGGCGGCCGCGGTGGCGTGAAGAGAAACCACATCTACTACTCAAAGCATCGATGCCTCTCCACCAAAACAGATAAGAAGTTCGACGGGAAAGCATACCTAACGAGACCTATAGGTGGCGACCAGATGTATTGCAAGGAAGATGAGGGCACTGTCGATGACATGGAAAAGATCCCATCAGTAGGATACCATGTTATTGGTGGCCCTTATCCTCCTGTCTGGTGCTTACCTCCCGACTTTTAGGACTTACATTTGATGTGAATGCAGTTTTTGGTTCATATACTTGGGAGTCCCTTCGACTATCGAATTGTTGAAAATGCTCTAGGATTGGAGCAACACACATTTGATGGCCTCTTTTGCTTTAGAGACCCTGGATTGTTATGATATCAAGTACACCACCAATGTTTAGGTCCAAGTAATGTGCATGGAAAATATTTTTAGCACAACCCACAAAGTGTATGACAACATACTTGTATTTTAGCTTTATTACCAAAAATATGCACAGTGTTTCTATCATATTCATAGTTGAGTGTTTAGTCATGAAAATTATTTATGGAAGGTTTGGACAAGTAATCCGAAGTGTGGGGGGACGAGGGGCGTCCGTAAGCTTGTAGGTCGTGATGCAAATGATTAAGAAAAGTGCATGGAATACATGTTTGATGATAAGTGTTGGAAATTTATGCATATATTTTTACTCTAGAAGAAAATGTGTTTTTCTTCCTCTATGTGTTGTCCAAGATATACTACATTCTACGTGCAGTATATGATGAGAGACGAGTAATGTTAGAGCTACATAAATAATTGTACGGGATTAATGTAATGAGGCAGGTGGAGAAGTATGATTGGAGATAAGGGGACAACGGGCCCACTCAGATGAAAATCAGGAGGGAGGGGGGGAGTTGAATTTGGAAGTTTACGTAAAAGTTTTCGTAGCTCGTTGTAGATGTAGGATTATCGATGAGAGACATATGTAAATTAATGGACCATGGATAGCAAGTTTTTTTTTTTTGGGGGGGCTAATCATGCGTAGTTTAGTTTCTGCCAATTTTTGGTCGGTCGGTTGGTCGAAATTTTGCCATGCACGCATGTAACTAGCATCGCTGGGTAGTGGTTCAGTAGGATGGAAAGCGATCCATTGCCAGTCTCCCATGTTTGTGCTTGGTTAAGAGTGCGTGTGGGTGTGTGTGTGTGCGCGCGTGTGTGCGTGCGTGTGTGTGTATGTTAGAGAGACGTGTACACATACTACTCATGAGTAGTCATGACCAATAAGCTAATTAACGAGCTACCTAACGATCTTCAGGGGGTGAGCGACCAGGATCCCCCTAAACCCTAAACCCTATGGCTATGGCACCCTAAAAAAATATTAACATAGGGAACACGAAATTAGTCTCATGAGATCTTTCTATGAAATACTCATACTTTTATACTATGTGTATTTCCGTCGTCAGACACTTCCCCGAGGCCTACCTGGTGCGGTTCTCCCACCAGCAACACTGTGCGGACGCGGCCGGGCGCCGTGACCTGAAGTTCCGCGACACTAGGCTGCAGATGCGCTCTTGGCGCACTCGAAGAACGTGGACCTCGTCCACCACGTCCGGCTCTGTCTGGACGGGCTCCCGCTGCAGGCGTGGGATGAGTTCGCCGTAGCGCAGGCCATCGGCCCCGGATGCTTCTCGCTCTGCTCGCCGGCGCTCTCAGGAAAGCCTCACGCCGCCTCCTCTGTCTCCCACAACTGTGCTACCTCCATCGCCACGTTCCAACAGAGGCGAGGCCCGGCCTTCTCCGACCTCGTTGGCTGCCCCAAGCCAGGAGCTGCTCACCACTCAGGCTCCAGGCGCCTCTGACCTCGCCGGCCAAGCCGCCGGGTTTTGAAGCCTCACCAACGCCACCTTTGGTCTCCAGCGGGCCTCTACGACGCACGCCATCGCCGCGACGGCTGTGTGGGCCTGCTACTGCAGGTGCCGTGGGCTTACAATTCCTCGCACCGCTCTTCGAGGATCGCCAGGATGCAATCTTGCCATCACCTGCTTCAACTACACCTAAGGCACCGGCTGCTCGTCGGAAAACCCTGGCTGGGGTCACCATTTCCAAGTCTGGTGGCTTATTCTCGATCCACAAGACACGCGCTTCAGGGTGTGCCAAGGCGGCAGAGCTGCTCCTGTGCCGCAGCTTGGGTATTGTCAAAGATGGTGAAGATGTCACTGCAGCTGCACTCGACGCCTTGGCGGACCGCTTCAAGGAGCAGTTGCCACCTGATGTGATTGCTGCTATGCGCGGGTTGTTCAAGCTTGATGATGGCGATGCGACAGATGTCGAGGAGTTGCGCATGGAGGAGGAGGCGCCCTCGACCTGGAGAGGACTGATGAGGGCGCCGCTGTCCAGCAGGCGTCCTTTTGAGCTGATGCTCCAAGCTATGGGTTCCCAGGTTTCCCAATGATAGTACAACCTTTTCAAACTTGAGGGGGCTGGTCTCTGCTCAAGAGCGATGAGCTGAATGCTACGTGGTTGATGTGTGTTGGCCTGCGGCCATGTATCAGGTGTGATGTTAGTGTTGTTGCTGATGGAAGTCTAGACTCTGTTAGGAAGTGCACTGTCTCCCGTGAGAATGCCACTTTGTGTGTTTGGCTAGGTCTGTGTGTGCTTTGTACGTGTGCCCAGTATCGTACAATTCTGGGTAAAGTGACTGTTGCTTCGTTTGCCTATGTTAGAAGATTGTGCTCCAGGGTGCTTCTTGTTATATTATGTTAGAGCAACAAATCAACTTCCTGAGCTGGAATGTCAGGGGTCTCAACTGCCCGGACCGCCGCGCGGCGGTCCATGCTACAATCGCGTCTTCGTCTTGCCATGTAGTGTGTCTTCAGGAGACAAAACTCAACAATGTTGATCAGTTCACGGCTGCCTTCTTGGGTGGACATAGGCTCCGTAGTTTTGCGCAGCGCCCGGCAACTGGTACAAGGGGAGGCATCCTACTTCTATGGGATGATATATTAGTTGAAGCATCCAACGTCACCAACACTGCGTATTGCTTGTCCGCCATGATCCGTGTAAGAGCGACCGACGTGGTCTTCAAGTTCACATCTGTCTACGGCCCCACCGACCCCTCTTGCAAAGACGTGTTCTTTGCCGAGCTCCTCAGCCAGAAGCCGCCTTTGGGGGTGGCTTGGCTTGCTCTGAGACTTTAATCAAATTTATCGAGCGAGAGACAAGAACAAGAGAAATGTTCACCATGGCAGGATCAACCGTTTTCGGGCCATGCTCCATAGTTGCAAGCTCAAAGAAATCCATCTCCAAAATCGGAGGTTCACTTGGAGCAACGAGAGGGAAACCCAACGCTATGCAAGCTTGACTCTTTTTTCTGCAACGCCGAGTGGGATACAACCTTCAACACGCATATCCTCCATGCACTTTCATCATCCCTCTCCGATCATTGTCCGCTTTTGCTTGCCGATGACAAGGGCCCGTGGAGGCCACAAACTTTTAAATTTGAAAACTTTTGGGCATCCATGCCCGGCTTCAACGAGGTGGTCCAAATGGCGTGGAACGAATGGGTTGACCATACGATCCCTATCAAGTCATCTTCCACAAGCTCAAAAAGACGGCGATCCGCCTCTCCGAATGGAGTAGGGGCCTTTTCTCCAAGGCTAAAATCCATCTCCAAGCCGCTCTTTTGGTGATTCTTCGCCTCGACATCGCCCAAGAGGATAGGCCTCTCTCGCCCGAGGAGCGTGACCTACGGGCTAGGCTTAAGAGAAGGGTCATTGCTTTGGCCGTGATCGAGAGATCGCGCAAGAAACAGTGTGCGCGAATCTCCAACCTCAAAGAAGGTGACGCCAATACTAAATTCTTCCACCGCCGGGTTAATGCTAGGAGGAGAAAAAATCATATCCATCGAATCAAGAACGAGCATGGTTGGGTCACCGAGCGGAACCTGGACGTTCATATTGGTTCCTACATATTCTACGAAGATCTTTATCGGTCAAACCGCATAACAACATACGTTGTTCCCTTTGTCATCGGTATGTTACTTGCCCGAGATTTGATCGTCGGTATCCAATACCTAGTTCAATCTCGTTACCGGCAAGTCTCTTTACTCGTTCTGTAATACATCATTTCATAACTAACTCATTAGTTATAATGCTTGCAAGGCTTAGGTGATGAGTATTACCGAGAAGGCCCAGAGATACCTCTCCGACAATCGGAGTGACAAAACCTAATCTCGGTTCATGCCAACTCAACATATACTTTTGAAGACACCTGTAGAGTACCTTTATAATCACCCAGTTACGTTGTGACGTTTGGTAGCACACAAAGTGTTCCTCCGATGGCAGGAGTTGCATAATCTCATAGTTGCAGGAACTTTGTATAAGTCATGAAGAAAGCATAAGCAACATACTAAGCGATCAAGTGCTAAGCTAACGGAATGGGTCAAGTCAATCACATCATTCTCCTAATGATGTGATCCTGTTAATCAAATGACAACTCATGTCTATGGTTAGGAAACATAACCATCTTTGATTTAACGAGCTAGTAAAGTAGAGGCATACTAGTGACACTCTGTTTGTCTACGTATTCACACATGTATTATGTTTCCGGTTAATACAATTCTAGCATGAATAATAAACATTTATCATGATATAAGGAAATAAATAATAACTTTATTATTGCCTCTAGGGCATATTTCCTTCAGTCTCCCACTTGCACTAGAGTCAATAATCTAGATTACACAGTAATGATTCTAACACCCATGGAGTCTTGGTGCTGATCATGTTTTGCTCGTGAAAGAGGCTTAGTCAACTGGTCTGCAACATTCAGATCCGTATGTATCTTGCAAATCTCTATGTCTCCCACTTGTACTTGGTCCCGAATGTAATTGAAGCGTCTCTTGATATGCTAGGTCCTCTTGTGAAATCTGGATTCCTTTGCCAAGGCAATTGCACCGGATTGTCACGTAAGATCTTCATTGGTCCCGATGCACTAGGTATGACACCCAGATCGGAAATGAACTCTTTCATCCAGACTCCTTCATTTGCTGCTTCCAAGCAGCTATGTACTCCGCTTCACATGTAGATCCCGCCACGACGCTTTGTTTAGAACTGCACCAACTGACAGCTCCACTGTTTAATAAAAATACGTATCCGGTTTGCGATTTAGAATCGTCCGGATCAGTGTCAAAGCTTGCATCGACGTAACCATTTACGATTAGCTCTTTGTCACCTCCATATACGAGAAACATATCCTTAGTCCTTTTCGTGTATTTCAGGATGTTCTTGACCGCTGTCCAAATGATCCACTCTGGATTACTTTGGTACCTTCCTGCCAAGCTTATTGCTAAGCATACGTCAGGTCTGGTACACAGCATTGCATACATGATAGATCCTATGGCTGAAGCATAGGGAACATTTTTCATTTTCTCTCTATCTTCTGCTGTGGTCGGGCATTGAGTCTGACTCACTTTCACACCTTGTAACACAGGTAAAAAACCTTTCTTTGCCTGATCCATTTTGAACTTTTTCAAAACTTTATCAAGGTATGTGCTTTGTGAAAGTCCAATTAAGCGTCTTGATCTATCTCTATAAATCTTGATGCCCAATATGTAAGCAGCTTCACCGAGGTCTTTCATTGAAAAACTTTTATTCAAGTATCCTTTTATGCTATCCAGAAATTCTATATCATTTCCAATTAATAATATGTCGTCCACATATAATATCGTAAATGCTACAGAGCTCTCACTCACTTTCTTGTAAATACAGGCTTTTCCAAAAGTCAGATAAAACCATATGCTTTGATCACACTATCAAAGCGTTTATTCCAACTCGAGAGGCTTGCACTGCACCATAAATTGATCGCTGGAGCTTGCACACTTTGTTAGCACCTTTTGGATCAACAAAACCTTCTGGTTGCATCATATACAACTCTTCTTCTAGAAATCCATTCAAGAATGCAGTTTTTACATCCATTTGCCAAATTTCATAATCATAAAATGCAGCAATTGCTAACATGATTCGGACAGACTTAAGCATCGCTACGGGTGAGAAAGTCTCATCGTAGTCAACCCCTTAAACTTGTCGAAAACCTTTCGCAACAAGTCGAGCTTTATAGACAGTTATATTACCAACAGTCGGTCTTCTTCTTAAAGATCCATTTATTCTCAATGGCTTGCCGATCATCGGGCAAGTCAACCAAAGTCCATACTTTGTTCTCATACATGGATCCCATCTCAGATTTCATGGCTTCAAACCATTTTATGCGGAATCTGGGCTCACCATCGCTTCTTCATAGTTCGTAGGTTCACCATGATCTAGTAGCATGACTTCCGAATAGGATTACCGTACCACTGCAGTGCGGATTTTATTCTGGTTGATCTCTGATTCAGTGACAACTTGATCTGAAGTTTCATGATCAGTATCATTATCTTCCTCGCTAACTGGTGTAGGTGTCTCAGAAACCGATTTCTGTGAAGAACTACTTTCCAATAAGGGAGCTGGTACTATTACCTCATCAAGTTCCACTTTCCTCCCACTCACTTCTTTCGAGAGAAACTCCTTCTCTAGAAAGGATCCATTCTTAGCAACGAATGTCTTGCCTTCGGATCTGTGATAGAAGGTATACTGTAACATCCCAAATTTTCAATTTGGAATGTTATACATTAGATCATCATGCATATCATATTTTCTCGCATTTTCCGATCCTAGGAAATTTCACGCAACTCAAGGACCCTCGGAGAGAGTTGGAAGTTTCATTATTTTCATATTTGGGATTTCTCAAATTTTGAAAATAGGATCATTTGGATTTATTTACAATTATCTTCATAAAGTTTTCCTATAAAAATCTCAAGAGAGGGAATAATATGACTTTCCCAACATTTAGGAAAAATGAAGATATTATAAATAAATCAAATTTGGTTTTGGAAGATTTATTTTGCTTAGGCAAAAATGAGCATTTAAAAATTTTATGCATGTTGCAGTTTTTAAAAGTTCATTTTGTTCGACTCATTTTTAGGAGTCGGGGAAAATTGGTTTTATTTAAATCGGAGTTCGTTTGATATTTTATTTAATTCGTTTAGTCTTAATTTAAAAAAACGCGCCCCCGGGCCAAGGCCCAGCCCAGCCGGCTGACCAGCAGCCCAGCCCGCGCCCCCACCTCCTCCTCTCCCTCGCGCCCCCAGCGTCCGCCGCCCGCCACTTGCCCGCCCGAGTCCGCTCGCCCGGGACCCCGTCGCCCCTCCCCCAAGCAACCGGACGCCCCCTCCTATTTAACCGCCACCCCCTCTCCTCACCCCGCCCGTCGCCGCCGCCTCCCAAGCCGAGCCGCCCGTCGACCAGCCGCCCGCCGTCGCCCGAGCACGCCCGCCGTCGCCGGAGCCTCGCCGACCCGCCGCCACCGCCGACCCCGCCCGACCCGCCGGAGACCCGCCCGGACCTCGCCGGCGATCGCCGGAGGTAGCCCCTCGCGCCGATCCGATCCGATCCGATCCGATCCGGTTTTTTCTAGAAAACCTGGTCCGGTTTTTTTTGCAAAGTTTGGTTTAAAAAAAAAACCTAGATTGGTTTTATTTTTTTTTTTGGTTTTCTTATTTAGCGAACGTTCACCGACCCGTTCGTTTCAATGAACGTGTTCGTTGGATTAGTTCTGTTAACGAACGTCCGTTATTTAATCCGTTCGTCGTTTTCTTTTAAATCGGATTTAATCCGTTATTTTTCAGATTCGATTTCTGATCCGATTTTCAAATCTGTTTTATTTCTTGCTCGTTTATCGGAATCAGGTGATTCAAGCGCACCGGAGTTTCAGAATACGAAACCGCCGTTCCGACTACCCTACTTTCACAGAGTTTTGCTACTGTGAAATTTTGACCTATTTTCAGATTTGTTAAACCGAGTCGTTCTCTCTCGAGTTCCGACTTTCGATGCTTTATTTGATTCGATTCTTTTGCAACCAGGGTTCTTAAGTTGAACTATCCTGGTTAGATCTTTTATTCGAGATTTCCTGTGCATTAGATGAGTACTTATTGTATGCTTGTTGTTTGTCTGCGTTAGATCACCCGGAGTCGCCGCTTGTTACTTCGAATCTCTAGGACTCGCGGATCATCAGCAAGGCAAGTAACACTTTGATCATACCTTTTCTACTACCCAGTTTTTATGCATTAGATCAAACCCTCAAACACTTGCATGATTAGGACCTAATCAAATTGTGGGATGGGAAGTAGATTGAGGTAGTACCTATTACCTGTTTTACTTATGAAACCTTGGGAGTTACTTCTACGTTTGCTTGTTATGCCATGCTATGCTAGTAGACGTGGATTGGGTGAGTGAATATCCATGACAGATGTGAGATTGATAATTAATGGTTTATCTAAGGTGGCAACTTAAACACACATCTGGGTGGATTGAGGCACCTGGTTTCTATCAGACTTGCTCAGATTTCTTCTTGGACCGCCACCCAGGCTCTAAGGGATCATGAGATTATTCAAACTAGAAGCTTACGTGTGCAGCCACAAGCCAATTATGGGCTCTGGCGTAGTTGACTAAGTTGTGCGAACTCTTACGGGTAGGCTAGCTGATGTAGGGGATGTAGGTTGGTACGGTCTACCCACATGTAAGGTGCAAGCGCTTACGAAAGACTATGTCTCGGTCATCCGTTTCTCAAACACCATGTAGTCACGAGAACCAAGCGGAGGCGATCGAGTCTTGTGGGGAAAAGTGCTAAACCTCTGCAGAGTGTATAAACTAATCATGATTAGCCGTGTCCCGGTTATGGGCCGAATCTTGAGTATCTAGTACTTGAATATCATGTGAATCTCAACATGTTACTTCTAATAATAAATTTATTGGGTTTTTAATGAGTACCTTTTAATTGGGATTGAGGATGCTGTCAACCATTCTCAATGTTTAACAACCACCATGATAGTTAAATAAAATTATTCCTTTGATGTAGAGAAAAATCAGCTTTATGCAAAAATGTAACCGTGAGAGCCTTACCACCAGCCAAATATGCATGTAGTATAGGCTTGTTGCTTCATTGCTCTCTATGTGTTACATTGCGGCATATTCCATGTCTTGACCCGTTTTCGGGCTGCAACTTTTCATGTTGCAGACTTTTCGCATTTACGACAGTAAGGTGTTAGGCCGTGGTTCTATACTCAGTGATGCCGTTGGAGTTGATGGACTCACTCGTTTTCCAAGCCTTCCGCTGTTATTATCAGATGGCCTTAAGCCATATTATTGTGTTAAGTTCCCTTGTGGACAACGATGTAATAAGTGTGTGATTGCTACTCTATTATAAATCCTTCAAGTATCTTGTGTTGTGTCGGCATTCTTGATCCGAGGATGACACTGAGCACAGAGCGCTAGATCCATTCGGGTCTGGTCGCGACAGAGAATGGTATCAGAGCACACGCTGACTATAGGACACGACCACTAAGATAAAGCCATAGATCACTATTCTCTTCTCATTTTCTAACTCCTCATCTTTTCTACTCTCTTTAGGATGAAGGACGCGAAGATCAAGTACACCCAACCAGATGAAGGCACACCTTTTGGATTTCACTTGAAGGAAGTTACCAAGTACCTAAATATTGGACTACCAAGCTTCACCGGGACTTTCAACGCCACTCTGCCTGAAGAGGAGCGCTGGAAGATTCACGCTCACGTTCGAGAAGGACATTCGCCCCAATCACCAAGCCAATAGATAGTGTTTTCGGTGCAACAACTTGGAGTGCAGGAAAGAGCATGGCAGCTCACATCACCATGGGGACGCATTGGAGAAGTTTATCAAGAAGATCTCAAGGACACAATCTACCAGATTTGCGGACGTCGAGATGACAAATGGGAAGTCGTCAGCACCAAGAAGGATAGATCCATTGCAGCATTTATCCAAGAGTTAAACCAGCACATTCGACGCCAGGAGAACCAGATGTGCAATGATATGTTGGAGTTGCAGAATGCAAAGGGAAGGATCATCGAGCTTGAAGAAGAACTAAAGACAACTCGCAAGGACTATATGGATGAGATCGTAGCTCTAGCAAGGCACTATAACGATATTATGTACTAGATTGATGAACTTATGAAGAAGTTGGCGCTCAGGACTGAAGACCAGTATGTCAATCACCAAAGCAACTACATCAACATCGACGACACCGATTCGGATCCAAGTGAACCCGACTTTGAAGACGAAGCTGGAGCGGACATTATGAAGTCTTCCACAGGTTCAAATTAGTAGAAGTCCCCACACATTTGTAGTATTCCTCCATGTAAACAATATAGCACACGCACTTTTGCGATAGTTAGATCGTTGTAAGCCTTTGTTTGATTGAATGAAGTGATTTTGTGTGTATTTGCTCATGTGCATTTGGGTAGTGATTCCCCTTAGACCTCATTCTATTCTAAATTCTCATCTTTTCTAAACCCATCAGATGCCTCCCACGCCGACCCCGGATTCGCTTTTCCGCCAGAGATCACCCAACTAATCCAGCAGAGAATACCACTGATTCAAACATTGGTGCGAGAACCAGGGCAACAACAACAACAACCCACCGCCACCACCACTGCGGATCATCCGACTCGTTTCCTTAGACCGAACCCGCGGTGTATTCCAAGAGCACCGAGCCAATTGTAGCGAGATGACTGGCTCCGCAAGATAGGAAGGAGGCTGACCACTGCAGGATGCACGGATGGAGAAAAGAGTGAAGTTTGCATCACATCAGCTTGAAGGACCCTTGACAGCATGGTGGGAGAATTTCACAGCCACTTACCACCTGTGAACAACATCACATGGGATCAATTTCAGCAAGCTTTCCGCCTTGCCCATGTTTTCGCAGGAGCTATGGCCATGAAGAAGCGTGAGTTTCGCAACTTACGCCAAGGAGGAAGGACTGTTGGCGGTCGTGGATGACTTTAGTAAACTAGCACGTTATGCCCCGGATGACGTTACTACTTGCAGCTAAACAGGAGAAGTTTCTAGAAGGACTGAATGATGAGTTCAGCATGCCGTTGATGGTAGCCAGTTTCAATAACTACCAAGAGTTAGTAGACCGAGCCCTCATGATTGAAGGAAAGCAGCAGCAAATTGAGAACCGCAAGCGGAAGTATGGGCAAGGGAAGTATAACACTGGAGCTCAGCAGAAACCTTGTTATACCCCTAAGTCAGGAATTCAATTTCAGCATACCCATGGAGGAGGTAATTCGCATAACCATAACAGCACCAAGAATGGTAACGGAATGGAGGAAGCAGCAGACAGAATCGCACCAACCCGTCAACACCATCCAAAGTAGACCTGAGTCATATTACTTGCTTTAAGTGCCGCAAGACTGGGCATTATGCCAATGACTGTCCAGAAGGCCATAATGGAAATGGCAATGGAAGCTCTGGAAAGAAGCCCAACCCTTTCAATAGAGGACAGGTGAACCACCTTGAAGTGGAGGAGGTTGAAGATCAGCCTGATGCGATGTCGGTAAGTTTTTGGTTAAGTCATTTACTGCAGCTTGTTCTTTTCGATACGGTGCATCGCATTCATACATATCAAGGGGATTTGTGGATAAGTACAAGTTACCAACCCAAGCCCTTAGGTCACCCATGCTAGTAACCTCACCGGAGCAGTACATGGCTAGTAAATGGTGTGATCGGCGCCATTAAGGATTGGACACTATGTTTTCCCTCGGACCTAATAGTTACGGAATCCCAAGGATTGGATGTGATATTAGGTATGGATTGGTTATCAAAGTATGGAGGAAACATTGATTGCTCCACTAGATCAATCTTGCTCACCACACCAGAAGGAAGAAGGATTAAGTATGTATCACGGCACGAGCCGAGGAGAGCACAAGTTAACTGCTTATCAGGAGTGGTACAGGAAGAAGTACCAGTGGTGAAGGATTTTCCTGATGTATTTCCGGAAGAGTTGCCAGGAATGCCACCGGATAGAGACATTGAGTTTTTGATCGAGCTGTTGCGAGAACAGGCCGATATCGAAGCAACCGTATAGGATGCCCATTTCGATTTGGCGGAAATCAAGAAGCAGATTAAGGAACTTTTGGATAAAGGTTTTATCGCCCAAGCTCTTCACCTTGGGGATCACCCGTTTTGCTAGTGGAGAAGAAGGATGGATCGTTAAGAATGGTTGTTGATTATCGTGGATTGAATGAAGTAACAATCAAGAACAAGTACCCACTACCTATGATAAATGATCTGTTTGATCGCTTGCAAGGAGCCAAGGTGTTTTCCAAGATCGACTTGCGATCGTGGTACCATCGATTGAAGATTCGGGAGCAGGACATACCCAAGACAGCATTTACCACGAGATATGGACTATCACGAGTATACCGTTATGTCATTTGACTGACTAACGCACCAGCCTATTTCATGAACCTGATGAACAAAGTGTTTATGGAGTTTTTGGATAAGTTCGTCGTGGTGTTCATTGATGACATTTTGATTTTCTCGAAGAATGAAGAGGAACACAAGGAACATTTGCGATTGGTTTTGGAGAAACTGAGGGAACACCAGTTGTATGCCAAGTTCAGCAAATGTGAGTTTTGGTTAAAGGAAGTTGGATTTCTCGGACATGTTATATCTGGAGAAGGGATAGCGATTGACCCCACAAAGGTTGAGACCGTAACCAAATGGGAAGCACCAACGACAGTTGGAGAGATTGAGTTTCCTTGGACTCGCAGGATACTACCGAAGGTTCATTGAGAATTTCTCAAGGATTGCCAAGCCTATGACAGAATTGTTGAAGAAGGAAAACAAATTTATATGGACTGAGGACTGTGAGGCAAGTTTTCAGGAGTTGAAGAAAAGATTGGTTACCTCACCAGTTTTGATATTGCCAGATCAGACTAAGGATTATGAGGTGTATTGCGACGCTTCACGTCGAGGACTTGGAGCAGTGCTTATGCAGGAAGGAAGAGTTGTTTCATATGCCTCATGACAACTTAAGCCTCATGAGTTGAATTATGCCACTCATGATTTGGAGTTAGCAACCGTTGTGCATGCCCTAAAGACATGGAGACATTTTCTCATTGGAAATCATTGTGAAGTATATACGGATCACAAGAGTTTGAAGTACATTTTCACACGTAAGAATTGAACCTCAGACAAAGGAGATGGTTAGAGCTTATCAAAGATTATGACATGAGATTGCAGTATCACCCTGGGAAGGCTAATGTCGTAGCAGACGCATTGAGCCGTAAGAGCCACGTCAATACCCTAATGATGGGAGAAATACCCAATGAGTTAGCCGAGGACCTTCGAGAGCTATGTTTGGAAATAGTTCCGAGAGGCTATGTAGCAGCATTGGAGATTCGATCAACGCTGATGGACAAAATCAGAGAAGCCCAAAAGGCAGATAAGGAAGTTGCCTCTATAAAGGAGAAAATGAGCAAAGGAAAAGCTAAGGGATTTCGTGAGGACGAGCACGATACCCTATGGTTTGAAGACCGTGTTTATGTGCCCAATGACCCAGAAATCAGGAAGTTGATTTTACAAGAAGCCCATGATTCACCCTATTCGATTCACCTAGGAAATACCAAGATGTATTTGGATTTGAAGAATACTTTCTGGTGGACCGGAATGAAGAAGGATATTGCGGAGTATGTAGCAGTTTGCGATGTATGTCGAAAGTAAAGGCGAACCTCGAAGCCAGCAGGATTGTTACAACCATTGCCGATACCGAATGGAAGTGGGATAAACTAGGCATGGATTTTATCACAGGATTGCCAAAGACTCGTTCAGGATATGACTCGATTTGGGTTATAGTCGACCGTTTGACCAAGGTAGCTCATTTTATTCCAGTCAAGACTACCTATAGCAGTGCTAAGTTGGCAAAGATATACATGACCAGAATTGTGTGCTTACACGGAGTTCCGAGGAGCATCGTATCGAGATAGAGGAACTCGGTTTACCTCGAAATTTTGGAACCGGTTACCACGAAACAATGGTAACCCGATAGGAATACAGTACAGCTTTCCACCCACAGACCGATAGACAGACCGATAGAGACAAACAGATTTTGGAGGACATCTTTGAGAGCTTGTGCCCTAGATTATGGATCTAGCTGGGATGACAATTTGCCGTATGCAGAATTTTCCTACAACAACAGTTACCAAACCAGTTTGAAGATGGCACCTTCGAAGCTTTATATGGAAGAAGGTGCAGGACACACCGTTGTTATGGGGACGAAACTGAGATCGTCGGTTGTTTGGACCAGATTTGATTAAGGAGTCTGAACAGAAAGTTAAGTCGATTCGAGACAGGCTCAAGGTAGCCCAGTCCGGACAAAGAGCTATGCCGATTCAAAGCGCCAGCGATTGAGCATGAAGTTGGAGCAGTATATCTCGAGTATCCCGCTTGAGGAGTTAAGCGTTTTGGAGTTAAAGGAAAGTTAGCACCCGTTTCGTTGGACCGTATAAGATTTTTGCAACGCATGGGAGAAGTTATGCGTATAAGTTGGAATTACCGGAAGGACTGTCAGGAGTTCATGATGTATTCCATGTTTCTCGATTGAAGAAATGTCACCCGAGATAGCAGAGGTACCGTTAAGAGATCTTGTACCATTGGAAGCAATTCGGTTGAAGGATGACTTGACATATGAGGAGAAACCGGTTAAGATTCTCGATTATGCCAGCAGAGTTACCGCAACAAGGTTATCAAGTTTTGCAAAGTTCGATTGGAGCCACCACCTGAGGATGAAGCCACACAGGAAAGAGAGGAAGTTTTGCTCAAGGACCACCCTCACCTATTTTCTAGCCAACCCGAATCTCGAGGGCGAGATTCATCTTAAGGGGGTAGGTTTGTAACATCCCAAATTTTCAATTTGGAATGTTATACATTAGATCATCATGCATATCATATTTTCTCGCATTTTCCGATCCTAGGAAATTTCACGCAACTCAAGGACCCTCGGAGAGAGTTGGAAGTTTCATTATTTTCATATTTGGGATTTCTCAAATTTTGGAAATAGGATCATTTGGATTTATTTAAAATTATCTTCATAAAGTTTTCCTATAAAAATCTCAAGAGAGGGAATAATATGACTTTCCCAACATTTAGGAAAAATGAAGATATTATAAATAAATCAAATTTGGTTTTGGAAGATTTATTTTGCTTAGGCAAAATGAGCATTTAAAAATTTTATGCATGTTGCAGTTTTTAAAAGTTCATTTTGTTCGACTCATTTTTAGGAGTCGGGGAAAATTGGTTTTATTTAAATCGGAGTTCGTTTGATATTTTATTTAATTCGTTTAGTTTTAATTTTCAAAAAAAAAACGCGCCCCAGGCCAAGGCCCAGCCCCAGCCAGCCCCTGACCCAGCGCCCACCTCCTCCTCTCCCTCGCGCCCTTGGCGTCCGCCCGCCGCCGCCACGCCCGAGTCCGGCTCCGCCCGGGACCCGTCGCCCCCTCCCCCAAGCAACCGGACGCCCCCCCCCTCCTATTTAACCGCCGCCACCCCCCCTCTCTCCTCACCCCGCCCCGTCGCCGCCGTCTCCCAAGCCGAGCCGCCGCCGTCGCCCGGAGCACGCCACCGTCGCCGGAGCCCCTCGCCGACCCGCCGCCACCGTCGACCCGCCCGACCAGCGGAGACCCGCCCGGACCTCGCCCGGCGATCGCGGAGGTAGCCTCGCGCCCGATCCGATCCGATCCGATCCGATCCGGTTTCTCTAGAAAACCGGTCCGGTTTTTTTGCAAAGTTCGGTTTAAAAAAAAAACCTAGATTGGTTTATTTTTTTCGGTTTTCTTATTTAGCGAACGTTCACCGACCCGTTCGTTTCAATGAACGTGTTCGTTGGATTAGTTCTGTTAGCGAACGTCCATTATTTAATCCGTTAAATCGCTTCTTTTAAATCGGATTTAATCCATTATTTTTGATTCGATTTACGATCCGATTTTCAAATCTGTTTTATTTCTTGCTCGTTTATCGGAATCAGGTGATTCAAGCGCTGGAGTTTAAATAACGAAACCGCCGTTCTGACTAACCTGCTTTCACAGAGTTTTGCTACTGTGAAATTTTGACCTATTTTCAGATTTGTTAAACCGAGTCGTTCTCTCTCGAGTTCCGACTTTTGATGCTTTATTTGATTCGATTCTTTTGCAACCAGGGTTCTTAAGTTGAACTATCTGGTTAGATCTTTTATTCGAGATTTCCCTGTGCATTAGATGAGTACTTATTGTATGCTTGTTGTTTGTCTGCGTTAGATCACCCGGAGTCGCCGCTTGTTACTTCGAATCTCTAGGACTCGCGGATCATCAGCAAGGCAAGTAACACTTTGATCATACCTTTTCTACTATCCAGTTTTTATGCATTAGATCAAACCCTCAAACACTTGCATGATTAGGACCTAATCAAATTGTGGGATGGGAAGTAGATTGAGGTAGTACCTATTACTGTTTACTTATGAAACCTTGGGAGTTACTTCTCGTTTGCTTGTTATGCCATGCTATGCTAGTAGACGTGGATTGGGTGAGTGAATATCCATGACAGATGTGAGATTGATAATTAATGGTTTATCTAAGGTGGCAACTTAAACACACATCTGGGTGGATTGAGGCACTGGTTTCTATCGAGGACTTACTGTATTTCTCCGGACCGCCACCCGGGCTCTAAGGGATCATGAGATTATTCAAACTAGAAGCTTACGTGTGCAGCCACAAGCCAATTATGGGCTCTGGCGTAGTTGACTAAGTTGTCTTGCGAACTCTTACGGGTAGGCTAGCTGATGTAGGGGATGTAGGTTGGTACGGTCTACCCACATGTAAGGTGCAAGCGCTTACGAAAGACTATGTCTCGGTCATCCGCTTCTCAAACACCATGTAGTCACGAGAACCAAGCGGAGGCGATCGAGTCTTGTGGGGAAAAGTCATAAACCTTTGAAGAGTGTATAAACTAATCATGATTAGCCGTGTCCCTGGTTATGGACGAATCTTGAGTATCTAGTACTTGAATATCATGTGAATCTCAACATGTTACTTCTAATAATAAATTTATTGGGTTTTTAATGAGTACCTTTTAATTGGGATTGAGGATGCTGTCAACCATTCTCAATGTTTAACAACCACCATGATAGTTAAATAAAATTATTCCTTTGATGTAGGGAAAAATCAGCTTTATGCAAAAATGTAACCGTAGAGCCTTACCACCAGCCAAATATGCATGTAGTATAGGCTTGTTGCTTCATTGCTCTCTATGTGTTACATTGCCAGCATATTCCATGTGCTGACCCGTTTTCGGGCTGCAACTTTTCATGTTGCAGACTTTTCAGACGACGAGTAAGGTGTTAGGTCGTGGTTCTATACTCAGTGATGCCGTTGGAGTTGATGGACTCACTCGTTTTCCAAGCCTTCCGCTGTTATTATTAGATGGCCTTAAGCCATATTATTGTGTTAAGTTCCCTTGTGGACAACGATGTAATAAGTGTGTGATTGCTACTCTGTTATAAATCCTTGAAATCTTGTGTTGTGTCGGCATTCTTGATCCGGGGATGACCTTTGAGCACAGGCGCTAGATCCATTCGGGTGCAGTCGACATATACCCAATTGTCTCCTTTGGGTATCCTATGAAGACACATTTTTCGATTTGGGTTCAAGCTTATCAGGTTGAAGTTTTTTCACATAAGCCTCGCAACCCCAAACTCTCAGCAATGACCACTTCGGTTTCTTGCTAACCCATAGTTCATCAGGTGTCGTCTCCGCGGATTTTGACGGTGTCCTATTGAACGTGAATGCGGCCGTCTCTAAAGCATAACCCCAAAAGCGATAGCGGTAAATCGGAAATAGACATCATAGATCGCACCATATCTAGTAAAAGTACGATTCTGACGTTCGGACACACCATTACGCTGTGGTGTTTACATTTGGGGAACGTAGTAATTTCAAAATTTTCCTCGCACACGCAAGACCATGGTGATGGCATAGCAGCGAGAGGGAGAGTGTATGTCCACGTACCCTCGTGAGACCGTGGCGAAGCGTTATAACAACGCGGTTGATGTAGTCGTCGTCTTCACGATCCGACCGATCCAAGCACCGAACGTCACGGCACCTCCGTGTTCACATCGTTCAGCTCGATGGCGATCCCGGGCTCCGATCCGATGGCGTCGGGGATGAGTTCCGTCGCACGCACGGCGTGGTGGCGATGATGATGCTCCACCGGCGCGGGGCTTCGCCTAAGCTCCGCGACTATATGACTTCTCCGGCGCAGGCTTCGCCTAAGCTCCATGACGATATGACCCGAAGTGGAATATGGTGGAGGGGCACCGCACACGGCTAAGGAACGATCCGTAGATCAACTTGTGTGTCTTGGGGTGCCCCTGCCCCGTATATAAAGGAGGCAAGGGGAGGTGGCCGGCCCTAGGGGAGGCGCGCAAGGAGGAGTCCTACTCCCACCGAGTAGGACTCCCCTCTCCTAGTTGGACTAGGATTGTTGGAGGGAAGAGGAAGGCGCCGCCCCCCCCCTTCCTTGTCCTATTCGGACTAGGGGGGGAGGGGCGCAGCCCACCTTGGCTGGCCCTTCCTCTTCTCTCCTATGGCCCATTAGGCCCATGGACCTCCGGGGGTTCCGGTAACCTCCGGTACTCGATAAAATCCCGATTTCACCGGAACACTTCCGATGTCCAAATGTAGGCTTCCAATATATCAATCTTTATGTCTCGACCATTTCGAGACTCCTCGTCATGTCCGTGATCACATCCGGGACTCGAACAACCTTCGGTGCATCAATACTTATAAACTCATAATGAACTGTCATCGAAGCGTTAAGCGTGCAGACCCTACGGGTTCGAGAACTATGTAGACATGACCTAGAACCATTCTCGGTCAATAACCAATAGCGGAACCTGGATGCCCATATTGGTTCCTACATATTCTCTGAAGATCTTTATCGGTCAAACCGCATAACGACATCCGTTGTTCCCTTTGTCATCGGTATGTTACTTACCCGAGATTCGATCGTCGGTATCCAATACCTAGTTCAATCTCGTTACCGGTAAGTCTCTTTACTCGTTCCGTAATACATCATCTCACAACTAACTCATTAGTTGTAATGCTTGCAAGGCTTAAGTGATGTGTATTACCGAGAAGGCCTAGAGATACCTCTCCGAGCAATCGGAGTGACAAAACCTAATCTCGAAATACGCCAACCCAACAAGTACCTTTGGAGACACCTGTAGTACTCCTTTATAATCACCCAGATTACGTTGTGACGTTTGGTAGTACCAAAGTGTTCCTCCGGTAAACGGAGTTGCATAATCTCATAGTTATAGGAACATGTATGGGTCATGAAGAAAGCATTAACATACTAAGCGATCAAGTGTTAAGCTAACGGAATGGGTCATGTCAATCAGATCATTCAACTAATGATGTGACCTTGTTAATCAAATAACAACTCCTTGTTCATGGTTAGGAAACATAACCATCTTTGATTAACAAGCTAGTCAAATAGAGGCATACTAGTGACATACTGTTTGTCTATATATTCACACATGTATTATGTTTCCGGTTAATACAATTCTAGCATGAATAATAAACATTTATCATGAAATAAGGAAATAAATAATAACTTTATTATTGCCTCTAGGGCATATTTCCTTCAGTCTCCCACTTGCACTAGAGTCAATAATCTAGTTCACATCATCATGTGATTCAACACTAATATTCACATCTCGTATGTGATTAACACCCATAGTTCACATCGTCATGTGACCAACACCCAAAGGGTTTACTAGAGTCAATAATCTAGTTCACATCGCTATGTGATTAACACCCAAAGAGTACTAAGGGATGATCATGTTTTGCTCGTGAGAAAACCTTAGTCAACGGGTCTGTCACATTCAAAGCCGTATGTATTTTGCAAATATTCTATGTCTACAATGCTCTGCACAGGGCTACTCTAGCTAATTGCTCCCACTTACAATATGTATCCAGATTGAGACTTAGAGTCATCTGGATCAGTGTAAAAAGCTTGCATCGATGTAACTCTTTACGACGGGCTCTTTTATCACCTCCATAATCGAGAAATATTTCCTTAGTCCTCACTAAGGATGTTCTTGACCAATGTCCGAGGATCTACTCCTAGATCACTATTGTACTCCTTGCAAAATTCAGAGCAAGGTATACAATAGGTGCAGTACATAGCATAGCATACTTTATAGAACCTATGGTGAGGCATAGGGAATGACTTTCATTCTCTTTTCTATTTTCTGCTGTGGTCGGGATTTGAGTCTTACTCAATTTCACACCTTTGCAACACAGGCAAGAACTTTTCTTTGACTGTTCCATTTTGAACTACTTCAAAATCTTGACAAGGTATGTTTTTATTGAAAAAACTCATCAAGCGTTTTGATCTATCTCTATAGATCTTGATGCTCAATATGTAAGCAGCTTCACCGAGGTCCTTCTTTGAAAAACTCCTTTCAAATACTCCTTTATGCTTTGCAGAATAATTCTACATTATTTCCGATCAACAATATGTCATTCACATATACTTATCAGTAAATGTCCGTAGTGCTCCCATTCACTTTCTTGTAAATACAGGCCTTTCCAAAAGTGCATATAAAATCATATGCTTTGATCAACTTATCAAAGCGTATATTCCAACTCTGAGATGCTTGCACCAGTCCATAGATGGATCATTTGGAGCTTGCATATTTTGTTAACACCTTTAGGATCGACAAAACCTTCTGGTTGCATCATATACAACTCTTCTTTAATAAATCCATTAAGGAATGCAGTTTTGACATCCATTTGCCAGATTTCATAAAGTGTGGCAATTGCTAACATGATTCGGACAGACTTTTAAGCATCGATACGAGTGAGAAAATCTCATTGTATTCAACATCTTGAACTTTGTCAAAAACCTTTTTCGACAAGTCTAGCTTTGTAGATAGTAACACTACTATCAGTGTCCGTCTTCCTCTTGAAGATCCATTTATTTAACATGGCTTGCTGATCATCGAGCAAGTCGATCAAAGTCCATACTTTGTTCTCTTACATGGATCATATCTCAGATTTTATGGCCTCGAGCCATTTCGCTGAATCTGGGCTCATCATCGCTTCCTCATAGTTCGTAGGTTCGCCATGGTCAAGTAACATGACTTCCGAATAGGATTACCGTACCACTCTGGTGCGTATTTTACTCTGGTTGACCTCACGAGGTTCAGTAGTAACTTGATCTGAAGCTTCATGATCATCATCATTAGTTTCTTCACTAATTGGTGTAGTTGTCACAGAACCATTTCTTGTGATGAACTACTTTCCAATAAGGAGTAGATACAGTTATCTCATCAAGTTCTACTTTCCTCCCACTCACTTCTTTCGAGAGAAACTCCTTCTCTAGAAAGGATCCGAATTTAGCAACGAAAATCTTGCCTTCAGATCTGTGATAGAAGGTGTACCCAACAGTCTCCTTTGGGTATCCTATGGAGACACATTTTTCCGATTTGGGTTCGAGCTTATCTGGTTGAAGTTTCTTTACATAAGCATCGCAGCCCCAAACTTTAAGAAACGACAACTTTGGTTTCTTGCCAAACCACAGTTCATAAGGCGTCGTCTCAACGGATTTTGACGGTGTCCTATTTAACGTGAATGCGGCCGTCTCTAAAGCATAACCCCAAAACGATAGCGGTAAATCGGAAATAGACATCATAGATCGCACCATATCTAGTAAAGAAATCACGATTACGACGTTCGGACACACCATTTCTGTGGTGTCCCGGGTGGCGTGAGTTGCAAAACTATTCCACATTGTTTCAAATGTAAACCAAACTCGTAACTCAAATATTCTCCTCCACGATCAGATCGTAGAAATTTTATTTTCTTGTTACGATGATTTTCCACTTCACTCTGAAATTCTTTGAACTTTTCAAATGTTTCAGATTTGTGTTTCATTAAGTAGATATACCCATATCTGCTCAAATCATCTTGTGAAGGTCAGAAAATAACGATACTTGCCACGAGCATCAACACTCATTGAATCGCATACATCGGTATGTATTATTTCCAATAAGTCAGTAGCTTGTTCCATTGTTCCGAGAAGCGGAGTTTCTGTCATCTTGCACTAAAGGCACGTTTCGCAAGTATCAAATGATTCATAATCATGTTATTCCAAAAACCCATCAGCATGGAGTTTCTTCATGCGCTTTACACCAATATGACCCAAACGGCAGTGCCACAAATAAGTTGCACTATCATTATTAACTTTGCATCTTTTGGTTTCAATATTATGAATATGTGTATCACTATGATCGAGATCCAATGAACCATTTTCATTGGGTGTATAACCATATAAGGTTTTATTCATGTAAACAGAACAACAATTTATTCTCTTACTTAAATGAATAACCGTATTGCAACAAACATGATCAAATCATATTTATGCTCAACACCAAATAACACTTATTTAGGTTCCACACTAATCCCGAAAGTATAGGGAGTGTGCGATGATGATCATATCAATTTTGGAACTACTTCCAACACTCATCGTCACTTCCCTTCAACTAGTCTCTGTTTATTCTGTAACTCCTGTTTGAGTTACTAATCTTAGCAACCGAACAAGTATCAAATACTCAGGGCTACTATAAACACTAGTAAGGCACATATCAATAACTCAGTATATCAAATATAACCTTGTTCACTTTGCCATCCTTCTTTTCCACCAAATATTCAGGGGTAGCTCCGCTTCCAGGTGACCAGTTCCATTGCAGCAAAAGTACTTAGTCTCAGGCTTAGGTCCAGACTTGGGCTTCTTCACTTTCGAGTAGCAACTTGCTTGCCGTTCTTTTTGAAGTTCCCTTCTTCCCTTTGCCCTTTTCCTTGAGACTAGTGGTCTTGTCAATCATCAACACTTGATGCTCTTTTCTTGATTTCTACCTTCGTCGATTTCAGCATCACGAAGAGCTTGGGAATTACTTTTGTCATCCCTTGCATATTATAGTTCATCACGAAGTTCTACTAACTTGGTGATGGTGACTAGAGAATTCTGTCAATCACTATCTTATCTGGAAAATTAACTCCCACTTGATTCAAGCGATTGAAGTACCCAGACAATCTGAGAACATGCTCACTAGTTGAGCGATTCTCCTCCATCTTTTAGCTATAGAACTTGTTGGAGACTTCATATCTCTCAACTCGGTATTTGCTTGAAATATTAACTTCAACTCCTGGAACATCTCATATGGTCCATGACGTTCAAAACGTCTTTGAAGTCCCGATTCTAAGCCATTTAAGCATGGTGCACTAAACTATCAAGTAGTCATCATATTGAGCTAGCTAAACGTTCATAACATCTGCATCTGCTCCTGCAATAGGTCTGTCACCTAGCGGTGCATCAAGGACATAATTCTTCTGTGCAGCAATGAGGATAAACCTCAGATCACGGATCCAATCCGCAATATTGCTACTAACATTTTTCAATACAATTTTCTCTAGGAACACATATAAAAACATAGGGAAGCAACCACGCGAGCTATTGATCTACAACATAATTTGCAAAATACTACCAGGACTAAGTTCATGATAAATTAAAGTTCAATTAATCATATTACTTAAGAACTCCCACTTAGACAGACATCTCTCTAGTCATCTAAGTGATCACGTGATCCAAATCAACTAAACCATAACCGATCATCACGTGAGATGGAGTAGTTTTCAATGGTGAACATCTTATGTTGATCATATCTACTATATGATTCACGCTCGACCTTTCGGTCTCCGTGTTCCGAGGCCATATCTGTTATATGCTAGGCTCGTCAAGTTTAACCTGAGTATTCTGCGTGCGCAACTGTTTTGCACCCGTTGTATTTGAACGTAGAGCCTATCACACCCGATCATCACGTGGTGTCTCAAAGCATGAAGAACTTTCGCATAGCGGTGCATACTCGGGAGAGCACTTCTTGATAATTTTAGTAAGAGATCATCTTATAATGCTACCGTCAATCAAAGCAAGATAAGATGCATAAAGGATAAACATCACATGCAATCAATATAAGTGATATGATATGGTCATCATCATCTTGTGCTTGTGATCTCCATCGCCAAGCACCGTCATGATCACCATCGTCACCGGTAGCGACACCTTGATCTCCATTGTAGCATCGTTGTCGTCTCGCCAACTATTGCTTCTACGACTATCGCTACTTAGTGATAAAGTAAAAGCAATTACATGGCGTTGCATTTCATACAATAAAGCGACAACTATATGGCTCACGCCGATTGCCGATAACTCGGTTACAAAACATGATCATATCATACAATAAAATATAGCATCACGTCTTGACCACATCACATCACAACATGCCCTGCAAAAACAAGTTAGACGTCCTCTACTTTGTTGTTGCAAGTTTTACGTGGCTGCTACGGGCTGAGCAAGAACCGTTCTTACCTACGCATCAAAACCACAACGATACTTCGTCAAATAGACTCCGTTTAACCTTCTCAAGGACCGGGCGTATGCCACACTCGATTCAACTAAAGTGAGAGAGACAGACACCCGCCGGTCACCTTTAAGCAACGAGTGCTCGGGCGGTGAAACCAGTCTCGCGTAGCGTCTGGCGTAATGTCGGTCCGGGCCGCTTCATCTCACAATACCGCTGAACCAAAGTATGACATGCTGGTAGGTAGTATGACTTGTATCGCCCACAACTCACTTGTGTTCTACTCGTGCATATGACATCAACACATAAAACCAGGCTCGGATGCCACTGTTGGGGAACGTAGTAATTTCAAAATTTTCTACGCACACGCAAGACCATGGTGATGGCATAGCAACGAGAGGGGAGAGTGTATGTCCACGTACCCTCGTAGACCGTAGCGAAGGCGTTATAACAACGCGGTTGATGTAGTCGTGCGTCTTCACGATCCGACCGATCCAAGCACCGAACGTCACGGCACCTCCGTGTTCAGCACACGTTCAGCTCGATGACGATCCCGGGCTCCGATCCAAGAAAGCGTCGGGGATGAGTTCCGTCGACCGCGGCGGCGTGGTGGCGATGATGATGCTCCACCGGCGCGGGGCTTCGCCTAAGCTCATGACGATATGACTTCTCCGGCGCGGGGCTTCGCCTAAGCTCCGCGACGATATGACCGAAGTGGAATATGGTGGAGGGGGCACCGCACACGGCTAAGGAACGATCCGTGAGATCAACTTGTGTGTCTTGGGGTGCCCCTGCCCCCGATATAAAGGAGGCAAGGGGAGGTGGCCGGCCCTAGGGGAGGCGCGCAAGGAGGAGTCCTACTCCCACCGAGTAGGACTCCCTCTCCTAGTTGGACTAGGATTGGAGGAGGGGAAGAGGGAAGGCGCGCCGCCCCTTTCCTTGTCCTATTCGGACTAGAGGGGGGAGGGGGGCGCGCAGCCCACCTTGGCTGGCCCTTCCTCTTCTCTCCTATGGCCCATTAGGCCCATGGACCTCCCGGGGGGTTCCGGTAACCTCCCGGTACTCCGGTAAAATCCCGATTTCACCCGGAACACTTCCGATGTCCAAATGTAGGCTTCCAATATATCAATCTTTATGTCTCGACCATTTCGAGACTCCTCGTCATGTCCGTGATCACATCCGGGACTCGAACAACCTTGGTGCATCAATACTTATAAACTCATAATGAACTGTCATCGAAGCGTTAAGCGTGCGGACCCTACGGGTTCGAGAACTATGTAGACATGACCTAGAACCATTCTCGGTCAATAACCAATAAGCGGAACCTGGATGCCCATATTGGTTCCTACATATTCTACGAAGATCTTTATCGGTCAAACCGCATAACGACATACGTTGTTCCCTTTGTCATCGGTATGTTACTTACCCGAGATTCGATCGTCGGTATCCAATACCTAGTTCAATCTCGTTACCGGTAAGTCTCTTTACTCGTTCCGTAATACATCATCTCACAACTAACTCATTAGTTGTAATGCTTGCAAGGCTTAAGTGATGTGTATTACCGAGAAGGCCTAGAGATACCTCTCCGACAATCGGAGTGACAAAACCTAATCTCGAAATACGCCAACCCAACAAGTACCTTTGGAGACACCTGTAGTACTCCTTTATAATCACCCGATTCGTTGTGGCGTTTGGTAGTACCCAAAGTGTTCCTCCGGTAAACGGAGTTGCATAATCTCATAGTTATAGGAACATGTATGGGTCATGAAGAAAGCATTAACATACTAAAGCGATCAAGTGTTAAGCTAACGGAATGGGTCATGTCAATCAGATCATTCAACTAATGATGTGACCTTGTTAATCAAATAACAACTCCTTGTTCATGGTTAGGAAACATAACCATCTTTGATTAACAAGCTAGTCAAGTAGAGGCATACTAGTGACATACTGTTTGTCTATATATTCACACATGTATTATGTTTCCGGTTAATACAATTCTAGCATGAATAATAAACATTTATCATGAAATAAGGAAATAAATAATAACTTTATTATTGCCTCTAGGGCATATTTCCTTCAGTTCCCGGTGGCGTGAGTTGCGAAACTATTCCGCATTGCTTCAAATGTAGACCAAACTCGTAACTCAAATATTCTCCTCCACGATCAGATCGTAGAAACTTTATTTTCTTGTTACGATGATTTTCAACTTCACTCTGAAATTCTTTGAACTTTTCAAATGTTTCAGATTTATGCTTCATCAAGTAGATATACCCGTATCTGCTTAAATCATTTGTGAATGTGAGAAAATAACGATATCCGCCACGAGCTTCAACATTCATCGGACCACATACATCTGTATGTATGATTTCCAATAAATCTGTTGCTCTCTCCATACAACCGGAGAACGGTGTTTTAGTCATCTTGCCCATGAGGCACGGTTACGCAAGTACCAAGTGATTCATAATCAAGTGATTCCAAAAGTCCATCTGTATGGAGTTTCTTCATGCGTTTACACCGATATGACCTAAACGGCAAGTGCCACAAATAAGTTGCACTATCATTATCAACTCTGCATCTTTTGGCTTCGACATTATGAATATGTGTATCACTACTGTCGAGATTCAACAAGAATAGACCATTCTTCAAGGGTGCATGACCATAAAAGATATTACTCATATAAATAGAACAACAATTATTCTCTGATTTAAATGAATAACCGTCTCGCATCAAACAAGATCCAGATATAATGTTCATGCTCAACGCTGGCACCAAATAACTATTATTTAGGTCTAAAACTAATCCCGAAGGTAGATGTAGAGGTAGCGTGCCGACCGCGATCACATTGACTTTGGAACCGTTTCCCACGCGCATCGTCACCTCGTCCTTTGCCAGTGCTCGCTTATTCCGTAGTCCTTGTTTCGAGTTGCAAATATTAGCAACAGAACCAGTATCAAATACCCAGGTGCTACTACGAGCTCTAGTAAGGTACACATCAATAACATGTATATCACATATACCTTTGTTCACCTTGCCATCCTTCTTATCCGCCAAATACTTGGGGCAGTTCCGCTTCCAGTGTCCAGTCTGCTTGCAGTAAAGCCACTCAGTTTCAGGCTTAGGTCCAGACTTGGGTTTCTTCTCTTGAGCAGCAACTTTCTTGCTGTTCTTTTTGAAGTTTCCCTTCTTCTTCCCTTTGCCCTTTGAAACTAGTGGTCTTATTGACCATCAACACTTGATGCTCTTTCTTGATTTCTACCTCCATGACTTTTAGCATTGCGAAGAGCTCAGAATTGTCTTAGTCATCCCTTGCATATTATAGTTCATCACGAAGCTCTTGTAGCTTGGTGGCGATGATTGGAGAATTCTGTCAATGACACTATCATCCGGAAGATTAACTCCCAGCTGAATTAAGTGATTATTATACCGGACATTTTGAGTATGTGCTCCTTGTGACAGAACTATTCTCCTCCATCTTGCAGCTATAGAACTTATTGGAGACTTCATATCTCTCAATCCGGGCATTTGCTTGAAATATTAACTTCAACTCTTGGAACATCTCATATGCTCCATGACGTTCAAAACGTCGTTGAAGACCCGGTTCTAAGCCGTAAAGCATGGCACAATCGAACTATAGAGTAGTCATCAGCTTTGCTCGCCAGACGTTCACAACTTCGGCGTTGCTCCTATGACAGGGCCTCGCACCCAGCGGTGCTTCCGGGGCGTAATTCTTTTGTGCATCAATGAGGATAATCCTCAAGTTACGGACCCAGTCCGTAATTGCTACCATCATCTTTCAACTTTGCTTTCTCAAGGAACGCATTAAAATTCAACGGAACAACAACACGAGCCATCTATCTACAGGTAAACATAGACAAGCAAAATACTATCAGTACTAAGTTCATGATAAATTTAAGTTCAATTAATCATATTAAAAACTCCCACTTAGACAGATATCTCTCTAGTCATCTAAGTGATTACGTGATCCAAATCAACTAAACCATAACCGATCATCACGTGAGATGGAGTAGTTTTCAATGGTGAACATCACTATGTTGATCATATCTACTATATGATTCACGCTCGACCTTTCGGTCTCCGTGTTCCGAGGCCATATCTGCATATGCTAGGCTCGTCAAGTTTAACTCGAGTATTCTGCGTGTGCAAACTGGCTTGCACCCGTTGTAGATGGACGTAGAACTTATCACACCCGATCATCACGTGGTGTCCGGGTACTACGAACTTTTAGCAACGGTGCATACTCAGGAGAACACTTCTTGATAATTTTAGTGAGAGATCATCTTATAATGCTACCGTCAATCAAAGCAAGATAAGATGCATAAAGGATAAACATCACATGCAATCAATATAAGTGATATGATATGGCCATCATCATCTTGTGCTTGTGATCTCCATCTCCGAAGCACCGTCATGACCACCATTGTCACCGGTGCGACACCTTGATCTCCATCGTAGCATCGTTGTCGTCTCGCCAACTATTGCTTCTACGACTATCGCCATCGCTTAGTGATAAAGTAAAGCAATTACATGGCTTTGCATTTCATACAATAAAGCGACAACCATATGGCTCCTGCCGATTCTTTGATAACTTCGGTTACAAAACATGATCATCTCATACAATAAAATATAGCATCACGTCTTGACCATATCACATCACAACATGCCCTGCAAAAACAAGTTAGACGTCCTCTACTTTGTTGTTGCAAGTTTTACGTGGCTGCTACGGGCTGAGCAAGAACCGTTCTTACCTACGCATCAAAACCACAACGATAGTTTGTCAAGTTGGTGCTGTTTTAACCTTCGGAAGGACGAGGCGTAGCCACTCGGTTCAACTAAAGTGAGAGACAGACACCCGCCGGTCACCTTTAAGCAACAAGTGCTCAAGCGGTGAAACCAGTCTCGCGTAAGCGTCTGGCGTAATGTCGGTCCGGGCGATTCATCTCACAATACCGCTGAACCAAAGTATGACATGCTGGTAAGCAGTATGACTTATATCGCCCACAACTCACTTGTGTTCTACTCGTGCATATGACATCAACGCATAAAACCAGGCTCGGATGCCACTGTTGGGGAACGTAGTAATTACAAAACTTTTCCTACGCACACGCAAGATCATGGTGATGGCATAGCAACGAGAGGGGAGAGTGTATGTCCACGTACCCTCGTAGACCATAAGCGGAAGCGTTATAACAACACGGTTGATGTAGTAAATGCGTCTTCACGATCCGACCGATCCAAGTACCGAGCATACGGCACCTCCGAGTTCAGCACACGTTCAGCTCGATGGCGATCCCGGGCTCCGATCCAAGAAAGCGTCGGGGATGAGTTCTGTCGACCGACGGCGTGGTGGCGATGATGATGCTCCACCGACGCAGGGCTTCGCCTAAGCTCCGCGGCGATATGACTTCACCGGCGCGAGGCTTCGCCTAAGCTCATGACGATATGACCGAAGTGGAATATGGTGGAGGGGAACCGCACGGCTAAGGAACGATCCGTAGATCAACTTGTGTGTCATGGGGTGCCCCCTGCCCCGTGTATAAAGGAGCAAGAAGTGCGGCCGGCCCTAGGGAGGCGCGCTGGAGGAGTCCTACTCCCACCGAGTAGGACCCCCCCTTCCTAGTTGGATTAGGTCTTGGGGAAGGGGAAGAAGGAGGCGCCGCCCTCTCCTTGTCCTATTCGGACTAGAGGGGAGGGCGTGCCTGCCCTGGCCGGCCCTCCTCTTCTCCCTTATGGCCCATCAAGGCCCATTGACCCCCGGGAGGGTTCCGTAACCCCGGTGTTCGGTAAAATCCCGTTTTCATCCGGAACCTTTCCAAGTCCAAACATAGGCTTCCAATATATCGATCTTTATGTCTCGACCATTTCGAGACTCCTCGTCATGTCCGTGATCACATCCGGGACTCCAACAAACTTCGTACATCAAAACTTATAAACTCATAATAAACTGTCATCGTAACGTTAAGCGTCACGGACCCTACGAGTTCGAGAACTATGTAGACATGACCTAGAACTATTCTCGGTCAATTACCAATAGCGGAACCTGGACGTTCATATTGGTTCCTACATATTCTACGAAGATCTTTACCGGTCAAACCGCATAACAACATACGTTGTTCCCTTTGTCATCGGTATGTTACTTGCCCGAGATTTGATCGTCGGTATCCAATACCTAGTTCAATCTCGTTACCGTCAAGTCTCTTTACTCGTTCTGTAATACATCATTTCATAACTAACTCATTAGTTATAATGCTTGCAAGGCTTAGGTGATGAGTATTACCGAGAAGGCCCAGAGATACCTCTCCGACAATCGGAGTGACAAAACCTAATCTCGATTCATGCCAACTCAACATATACTTTTGAAGACACCTGTAGAGTACCTTTATAATCACCCGATTCGTTGTGGCGTTTGGTAGCACACAAAGTGTTCCTCCGTAAACGGAGTTGCATAATCTCATAGTTGCAGGAACTTTGTATAAGTCATGAAGAAAGCATAAGCAACATACTAAAGCGATCAAGTGCTAAGCTAACGGAATGGGTCAAGTCAATCACATCATTCTCCTAATGATGTGATCCCGTTAATCAAATGACAACTCATGTCTATGGTTAGGAAACATAACAATCTTTGATTTAACGAGCTAGTAAAGTAGAGGCATACTAGTGACACTATGTTTGTCTACGTATTCACACATGTATTATGTTTCCGGTTAATACAATTCTAGCATGAATAATAAACATTTATCATGATATAAGGAAATAAATAATAACTTTATTATTGCCTCTAGGGCATATTTCCTTCACGGCCATCTTCCTGGCTCCAGTCAAAAAGGATGTTGACAATCTTGCTAATATTTTGAGAGGATTTGGCGAGGTCACGGGACTTTGCACCAACTTTCATAAGAGTTCGATGGTGCCCATCCGTTGCAATAATCTTGACTTGGATCATATCACTCAAAATCTGCCGGCAACTAGGGCTTCTTTCCCCTTGAGGTACTTGGGGCTCCCCCTCTCTGTTTGGAAGCTAAGGTTGGTGGATCTTCAATTTCTTGTGGACAAGGTTGCATCCAAGTTGACAACGTATGAGGGCCAAAACATCACCACCATTGGGCGCACGGCCCTTGTCAAGTCTGTTCTCACTTCCCAAGTGATCTACTTCATCACACTGTTGATCATCCCACCAAGTATCCTCTTCAAAGTCAACCAGCTCGAGAGAGCTTTCCTATGGTCCGGCTCGGACAAGACGACGGGGGCGAAATGCAAGGTGAATTGGGAAATTGTCTGTAGGCCACTTGAGTATGGGGGGCTTGGGGTACTCAACATGGAAAAGTTCGTGCGTGCTCTGCGGTTGCGGTGGCCTTGGTATGAATGGAAGGAGCCCACCAAGTTGTGGGTGGGGATGGGCAACCCGTCCAATGAGGAGGACCTCAACTTTTTCTATGCGTCTACCACTATCACCGTGGGCAATGGTGCGAAGACACCTTTTTGGGAATCACCTTGGCTTCTTGGGCACAAGCCGAAGAACATTGCGCCACTAATATTCGAAGTCTCCTCCCGAAAGAAGTGGAAAGTGCGCGAGGCCATCAAGCACAACGTGTGGATGCTCAAGATCAAGCCTCCAACCGTTATTTCCGTTGAGTTCATCACACAATTTTTCACCCTTTGGATGCTATTGGATGAGGTGCATCTTGATGCGCTCGCCGAGGACGACATTTTGTGAAAACACACGACTAGTGGGCACTACTCGGCGGCCTCGGCATATAAGGTGCAATTCATAGGGATGGTGTTTTCACCCATGGACCAAATGGTTTGGAAGGTTTGGGGTCCCCCCAAAGTAAAGTTCTTTGCTTGGTTGGCACTTCAAGATAGAATTTGGACCGCAGACAGATTAGCCAAGAGAGGATGGCCAAATTGTGGTTTGTGTCCACTTTGCAAGAGGGTGCAAGAAAGCGGGTCACACCTATTCTTCAAGTGCCGCTATACTCTGAGGCTGTGGGCGTTGGTCATTGAAAAATTTCACATCTTCAAGTTGGACACCTCTTCATGGCGCTTGTTGGACTCCGTCAATGCTTGGTGGACAAGCACTTGTGACGCCGGCACGCCAAACCGTCAAGCCAAAGCTTCCCTCACCATGCTTGTGACATGGACAATTTGGAATGAGCGAAATGCAAGAGTGTTTAGGTTTAAAAGCGCTCCACCGACTATCTTGCTTAACACCATCTCGACCGAGGCCAACCTTTGGGTCACCGCCGGTGCAAAAAAATTAGGGTCTTTCATATCGCGAGAGTAATAATTCATGTGGTGTCGTGGGTGATTTGTAACAAACTCTATTCTCTCTTATTTAATGGATGAGCCAAAGCTTTTGCCTCCGTTTCAAAAAAAAAATACTATGTGTATTTGGTTTTGTAGATCTTAGCATGTTTTTTATATAGTTGGTCAAAATTAAATTAGTTTGATATAGGACAAAGTAGACAGAAGTAGAATTTTAATTATTTTCAAACGAAGGGAGTACCTACGTAGGAGTTTGCCTGGTCCCACTTGCAAGTACGTGTATATTTTACTGTCTGCCATCTACATGTATGATTAGGACTTCTTAAACATGCCTCATTTAGGTCCCTGCAGCAACCTGTTGTTTCTGTGTTAAAAAAAAAAGCAACCTGTTGTTTCTTTCGTTTCTACTAGCTATCACCCTGTGCATTTTGCTCCCAGCTTAATACAAGAAAGGCCAACGATTGCTGGATCTTTCAGAAAGAAACATATACATGGGTTCAAGATGGGTGCAATTAATTAATCTCAGTGGGATTAAGCAGTCTTGATTACTTAATCATTCATACTAACTAGTAGGAGTATGTCGCAGGACTGTCTGTCGATTCAATTTCATTGGTACAGAGTATTTAAGTGATGTTTGTGCCTCAGAATATCCACACACAGAGAGGTACGTAAGAGGTCTCCTTAACAAGTTGTACTCCGCTCGAGTAGTACAATTGTTTACATGCCCTCGGCCAGCTTAGACAGAGAATTTTATTTACATATTAATTAAGAGAATCGATCATCTCAATGACCTAGCTTATTTCGAAATTAGCAGTAGTCCTTCCTCGTGCCTGTGGATTGGCTGAGGTGTACGATCGATCTTAGTTAGATGAGTGCTTACGAATCGACTTGTGTCACCGTATCTATAGGGTGTTTTTTTTCCTTTTGTTTGTGAATGACAGTGTCTAGGAGTTAACTTGGAGCTACACACATTACACTAACGTTGTCTTAAAATTTAACTACTCATTCAGCATGTGTCTACCACCGGTAAATATGGGTGTACTGCACTAATTAATTAATTAGCCCCATCTTTCTACCGCTTGGTCTTTCATTCTAGCTCCAGTTACTATTGAGCTGTCGCCTTACGTTGAGCGTTTCGCAGTTGCAGCGTAATGAACCAAGTCGTGTTCATGTTGCTTGACACTTGACAGAAACAGCTTAGTTGATTAGCTTTGAGACTAATTAAGTTGACTAATTAGCAAGCTAAATTAGATTACAGAGGAATTACTACGTAGCTGATCGTTGATCCGTAAGCAACTTGTCGCTAAGCATTAATCTAGTACTCCCACCGTCCGAAAATACTTGTCTTTAAACTGGATAAAAGATGATGTATCTAGATATATTTTAGTTTTAGATACATCTCTTTTTATCCATTTTGATGACAAGTATTTTCGGACGGAGGGAGTAGATTCCATCTGTGAGAGAAAGAGGGAGAGAGTTGTATTTGGTGGTCAGCCTAGCTAGTTGAGTTGGAGCTGACGTGCAAGTATCAAAGTTTATTGCAGCCATCGATCACGACGTTATATTTCCGTCGCATTCGTTGGATCCTGAGTAACCAATGGTGGTATATATTCGTACGAGACGGCTTACAGTGCTGCGAATTTGACTCCAGTAAAAGTAACTAGTTGTAATGATTTTATCACTGATCTTGGCCGCTGCCACGCGCTGTGTTTAATTAATTAGTACCTATCGATGGAGGTGAGGTGATAAAACATCGGCGGCTGTCAATTAACGGTCAGACGGAAACCGTGGCCGTTGTAGCGCAAGTAACGGGACGGGGTGGCGTTACGATGTGCACATATGATGTCAGTCTACCGTTAAGCCAAAGTGAGCGAGCAAAAGCTGATGTGCCTTCCCTGGCTTCGCTTGAGAGTTAACCAGATGCCTGCCGCAGTTAAGAACAAAATTTTCTCTTTACATTAATCTGATTTTCTTTTCAGTGACACTACAATTAATCCCATCGATCAGACTCCAGTTAAGAACAACTTTGCTGCGTAATTAACCAACAAAGCATGTTTGCTTTCATTCTATACATCACGTTGTTTCTTGCAAACTTTGTAGCTAGCAGACTTGTTAGCACTGTGAGTCATAACCCCTTGCTCATTTTCCACACTAGCTAGAGATGGGTGAAATTTGATGGTCAAGTAAGTACTACCAGCTGGAGTAGATCGATATATTCCCTTGACTACTGGATGAAACATCTTAGCTAGATGTGGCCGTTCATCTCGCCTAATTGCGCCTAACCTTTTAAGACCAATTACTACGTCGACCGTGCACGGGTGGCAGGTAATGTAAACTAGACTGACTAGCTAGCTTGGCCAATACCGTTGAATTTCAACGACCCTTCCATTGGTTCCCTGCAGACAAAAAAAAATAACTTCCATTGGGCACGCAAACGCCAATGCAGATTTAACTAAGGCTGTTTATAATGCATGGTGAGTAACTTCTTGTATGTGATGGTTACTTCATTTGTCTCTCTCCTCTGTAATTTATTATCACGTCATCTTGGCATGTATATTATTATCTATGTTATTCTCACTATAAGTAGTGGGCATTGATCGATTTCCTCAACAACAACAAAAAACCTGTCGGCATCGATCAGTCAGAAGCTAGGATGGAACCTAACAATGGGATGAGAATATGTCTCAATTGGTTCACACGTTCATCAACTGTCTACAAGGTCGAACAAAATCCAACACGCCGTGTTCTCAGCCGTAAAACATTTACGTACTAATTAATTGATTAAGTGCACAAACAAAGAAGCGTCAGGAAAGGGATTGGATAAAGGCAAAAATAAACAAGACACAAAGAATATAAAGAGAGTGACAAGGGAATAAAGTGACATGGAGAATGGGCTTTTATGTCCGGATTGGATAATTTCCAGCGTCAAAACATCTGAATTTAATTTGGCTAGGCCTGGCCTGTGGTTTAATCGCGGCTCAATCTTTGACAAAGACTCTATCAGAACCTTGCTATACGAAGACATGGCATCTTATCCATTACTGTTTATTCTTCGGTGTTATGGATAACTACACTCGAGAATCACCAAAGAATAATCAGTGCTAACATGAGCATTTTGTGGACATAAAAATCAGTGCTAATATGAATCAAAACAAAAATAGACATAAGAAATATCAGAGATAACATGAGCATTTTGTGGTACATGAATGTTATCCCAGTTAGAGCCTTTAGCCATTTTTTTTGTTTGGTCTAACTTTAGTAAGTGGGATTTGCCCTTTCTCCCACTCACGCTCGAACATCACAGTAGATCAACCGCTTTACGTCTCCGGTGGTTAACACATCGATCAACCATGTACAAGGTCGAACAAAATCCAACAAAGCCATGTTCTCAGCAGTAGAACATTATATGCACTAATTAATTGATTAAGTGTGTATACAATCAAGCGTTAGGAAAGAGATTGGATAAAGGCCAAAATAAACAGGACAAGAACAATAAAAGAGAGTGACAAGGGAATAAAGTGGCGGAGAGGAAGGGCGTTTACGTCCAGATAGGATAATTTTCGGCGTCAAACCAGCTGAATTTAATTTGGCGTAAAACATTGTATTAGAACCTTGTTATACGAAGACATGGCATCTTATCCATTACGGATTATTTGTGCATGTTATGGATAACTACATTTGAAACTCGCCATGCACACCCACACACATAAGAATAATCAGTGCTAACATGAGCGTTCTGTGATGTTATCCTAGCTAGAGCGTTTAGCCAAAAGAAGAATTATTTGGTCCAACTTCAGTAAGTGGTATATGCCCTTTCTCTACCACCCCGCGCAAGCATCTTTTCAAAGAAAAACTGTGGGTACCTTATGTTTCATAGTATATCTATATATTCGGCCTCGATCGTCTAATGATGTTAGCTTATGGTGCAGGTCCTTTTCGGTGAAAAGCTAGCCATGAACAGGAGCAAAAAAGAATAAATAGTTGGATAGGTACCCACGCATATAAAACTAGATCACCTGCAGGGAGCGAGCACGGTTCATGCTACCAATTCAACGTGCAAAAATGAAGCAACAGAGAAATTGGATGAACGGAAATACAAAACGGAAAGAAATAGTGAAAAGAAAATTTTAGAGAAAAGGCAAACATAACAAAGAAGAAGATTGGACTAGTTAAAAAATACGAAGCCCAGTTCGTGATAGACCCGAATTGAAGAGATTGGCCGAGCAACTAAAAAGAGAAGGAACAGGCCCAGCACGAAATCAAAGCCCGGTTGGAAAATTATGTATGTGGACACAACAGCAATGGGCCGAAATAAAAATGAAAAGTAAATAAAAATGAAAAGTCAACAAAGAACTATATCAGAGCCAGGTTTCGATCCTGGGACCTGTGGGTTATGGGCCCACCACGCTTCCGCTGCGCCACTCTGATTGTTTTAATTTTTGTGGCGATCTCTAGCTACTTATCGGAGTGGTGCAGATTTGCATTCACGTTGCACTAGCAGTGCAACTAGTAATATCCTTTCTTGCTGCTGTGACAATTACACTTGTTACTGATTTGAGGTCCAATTGTGTCACCGGCAGTGCCTAGTAATTAATTTGGAGCAACATGCATCATGCATACATTGAGGGTGTCTTTTATTTCCATTTACCTGCTCATTCAACCTGTCTACTGTAACATCCCAGATGTAATAATCCAAATATTTGATACGGTTGCTTCTGTTTAATAAATATTTTGACACCTCATGCATTCATCTACTGTAACCTGTTCAATAATACTATATGATGTTTAAAAAAAATATCCAGTATGTTATTTTTATTTTTCAGAGCCTCCGTCCTTTTTAAATATTGGTTTCAATTCAAATTGGATTTGAATAGTTTCATTTCCAGACTTTTAATACGTCGGGCCAGCCGCTACGAGCAGGAGGACAACGCGAAGCTCCCGGTCAGCACTTCGCGGGGGCTATGAACGACAAGTTGGGTAGCAGTGTGGGCCATGTGCGTGATAGTTATGGACTACAACTGCGTTGTTATGAAAGAAGTCGACTTAGTTATAGGTGTTTATTTCATATCTTGGAATGGTTAGGTGATGTGGTTCCTTAGTTCTCTACTATTCGGCGTGATTGTGTGCATCGCCATGATATAGAGGCAGAGAATTAACCTCTTTGCATGAAGAAAAAAACAGAAACAAAAACATTTCGTTTCATTTAATTGTCTCTGACCAAACAGTTGAACGGAAACATACCATTTCACTCAAATGAAGCTATGACGGAACTAGGAGCCAAATCCATCGGTTCATCCGGCACTTCAGCGAGAAATGGAACAAACTTTCAAACAAAAAAAATCAAATCAAGTAACTAATAATCAAAGCTAGCTTCCGTGTTTCCTATATATACCCCCATAACAGACGCTAGCTATTCGCAGGGTTGTTGTTGTTGCAACAAGTAACAAATCTTAGATTGGAGTGTTATAAGAATTACTACAACTAGTTTTTTATCTTTACTCCAGTTGTTGTTGCAGGAAGCTCCGTCTTCTTATTATAATAATCAGCAGTTGTGTGCGCCAATGCTCCAGCAGGTATCGCAGATTTTTGAACTTGATTAAGGCGAGATCGACGATGCTAGCTAGCTAGATATAGCATTGATTTAACACTCCAGCTGTTACTACTTCTCCAGCTAAGATGATCGATGCATGCGCAGCTCCTGCATATGGAGTCAGTTTGGCTGCAGATTCCGACTTATTATGTGCGCTATTTGAGCAAAAAAAAATTGTACAATGCTCCTTGGATGTCATTTGAGCACAAAACTTTGCAAGCACTTTTAACATTTGTTCATAGTCATTCCTACGAACTTTTAGATTTTTTTCGAAATGTTTTGTTATGTTTTCTTGCGTGTGTGTAGCATGGGTGCACCGAGCTAGGGTTCACCCACTACTTTCCCTTTCCCCCCCTCACCACCTCATGCATATGTGAACTGATTTAGGGCACACTGACGCGGTGATTCTCTCTTCCCCTTTCCGGCCGGCCATCTTGACCGTCAATCTCAATGTCGGGGACAAAGACGGTGTCAATTTGCACCATAGAGAGTGTACATGGCAACCATGTGTTCTGCATTTTCAGCTACATCAAGCAAAGGGGCATCGGCGCCGGTAAGTTCATAGCTTCTAGCCCCTTCTCGGTTGGAGGCCACGACTGGGCTATCCGGTTTTACCCTGATGGGTTTAACTGAGATTCCCGAGATTACATCTCAGTCTACCTCGAGCTCTTGAGCAAGGACGCCGAGATGCACGCGTCCTGCGACCTGAGGTTGGTCAACCAGAGGACCGAGGTGTCCTCTTCTTGGGACAAAACAGAACCCAAGGTGTTCAACCAGAATAATAACAGCAGATTTGCTCCACAAAGTGCTGAATCCATGGCAAGGAGGGAGTTCGAAGCATCGGCATACCTTCGGAATGACCACCTGGAGGTCGAATGCGTCATCACTATCATGAAAGAAGCAGAGGTGATTGAAATCAAATCATCCCCCAAAATCAAGATGGCCGACATCACTGCACAGCTCAACAAGTTGCTGGAAGCAAACGAGATTCCAGCAGATGTCACATTCGGTGTTGGAGGAGTGGTTTTCGCAGCACACAAGCTTGTCCTTGCCGTGCGGTCACCATTGTTCAATGCAGAGTTCTATGGGCCTATGAGGGAGACAGAAACACCACTCATATCCATCCAAGACATGCAACCAGATGTCTTCAAGGCCCTGCTCCATTTCATCTACACGGATTCATAGGAGATAATTGATGATCTCGGGGGAAATGATCTGAGATGGTCCAACACTTGCTCGTGGCTGCTGATCGGTATGACATGCAGAGGCTAAAACGGGTATGTCAGATCATACTTTGCGAGAATCTTGATGTGGAGAATGTTGCAACTATGCTGGCTTTAGTGGATCAACATCATTGCGACGTTTTAAATGATGCTTGTGTTGAATTTATCTACTCTCCAAAATTTATGGACGTTGTCGTGGCGACCCAAGGGTATGCATATCTCAAAAGAACAGGTCCTTCTATCCTAGTTGATGCACAGTTGAAGATTATGCGGAGGCTTTACGAGACTTAAACCGTTAGCTGACTGTGAGATGAATCTGGCGTTTTACTTTCAATTTAATAAAGTGTATAGTGTTTCAGATCTTTCACTCGCCTAAAATAAAAGATTGAACAATAAAAAATAATTCTAAAATCTGTAGATGAGAGTGAATTACGGATATATATTGAAGTTTGGTACCAATATTTGCAAAATACATGTTTATGGTCATCGAACTTGTCCTCTTGTTTAAATACGGTTATTCCTACCGTATCCGGACGTATCCAGTGCTTGCGTGGCATGCCAACGTGGCTCTGGACCACAAGTCGGGGGCTGGTACCAAGGTGGGACGCACGTGATGGATTTTTTTTCCAAAAACCTCCCTCGTGCTTTATTTAATTATGCAGAAAGCCCTATGGGGGTTTGTACTGTTCACCCACAAGCGGGTCCCACTTGGGGTTTGTATTTTTCACCGAAGGGTGGGTCCCACTTGGGGTTTTTCTTCGTAATTAAAAAATCCAGAGATTTATCTCTGCCTATGCAATACGATTATATATTCGTAATCCAGAGAATAGATTGCAATACGATTATATATTCGTAATCCAGAGAATAGATTGCAATACGATTGCTCTCAAGTTAGAGTAGGAATTCTATGGTGCAAGAAAATGATGATCCTTCCAGCATATGCATTGATCATTCAGAATAGTCTTCACCATACTGCTCTGCCTCTCCTAAATAAGCCCGAACATTACATGGGACATTCATTTCCTCGATCACCATGATCATACGCAAATTGGGCGCCGATTAAATAGGGACAGAGGGAGTACTTTTAGTCACCAGAAAATCAATACTATAAGCCCCACAAAAATAATAATATAATTCTACAAGAAAACAAAATTCCATCCAAACGTACTTGCAAAGTTCACTGATCTGAAATTGCAGGTTCGAAGAGTTTATTGATCGATCCAGATGATCCTGGACTAGTATAGCTAGAACTGTTAGCCAAATTCGTGCATCCTCGACGGCTAGCTAGTTACAACATGCTCGTTATCGTGAGAGCGATGGAGCAGCCCGCAGTGAACGTGGCATCCTCGGCGGCCAGAAGCGACTTGATGCCTAGCTTGCGGAACCCTTCCTCGCATGTGTCGATGCCCAATATCACTCCTCTAAGGGTCACCTCCGCGTCATGCAAATTACCTGACTTGATGCCCTTCGCCGCGGCTTCGAGCCAGTTCAGTGCAATCGTGTAGTGCACACGACACTCGGAGAGGCACCCGTTGACCTTCTTGTCCGTCCCCGAGGCCATTAGGGCATCGATGCGCTCACGGGTGTTTGCGGCCTCTGCTCGGGTGATCTTTGTGGCGCTGACGACGAGGCCACACTTGTCTGCGGTGGTGCTGGTGTTGTTGGCCTGGAAGAACAAGATGCAGTAGTTGTAGGAGATGTCCTTGTTTCTTGCGGCGACGGACTTGCATGTGTCATCTAAAGTGGAAGCGCTGGACGAGACGAGGACGAAGAGGAGGAGGGCGAGACACCAAAGAGCTTGCCAGTGCCTCATGGTCATGGTTTGTGCCACGACTACCTTGATGAGTATATGTGTTGCTTATGGTGTTTGATAACATGTCGTCTGTGGATGGTTCATATATATAGTAGTGATCGTAAATATAGAAATACTTGATGAGTATGTTAACCTTGGCACGCAATTCAACAAACCCATTGAAAAAGGTAAGCATTGAATAGATATTATGTTTTGCTATTAATAAATTATACTCTATTAATTAATTCCTAACATTCTCAGGGGTGTTTATCTCTATCTCTATCTTCTATATCTATATCTCTATCTATATATATCTCCTCTAAGCTTATAACATGGTCCCATTCTTACCTTCTCTTTTCACAGGATTGTGTTGTGGGAAGGATTCTTCTTTGATCCTTTATGGTTGCTGTGATTTGAATTCACAGGATTGTGTTGTCGTCGGCACAGCCAGTCGTTGCATGCACGCATGCATTCCGGAAGCCAACATGAACGTAGGTATGTAGGAATTATAATTGACTCACCAGCAGCTTTGCAATGCGTAGATGATGGCATCAAAAGAAGAGTAGAGAATCTGATGATGAATAATAACACCTGGTGATGATGAGCTTAGATGAACAGCAAAATCAAAATAAAAATTAGTTGATGTCATCAAAAGAAGAGTAAGTGGGATTTGCCCTTTCTCTACCACTCCCGCGCAAGTGTCTCTTCAAAGAAAAGCACTCTCAAAGTAAAGCTATATATATTTAATGGCCGTATGCATCTTTCTGATGCAGAGGCCGGGGAGTCCCCCCTTTTTGAAAAAAAAAGTTACAAACTGGATGCATGAAAATATAGAAATGGAATTCAGAAAAAAAGAAAATATAAAAAAGAAGACTGGGCTAGTTACAAACACCAAGCCTCTCTCTCTCTCTCTCTCTCTCTCTCTCTCTGTCTCTCTCTTTGAGACAAACGAAGCCCAGCTCGTGAAGCCCAGCTCGTTACAAACAGCTGTGTATTTATGCATAGAAGAAATGGGCCGAACGACTCAAAACAGAAGAAACTGGTCCATCACAAAAATGAAGCCTGGTTAGAGACATTTCGTACGTGGGCTCAAATCTGGACAGCAATGGGCCAAAAAAAATCAAAAACCAACAAAAAATTATCAGAGCCAGGTTTCGATCCTGGGACCTGTGGGTTATGGGCCCACCACGCTTCCGCTGCGCCACTCTGATTGGATTGATTATGTTTCGAATTCTACTTACTTGTATGCAATCAGCGTCGCTTATGCTGCTGCTGTGATAACTACGTACAATTGCTACATTCAAAAATTCACACTACTGTGTTGTCATCAGCACACCCAGTGGTTGCATGCATATATTCTTGGAGCTACCATGAACATACATCCTCTGTTCTTACATGTAAGATGTGTACCAAAACGTCCCATTCGTGCGAATTCTAATCGACTCACCAGCAGCTTCACGGCGCACAGACGATATCATCGATAGAAGAGTAGAGAATCCGATGTTGAATAATAACACCTGGTTGCCAGGACGCGACTGTTCTAATCCCGAGCTCGGGTGAACAGTAAAATTTAAAAAAAACAGAAAAACTGAATTTTTTTTGTACTATTAAATAGTGGCAAAATGTTTTTGTTTCTTGCTAAATTTCAACACCGGAAGATGCGGCAAAAATAATCGATGTTCCGAGATGTTATTTTTAAAAGCATGTTGCCGCATTTTCCACGAATGTCATCCGAGGATGAAAATTTGCAAGCAATGAAAACATTTTTCAATGTTTGACAGGAAAAAAAAAACAGAAACCTTGAACTTTATTTTATTTTATTTTGATTTTACTGTTCACCCGAGCTCACTATGTAAGCTCGGGATTAGCACAGCACTTTCGCTGGTTGCCACCTTAATATCATGGCAACACCAAAGCTGGATGATGAATAATAGTGACTGGTTGCCACCCTGGCAACATAAGCTGATGATGATCGATGTATCATTCCAATCTCCCAATGGCAACTCAAAGACAGGATTCCAAGCAACAGTTGAGCACACTGCTGCTGATACCACTTCAATTAGGAATTATTAGGATAGTCGCAATAAGCAGGTAAATGTGGTTTCTACATCATCTCAATATACCTGTTATCTGAAATTAGCACTTCCAATTCCTCTCAATTTAGAGAAGGAATTATTGCAAAAGAAAAAAAAACTACGTTTTTTTGTATTAAAAGGGGGGGATTACCCAAGTCTTTCAACAGACACAACAGGCAAAAAGAAATGAAACAAGATGTACTCTTCTTGCAATGCTGCTCTTGATCTTCAGTAATCACACATTAACATTCCTCGTAGCACAAATACATGACCTTCGATATGTTGATCATCATTTCCACCAGAAAATAATAATTACCATAACACAGCTGTCTACAATCCCGACATAAATAAATTGGCCCATATCATCAAAACAGCAACGGAGGATCACTCCCAGAGACTACATATCCTTTTCTTACAATGATGATGAGACCTTCTACAATCAATTCCGAGACCAGTCTTAGGTCCAGTTACACCGTGCCTTGCACTTCAAAATCTGCTATTGGCCGACTTCACTCAAGCAGGTTGGTTCTTTCATCAACCCTCCACCCTATTACTACTTAGGGATCGGAGGCGCCAGAGCAAATGCATATGAGATCTTCAAAGATTCATATGTGGCGATGAATCCGACGGTGCAAGAAAATGACGGTCCTTCCATATCTGTTGATCATTCATAATCGTCTTCACTGTACTGCTCTGTATCTTCTACACGAGAATGCCTCCGATGCTCCTCAAGATCATCATCAACAGAAGATCTTCGTCGCTTTAAATTACCCTGCAGAGGAGAAACCTTTAGTTATAGGTAATGGTATTGCATAAAGATCAATTCATGCTCTAACATGGGGAGAGTTGGGGATAATAAACAGGTGAACAATCCCAAGAGCAGAATGAATGAACTGATAGCAAGAAACGCAGTAGCTACATATATGACTTGGCAAGAAGATGAACCGCCTACAAATATAGTTCCTCTGGTAAAAAATATAAGGTGTGTTGATTTTTGAAAAGTCAAACCTATCTATATTAGACCAAATTTATTGAGAAAATATCAATAGTTACAATACCGAATTCATGTCATTAAATTCATCATGAAATATGTTTTCATATTCTATTTATTTGGTACCATAGATGTTGATACATTTTTCTGTAATCTTGATCAAACATAGAAATGTTTGACTTTTGGGGAAAAAATACACCTTATATTTTGGACCGGATGGAGTATTAAATAGATACGAAAAACTGAAGAACGAAAACGCTACGTAGCTGCGGTATAGTACTAATAGTTCACTGCAAAGTAAACTTTCATGCCTGCAGTTATAAAGGAAAAATGAGTCATACATGCATGCTGGATGATTCTCCGTGCTCCATCTCATCACCATGTGCTGTCCTGCTCACAGTAATTCTAGAAGGCACTGGGAAATGCTCGATTTCATCCCCAGATCTCCCCTCTTTAGCTTTCTTCTTCTGCAATACTAGCTTGGTAGGGAGAGGCTGCAAAATGGACAATAAAGCGTCAGCCAAATGTGCAATGAATCATTGTCATATATCAGAATTAATAAAGTATGCACAGAGCAAGTTACCAAATATTTTGCTTCATCGTCATCAAATGAGACAAGGTAAGTCGTTGGATCTTGCTTGTCATCCCCCCTTACCTGAATCACGAGACAAGAAAAGGTATGTAGGCAGTTTTACACCAGCAGAACGAAAAGTAGACACAATCACAGACCCATTAGCAAAATGCCACATACTTCCCAGTGATATTCCCGAATCCAGGAGTACTGGAAGTCTTCATTTTCATCATCCAAGTCCTTGGCGAGCTAGACAAAACCATAGTAGCGATCAGATTATGATAATAATACCAAAACAAATTATAACTACGACCGGTGACATTTTAAATAAAGATGTAATAGAGTCGAGAAAAGGATGAATACCTCATGGGGTGCTGGAGCCATGTATGCCAAAAATCTCTCTTGTTTTGCAGGGTCTGAACCACTGACTTGAAAACTTTTCATCAGAGCCTATCATGAGAACACGGAAAACCTTAGATATACTAGTAATCGTGTGCGTGCAATGAACATTAATATTTAGTGGGATATTTATTGCGTAATTATGTAAGATATCAATTGTGCATCTGATTCTATAAGATGGTGTTGAGTCTAAACATATCTACAACTTAAACGTGTTTGGTGCTCAACATTGGAGCGATCTGAACTGCTAGATCTCATGATTTGATGGCTGAGATGGTTCGGATCTGCCCATTTGGTTCTTTCCATATTGGTATAGATGTGAGGGTATATGCAGGCAGAACATCAGTGACGTATTAGCTCAACGTCTCAAAATATATGCATTTGACATTAACATGCAATCAATATAAAATACCTGTTTCTACAATACATCCATGTGAGCGTGTTAACATAACTATAAAGTAACTAAATCAGAAAGCTCAAGACAGAAGAAAAAGAAATGCAACGCACCTGGGATTCACATTCGTCACGTACAGGTCTCTCTAGCTTGGTATATTGCTCCGAATCAGCTGTAGGATCTCCATCAAAATTCACCATAACAAATGGATCATTATACCTACAGAGGTGAACAGAAAAGCAAATTTGAGATCACTTAAATTCATCCACCAGCTTATATGACTCCAAGGCAAAACGAAAACCAAGGTGGTACCTAGAACTACAAAACAGAAGAAATTATGGCATATATTCTATAAGGGAAGATCACTTATTCACTTTTCCAACAACACTAAATTTTGGAACACACTAACCTGAAATATATAGCTGCTGGGAAGTAAACATTTTTTTTCTTAACATAGATAGGAAAGTGAATTGGCAACAAAATACTTCAATGAACTGACCATGCTCAACACACATCGGATGTCAAGAATGAAGAATTAAGTCTTCTAAACTATAATGACAGATACACAGAATAAAGTGTCATCTGAAAAGTCATACCTATCAAAATCGGGTACCAAAGGGAGAACAAACTCTGCCTCCATCCCTCGTTTAGTCTGGTGGACAGGGCGTGATTTAGCTGCTTTGAAGGATTCTGCAATGGCTTTGATCCGCTTCTGTCTGATATACACATGCACAGAGAAACAATGTCATTGGGCTGCACAAGGATTGCAAAACAGGCTAACCTTCAGAAACCAAAGAATAAACTAAGTAAAAGGAAAGTCATGCCTATCATTAAGATTTTCGAGGACATTATCACGACCCTCCCTTGATTCTCGCCTTTCTTTTGCTTGCTTTTCAGTGATCGACTGGAATGGCCAAATTGCCCTTTTTAGTATATAAATGAAGTAATCCAGCACAATGTATGTAACTATATTTATGGAAGAATCAGCTGGCATTACCATTTTGGCTGCATCAGTGGTAAGTGGAGAAATGTACTGTGTTTTCACCAGCCAAGACATGCCTTTGTCGGTTGGCCTCTCCTTTTTCCTTATACCTTCTGGTTTAACAGGGGTGAGAACCTCATCTTCACGCAGCAGCTCTTGATCTTCTGGAGCCAGGGGCCGATGAACAGAGGGAGGGCTAAATGTATGTTTGTCACTCAAGTTAGGGATGCTAGAAAGAATCATCAGAAAGGTAGAAACAGATGGCTGGCTTAATTCTTACTTGTATACACTCATATCAAGTAGGTCAAGAGGTATCCCGAGATCCTCAGGGACAATCATTTTAGGCATATAGTTTTTCTCCAATGACGTGATCCTGTATTTGCTATATCTGTGAAAGGGCAATATACAGAAAAACATAAAGTAAGTATGGCTGCCCCAAGATAACTGCAACATGCAGAATGAAGTACAACTGAGAGAAACACCAACTAATAGTGTAATAAGAAAGCAGAGTATATCATGGAAATGGCACAGGCCCTGTCTGTAAGAACAGCAGTGGAGAGACCATTCACTCACACAAGATGATATGACTAACAAAATGATCACATTTGTATTAGAGCCGGGTGGGGCAACGACACCATAGAGGCAAGCGCCCCACAGGGTCAAGGCGGAGATAGGCCAAGGAGCTTGACATATTTTATTTCTTCATCCCCATGAAGCATGCAGCAGCACATATACAAACAGATCTCCTTCCTACAACTTCAACTGACATAGAGAAGGAGATCATACTAGGATGCCATATCTTGACTAAGGATGTCAATCAAGGATATCTCTAGAACAAACTTAAACCTGAGCAGCGGTTGCTCTCCTTGCATGATAAAGTGCTGCCATGTACTGCTCACTTGAAGAATACCCCTTCTATTGCTGCACATAACATGCTGGGTCTCTTGGATTTGTGCTTGAAATATGACCAAATGGCTAAAAAACTGGGGCTGTTTCTAAAAGCAAATTCAAGCTATGGACTGACAGCAGTATAAATACAAGCTTAGACCTGCTATATGCCATATGCTCAAACAGGTTGCCTCAATAAAGAGAACGGTGACCATACTATAATGAGCTAGAAATTCATTTAATGCCTAAATAATAACAAATGAGTTAAAAATCGCAAATTTGACAAGAACAATGCAATGGGTATAGTAAAACTAGATAAGCAACATTGAAATGGCTTTCACTGCATCAAACATAAGTGACAACAGAACAGAGCAATCTTATCAAAAATAAGAATAGAAAACTACCGGTCCTTGTCCTTATTAAGAGGCAGCCATTTCAACTGCGCACTTGGGTCTGGCAGTTCATTCCTAAACCTGCATTAACAAGGAAAAAAAAAGGAAACATGGTCATACAGTAGTTTAATTCCGAAAGACACAGAGACAAAAATTTCATGCAAATCAGTTGCTCTTGCAAAGCTTCTCCTTACTTGAACCATTCTAGAAACATGTTTTAGACACACTTTTCATTTTTCAAAAGGAAACTGTCAATTAATGGAGTGATGCTTTGAGAACCATTCTGCCTACCGGTGTGCCTGCCTACTACACAAATAGGTAGTGCTGGAAAGCATAGCTCGTGATGCTAGTCCAGAATCACGCCCAAAATACCGAAGTGCATCATAAGCATAATAATTTTCTCAAGCCCACATTTTACACTGAAAGGACTCCAATTTCCTCCAACTAGCACCTGCATAGACAAAAACTCCGGAATTTGATATACTCACTTGTGCTTGCAGAGGAACGTTGTCGGCTTCTTGAGCCGATTCTCGAACCTCTCGGCGTTGGCCGCGGCGGCTGGGCGAGACGCTGTCGTCGCCGGCCGAGCCCCACCTGATGGCTGGAGGTGGCGGCTCTGCTGCTGTGGCTGCTGCTGCTGCGTGGCGGCGCGCACCTTCTGTGTCTTTTGTAGAATGGTGGCCTGCGACTGGCGCATCAGCTGCTGCTGCTTCCGGTCCTCCAGCTTCTGCTTCTCATACTCACGCTTCTTCCTCGCCCGCCGCTCCTCCTCCGACTCCACCCTCGGCAGCGCCGCCTTGGCCTGCCGCTCCTTTGGCGGCGGCGGGGGGCCTCCCGTGGGGGCGGCTGGGGCTGGGCCGGAGGTGGGGCGGCGCCGAAGGGGAGCAGACACTGGTGGTGGCGGTGGAGGGGCGCTTGATTGCTGTTCCGCCATACGGCGGCGGCGGAGGCTGGTAATACATCTGGGGCGGCGGCGGCCGCTGCTGCTGTTGCTGCGGGGGCGCGTGGCCGAAGTACTGAGGCTGGTGCGGCGGGGGTGGTCCGGGCGGGGGCGGCGGCGGCGGCGCGTGGAACGGCGGCGGCGGCATGTGGCCGTACCCCGCCTGCTGCGGCGGCGGCTGCGGCTGCCCGTACGGGTTGATGGGCGGGCCCTGCGGCGGGAAGGGCCCCTGAGGCGGCGCGTACGGCCGGTAGGCCATCGCGCGCCGGAGGCGGCTAGGGTTTCTTCAAACCCTAACCCCAGCAACACACCAGCCCCGCTATCGCAGCCGGTGGCGGGTCCACCACTGGGAAAGCAGGGGCGGCCGCTCCGGGTCGCCGGCGGCTGGGAAGGCACCCCTTTTGATCCTTCACCCGGCGGAGCACGGCGACGGGCAGAGCACGCGGTTTGACGCCCGGCGGCGGCGGCGCTGCTTCTGCTATTGTTGTGGCGTCGAGGGACGAAGGGTTGTGCCTCCGGAGAGAAATTGGGCCGGACCGGGCCGCATCTAAATTCCAAGAAAAGCCCAATTAGCTGCAACAGTAGAATCTGAAACATGTTGGCTACTCTGACCGATCACGTCACGTAGATCGCATAGCAGAGCAGTGTCACATTTTTTTGTGGACGGTGACCTCTCTATTCTGCAATATGCCAACGGTACAATTATTTTTAAAAAACAAGACCTGAACAAGGCTCAAAACCTAGAACTCTTGCTTTCAGCGTTTGAGCAAATGCCGGGCTTAAAATTAGCTTCCATCAAAATGAATTGTGTTGCTTTCGAGGAGCCGGTGAGGTGGCCGTCGACCAAACTCACATGTTTGGTTGTGCGCAAGGTCAATTCCTGATTAAATATTTTGGAATTTTGATTCATTATTGACGTCTCACCAACACATAGTGAAAACATGTACATGAGTGCGTAGAGAAATGGTTGAGCGGTTGGAAAGGCAAGTTCCTCTCTATTGGAGGATAGTTGGTCTTGATCTATTCGGTCCTCACAAATATGGTCTTGATCAGTTCCATCTTTACAATATATGTAAGATGAAAACCTTTGTTCATTATGGACTCAGCAGCGACGACGCGTAGTGTGGTTCTCCCTCTTGGGGCCTTGTCGTGAAGTGTAGGTATTGTAAGGCATAGTGTGAAGTTATACTCGGTGCTTTATGACTTTGTTCTGTGATTGATTTATATATAAAACGGGGCAAAATCATGTTTGGAGAGTTGCTCCATCTCATAAGAAACTACGTGTTTACTGCTGCCTCCTTCCTTGAGAAAAGTCTAGGGTTCCTCTGCCTCCCGCCAGCAAGTCTTGCTCGGGAAGATGAGATGGTGACGGCTTTCTAAAGATGGAATAAGGTTCTCCCACCTAGCCCCCGTCCCGATGGTGTGTCTAGCATCGTCGGGGTGTGTGTGGAGGTGTGTCTCCGGCGGATCTGTCCTCGGTGGATTTGCTTGGGTCTTGTTGTAGTTCGTCTATATTTATGTGTTTTTAGGTTGGATCTTTCCGACCTACGCTACTCTTCAACGGCGGTGTTGTTGTTCTGCTGCAACAAGTTTTACCCAGTTCGAGGGACGATGACAGCGGTGCTCCTTCGATTCGTTTCAGTGCTTGTAACCGTCACTAGGTGGTCTATGGATCTGGATGTGATTTTATTATTTCTGGTCTTCATTGTACTGCAATGATTGAAAATGAATAGGTTGGAAGTTCAGTTCCCAAAATAAACAATTTTATTTTACTTTTTCACCCTGGCATCTTTTTTTTGAGGGGGCTCCGCCTTGGCATCTATAGTTTTTTTTTTTTGCGATGTTGGCATCTATAGTTTGCGAGTGAAAATAAGTCATTTCTTTTATCTCCTTTGGCATGCCACTCAATGTGTGGTATGTGGCCTCAACCTCCACCCGTCCCTGCGTGTCGAAAGGAACCGAGCATACAACAGAGAAATAGTGTTTGGTTCATGGGTGTACATACACCTGATATTGAAAATAATAATTAAAAAATCAAAAGATTAGAAGTTATTTGAGAGTAAGCTTGACTTTCTTTTGCACTAGTATAAATTTTCACGAATAAAAAACCACCATTGACTTTAGAGGAAAACGAAAAATTGTTGCTATTACAAGTCACTATTCACACTATTTTAGCCTTAATTTTTGTTTCTTTTGCCCTGAAGTCAACGGGTTTTCCTTTTTGTGATTTTTTTACAAGTACAATAGAAGGTCAAGTTTATTGAAAAAACATTGATTTTTTTTACTTTTCATTAAAAAAATCATATAGAGTGTATATACACCCAGTAACCAAACACCTACAGCAGCTATTTACTACTCCCTCCGTCCGGAAATACTTGTTCTAAAAATGGATAAAATTGATGTATCTATAACTAAAATAAGTCTAGATACATTCATTTGAAGGACAAATTTTTTCGGTCGAAGGGAGTACTACACTACACTGGATCTCGACTTGTCCAGTCTATCCCAGTCCGGAACATGGTGTAAGATTTGGCGTCCAGGTGGAGCAACGATGCCTCGGTCAAGAATTATTGGTAAACTATATCGCTTAGAGAGCGGTCTTGGTGTAGGAAGGCGCTGGCATCCTTGACCATGCTCGTCGCCTGAGATTCGAAACGAACCTGAGCCACGGGATTGATGATGGGCGGTGCTGATAGATGCACAGGGACTTGACTCGTTTAGTGTAATGTAGTGTGTGCCGACCAGTTTCTTTTCAAGACCGATTGACTTTGACCATTGGACCTTTGCTTCTCATCATAAGAGAGAGAGAGAGAGAGAGAGAGAGAGAGAGAGAGAGAGTAACTATAAAACAAGCGCCATTACCACTCTTGTATATACCATATGCGCTGCGCTTGAACCTTGCTTCACACAGCGCTGTACGTTGCTCTGATCGAAGGATTATCATCGAACCATGGCGCGCCGCTCCTCCAACACTTCGTCTTCCTCTCCGGCGCTCCTGGTCGTCGTCCTGGCTACCTTGCTCATCTGCTGCCCCATGCCATGCTCGGCGGGCATCCGAAGTAACAATAACACCAGCGGTATAATTGCTCTCGATTCGTGTTGTACATGTAAACTAAGCACGTACGTTTGGTTTTCGGGCGATGCAGGTGGCGTGTACTACGGTTCTTACGGCGGGCCTCCCGCGCCGGAGGGCGGCCGGCCGGTCCATGCGGGGTGCCCTTGGTGCGGCCCCGCCGCTCCTCAGCCGCCAACGCCGGTGGTGGCAACCGCGCAAGACCGAACCGCGGTCGCGGATCAGCAGGGGCGCGGACGCCGTCTGTTATCTGCCGAGTGAAAAGGCCGATGGGATGAGCCGACGCTACCTGCTGTGGCGCTGAGGAACTGAAAAAATAAGCTCACCGTCAACTGTTATCTAGCATTGACGCTATGTCTAATATGTTTGCCGTTTGGGGCATTATCATCTTATTTTCTTACACTCAGCAAGAAGATAGTCCATGGCTCCATGGCTGCTATGGAAGTATTTACAGCATGTATGAGGTTATAGGTGACATAAATACGGATCTAATATAAATATGAGGCCTGGAATAATATACTCCCTCCGTCCCAAAATAAGTGTCTCAAGCTTAGTACAACTTTGTACTAGAGTTAGTACAAAGTTGAGACACTTATTTTGGGACGGAGGGAGTAATAGACACAATATAACATGTATTCAAATCTTGTCTTATGTCTTATCTCTTTCTTATCTTATAGACTTACAGTAGTACTCCCTCCATCTCAAAATAAGTGTCTCAATTTTTTTACTAAAGTTGAGAAACTTATTTTAAGACGAAGGGAATATCTACTAATTGGATGGACTAATGACGGCTCCGCATTAATCCTCGAGCAAAAGTATCCAACCGATCTACCTATTAGTTATTTGGAGATGGTTGGGGAGCTCATGCGCTCTCGTTCGTCATGTAAAATGGTTGATAATATAGTTTTATCTTAAATCTTGTATGTAATTTAGAGATGACAAAAAAAGATGTCTACAATGGGTCATCTCTTAGCTTTATCTTTAATAACTAGCTATTCCTAAAAATGTGGTGAGACATATTGTGCTAAGAGATCATCTCTTGTTTTCTCTTAAATAAGAAAAAACAAGCCTTTTCTTATGAGTTCTCTCTCCTCCACCTCATCATTTATCCTACGTGGCACTCCTAAGATAACACCATACATGTTTATAGTTACATAATCAGTAAGAATATAACTGATAAACCTTGAATTTTCATGTGTCTTCTGCCAAAAATTGTAACTCTAGATCTAACTTCTGCATCTCTACTCCTAATGTTTCAGTTGGTAGTCCCCGTTCACCGGTTAATTTTTGTCCCACCTACACTGGTTTTTTTTCGTCCTGCCTCCCACCTCCCAACTATTCTCCCCTGGACTGTCGAGTGGTGCCTCCCGTGGAGGTAGCGATGCCTCCAGGTAGAGCGAGGCCTGCACGTCGAAAGTAAACCTATGAAAGAAAACCAACGGAAAAAAACCCACCAGCGAGGCCTACGGGGTGCCCTCGAGCGAGAACCATGCCAGCCGCCCTCGCACTCCATCCCTTCCCCGCCGCCCTCGCGATCACATCTTGGATCGAGGTCTCCAGAGTGCCCTCGATCCCTTCGCTACCTCCGTTCCCCGCCACCGATCTCGTTGCTACGATCCCCTCAAGGAGCCGCCGTCGATCCCTTCACTGCCGCCGATATCGTTGCTACGATCCGCTTGAGGAGACACCACCGTCGACGTGGGAGAGAGCAGTCAAGCGAAGGCGGCGACTCGGGTACACGAGCACGACGCACTAGTAGAAAACAAGGCATACGTTCGGGCCAGATAAACCCATTAGTCCCGGTTCAGTCACGAACCGAGACCCATGGGCCCATTGGTCCCGTCGTGAGGCCAGGGGCCTGCCGGGCCTCGTGGGGGCATTGGTCCCGGTTCATCTGCCCCCTTTGGTCCCGGTTGGTGGGACGAACCGGGACCAATGGGCCTCGCTCCTGGCCCACCACCATTGGTCCCAGTTGATGACTTGAACCGGGACCAAAGGCTGCCCTTTAGTCCCGGTTCAAGCCACGAACCGGGACTAATGACATGCCTATATATACCCCTCGCCCCCGAGCAGAGCAACTCACTGCTATGTTTTTTCTGGCCGCCGAGGGGAGGGCTTTGTGGTGCTCTAGCTCACCTCCTATGCACACGATGCGAAGACACTAGTCTCGTCCTGAATTGGGAAAAGTGTCACTTTATGGTTAATGAATGCATTGTCTTGGGGCACAAGATTTCCGAGAGAGGTATTGAAGTTGATAAAGCTAAAGTTGATGCTATTGAAAAGATGCCATGTCCCAAGGACATAAAAGGTATAAGAAGTTTCCTTGGTCATGCCGGTTTTATAGGAGGTTCATTAAGGACTTTTCTAAAATCTCTAGGCCTTTGACTAATTTATTGCAAAAAGATATTCCTTTTGTCTTTGATGATGATTGTGTAGAAGCATTTGAAATACTTAAGAAAGCTTTGATCACTGCACCTATCGTTCAGCCACCTGATTGGAATTTACCCTTTGAAATTATGTGTGAAGCTAGTGATTATGCTGTAGGCGCTGTTCTAGGGCAAAGAGTTGATAAGAAATTGAATGTTATCCAGTATGCTAGTAAGACTCTTGATACTGCCCAGAGAAATTATGCTACTACTGAAAAAGAATTCTTAGCAGTTGTGTTTGCATGTGATAAGTTTAGACTTTATAATGTTGATTCCAAAGTTACTATTCACATTGATCATGCTGCTATTAAATATCTTATGGAAAAGAAAGATGCTAAGCCTAGGCTCATTAGATGGGTTCTCTTGCTCCAAGAATTTGATTTGCATATTATTGATAGAAAGGGAGCTGAGAACCCCGTTGCAGACAACTTGTCTAGGTTAGAGAATGTTCTTGATGACCCACTGCCTATTGATGATAGCTTTCCTGATGAACAATTAGCGGTCGTTAATGCTTCTCGTACTGCTCCTTGGTATGCTGATTATGCTAATTACATTGTTGCTAAATTTATACCGCCTAGTTTCACATACCAGCAAAAGAAAAAATTCTTTTATGATTTAAGACATTACTTTGGGATGATCCACACCTTTATAAAGAAGGAGTAGATGGTGTTGTTAGACGTTGTGTGCCTGAGCATGAACAGGAACAGATCCTACGCAAGTGTCACTCTGAATCCTATGGAGGGCACCACGCTGGAGATAGAACTGCACACAAGGTACTACAATCTGGTTTTTATTGGCCTACTCTCTTCAAAGATGCTCGTCAATTTGTCTTATCTTGTGATGAATGTCAAAGAATAGGTAACATTAGTAGACGTCAAGAAATGCCTATGAATTATTCTCTTGTTATTGAACCGTTTGATGTTTGGGGCTTTGATTATATGGGACCTTTTCCTGCCTCTAATGGTTACACACATTTTTTAGTTGCTGTTGATTACGTTACTAAGTGGGTAGAAGCTATTCCAACTATTAGTGCTGATCATAACTCTTCTATTAAAATGCTTAAAGAAGTTATTTTTCCGAGGTTTGGAGTCCCTAGATATCTTATGACTGATGGTGGTTCACATTTTATTCATGGTGATTTCCGTAAGATGCTTGCTAAGTATGATGTTAATCATAAAATCGCATCTCCTTATCATCCGCAGTCTAGTGGTCAAGTAGAGTTGAGTAATAGAGAGCTCAAATTAATTTTGCAAAAGACTGTCAATAGATCTAGAAAGAATTGGTCCAAGAAACTTGATGATGCATTATGGGCCTATAGAACTGCATACAAAAATCCTATGGGTATGTCTCCATATAAGATGGTTTATGGAAAAGCATGTCATTTACCTCTTGAACTTGAACATAAAGCATATTGGGCTATTAAAGAGCTCAACTATGACTTCAAACTTGTCGGTGAGAAGAGGTTGTTTGATATTAGCTCAATTGATGAATGGAGAACCCAAGCCTATGAGAATGCCAAGCTATTCAAAGAAAAAGTCAAACGCTGGCATGATAAAAGGATACAAAAGCGTGAGTTTAAGGTAGGTGATTATGTGTTATTATTCAACTCTCGTTTAAGATTTTTTGCAGGAAAACTTCTCTCTAAATGGGAAGGTCCCTATGTTATCGAGGAGGTCTATCGCTCTGGTGCCATAAAAATCAACAACTTCGAAGGCACAAGTCCGAGGGTGGTAAACGGTCAAAGAATTAAACATTATATTTCAGGTAATCCTATCAATGCTGAAACTAATATTATTGAAACCGTAACCCCGGAGGAATACATAAAGGGACACTTTTGAGCGTTCAGCACTCGGAAAGTAATATGTATGTGGTACGGTAAGTAAACCGACTCCAAAACAACTCCAATGGCAATTTTTATCAGTTTTGGAATATTTAAGAATTCTAGGAAGAAAGGAGTAGTCCGAAAGGGACACGAGGCCCCCACGAGAGTGGAGGGCGTGCCCACCCTTACTGGGCGCGCCCCCCTGTCTCGTGGGCACCTCGTGTGCCTCCCGGACTCTGTTTTCTTGCACGTTACGTATTTTGGCCGGTAAAAATTCATTATATATACTCCCAGAGGTTTTGACCACCGCATCACGCAAATATCCTCTGTTTTCGTTTCGAGCTGTTTCTGTTTCAGATCTAGAGCATCATGGCGTCTCCAAACGCTCCCAAGGACAAGTTTTTCGAGAGGGTTATCAACCCCTATCTCGCGGAGGTGCTGCAACACCCTCAAACCATTGAGATGCGTGAGGGGTGCTGCACATCCATGATGTGGAGGGACCAAGGCGTCTGCAAGCGTGGAGACAAAGCTCGAAGCCGTGGAGCAGCAAGTTTTCAAGTGCCAAGGGATGGTGGAGCGTGGACTCAACGCCAACCAGATGATGATCACGGAGTTCACCAACAACCACAAGCTAGATGCCAAAGTCATTGGGGAGACCATCTTCAAGCTTCAAGAGAAAATCGAGCATCTCCAAGCCCAGATCTATGACCTGCAAAACCAGAACTGTGAGTATGAATATAGATTCAAGATGATGAGTTTGGCTGCAGGTTTAAGGATCCCGGAGACTCGATCATCCTTCTATGATGGTGAGCCTATGCCTTGGAAGATGGACGACAAGCCTAAATCATCAACAACTCCTACTTCACCACCTCCGAGGACATAATCACATGGGTATGGGCACTCCCCTTGGCAACTGCCAAGCTTGGGGGAGGTGCCCCGGTATCGTATCACCATCACACTCCTATCTTTACCGTTTTATTTAGTTCGATCCTTTTAGTAGCATCTTAATCTAGTAGATTGAAGTTTTGATATCAAGTAGTTTTGAGTTTTGCTTTGTGATCTCTTTTTGTAATCGAGTCCGTGAGCTATCTATAATAAAGATTAGTGTTGAGTCAAGGGCTTTGCTATGTTGCTATGATCTTGAGAACGTAGAAAGAATTAAAGAGTTCATATTGATCTTATGGTTAGTGATGACTTCACATATAGAAAGTATGAGGCATAAAAAATGTTGAGAGTTGATAGACGTAGTTTTGGTCATCGTTGCAATTAATAGGAAGTGATAAGGAAAGAGAGGTTCACATATAAATATATTATCTTGGACACCTTTTATGATTGGGAGCACTCATTAAGTATGACATGCTAAAAGAGTTGACGTTGGACAAGGCAGACAACGTAATGGTTTATGTTTTCTCACATCTCAGTTAAAGTATATTGTTATTGACCTTCCAAACATGTTGAGCTTGCCTTTCCCCCTCATGCTAGCCAATTTCCTTGCACCAAGTAGAGATACTACTTGTGCTTCCAAATATCCTTAAACCCAGTTTTTGCTATGAGAGTCCACCATACCTACCTACGGATTGAGTAAGATCCTTCAAGTAAGTTGTCATCGGTGCAAGCAATAAAAATTGCTCTCTAAATATGCATGACTTATTAGTGCGAAGAAAATAAGCTTTGTACGATCTTGTTGTGGAAGTAATAAAAGCGACGGACTGCATAATAAAGGTCCACATACAAGGGGCAATATAAAGTGACGTTCTTTTGCATTAAGATTTTGTGCATCCAACCCTAAACGCACATGACAACCTCTGATTCCCTCTGCGAAGGGCCTATCTTTTACTTTATGTTTTTATTTTATGCTTGAGTCAAGGTGATCCTCACCTTTCCCTTTTTCATTTTATCCTTTGGCAAGCTCTCTGTGTTTGAAAGATCATGATATATATATCCAATTGGATGTAAGTTAGCATGGGCTATTATTGTTGACATCACCTAAAGGTGAATACGTTGGGAGGCAACACAATAAGCCCCTATCTTTCTCAGTGTCCGGCTGAAACTTCATAACCACAAGTATTGCGTGAGTGTTAGCAATTGTAGAAGACTACAAGATAGTTGAGTATGTGGACTTGCTGAAAAGCTCTACTGTTGACTCTTTCTGATGTTATGATAAATTGCGATTGCTTCAATGACTGAGATTATGGTTTGTTAGTTCTCAATGAAGTTTTTGAACCATACTTGACATTGTGAATTGATTGTTACTTGAGCATAAGAAATCATATGATAAAATCTATATATGTTGCTGTTATAAGAATGATCATTATGCCCTCATGTCCGTATTTTATTTTTATCGACACCTCTATCTCTAAACATGTGGTCATATTTTTCGATATCGGCTTCCGTTTGAGGACAAGCGAGGTCTAAGCTTGGGGGAGTTGATACGTCCATTTTGCATCATGCTTTTATATCAATATTTATTGCATTATGGGCTGTTATTACACATTATATCTCAATACTTATGGCTATTATCTCTTATTTTACAAGGTTAACCATGAAGAGGGGGAATGCCGGCAGCTGGAATTCTGGCTGGAAAAGGAACAAACATTGGAAACCTATTCTGCACTGCTCCAAAAATCCTGAAACTCCACGAAACCTATTTTTGGAATTAATAAGAATTATTGAGCGGAAGAAATACATCAGGGGGCCCACACCCTGTCCAGGAGGGTGGGGGCGCCCCCCCTACTGGGTGCGCCCCTGTCTCATGGGCCCCTTGGTGGCCCCCCGATGTCCATCTTCTGCTATATGAGGGATTTTACCCTGGAAAAAATCATGGGCAAGCTTACGGGACGAAACTCCGCCGCCACGAGGCGGAACCTTGGCGGAACCAATCTAGGGCTCCGGCGGAGCTGTTCTGCCGGGGACACTTCCCTCCGGGAGGGGGAAATCATCACCAACATCATCACCAACGATCCTCTCATCGGGAGGGGGCCAATCTCCATCAACATCTTCACCAGCACCATCTCCTTTCAAAACCCTAGTTCATCTCTTGTATCCAATCTTGTATCAAAACCACAAATTGGTACCTGTGGGTTGCTAGTAGTGTTGATTACTCCTTGTAGTTGATGCTAATTGGTTTACTTGGTGGAAGATCATATGTTCAGATCCTTAATGCATATTATTACCCCTCTGATTATGAACATGAATATGCTTTGTGAGTAGTTATGTTTTTTCCCGAGGACATGGGTGAAGTCTTGATATTAGTAGTCATGTGAATTTGGTATTCGTTCGCTATTTTGATGAGATGTATGTTGTCTTTTCCTCTAGTGGTGTTATGTGAACGTCGACTACATGACACTTCACCATTATTTGGGCCTAGAGGAAGGCATAGGGAAGTAATAAGTAGATGATGGGTTGCTAGAGTGACGGAAGCTTAAACCCTAGTTTATGCGTTGCTTCGTTAGGGGCTGATTTGGATCCATATGTTTAATGTTGTGGTTAGGTTTACCTTAATTCTTCTTTTGTAGTTGCGGACGCTTGCAATAGGGGTTAATCATAAGTGGGATGCTTGTCCAAGTAAGGGCAGTACCCAAGCACCGGTCCACCCACATATCAAATTATCAAAGTACCGAACGCGAATCATATGAGCGTGATGAAAACTAGCTTGACGATAATTCCCATGTGTCCTCGGGTGCTCCTTTCTCATTATTAGAAATTGTCCAGGCTTATCCTTTGCTACATAAAGGATTGGGTGACCTTGCTGCACTTTATTTACTTTCATTGCTTGTTACTCGTTACAATTTATCTTATCACAAAACTATCTATTACCTATAATTTCAGTGCTTGCAGAGAAAACCTTACTGAAAACCGCTTATCATTTCCTTCTGCTCCTTGTTGGGTTCGACACTCTTACTTATTGAAAGGACTACGATAGATCCCCTACACTTGTGGGTCATCAGGCGTGGATGCAGCATCGGTTCCCGCGGGAGTAGGTCGAGTCCACGGCGCTCCAGGCATACCGGGGCCTCCCGCGTCGGCGTCCACCTCCTCGACATCGAGGACGTCGAGTGCGAGGGAGGCCCTTCATCCGCCCCACCTCTCCGCGTCGCGCCTCATCGTGGGCGGGCTGTCCAGCGCCCTCCTCTTACTCCCGCAATGATCCAAGGTAGTAATAAATAGGAGTTCAAATATAGGAGCACGCAAAGGGCAACTCCAGTAAAACAGTGGAAAAAGCAAGTCAGCTTTAGCTTTGTACTCCTATTTATTACTGCAGAGCTCCTGCTTTGTTTCGTCGGTCTGTCCGCTGTACATTAGATGACACCAGCAGGAGAAGCGTGAGACATGAGAGATATTCCCTCTTTTATTTGAGTGATTTGATGACTAAGGAAAATGTTGGATTTTAAAATATTATAGCAAAGTGTTCAAATCCGAGAGGTCGGTAAAATCAAGGGGTAGCACTGCCAGGCTACATAGGTCTGGCTTCAACCTGTCCAAAGTAAAGAGAGGTTTACTTTGTTTTGAAATGATGGGCCGTAGAGTTTTGGGACGGTCAAAAGGAAACTGGAAGAAAGTGTGTGGGTTTTGGGTGTGTACTTTTGGACGGAGGATCGCCGTGCACGTGACCGGCCGGAGGGAGAGATATGCTCGGGGGGAAGGCGTGCAAAACAATTTCCTTTCCGTAGCCCAAACCCAAACCCACCCACCCTCTTCTTCCTCCCTACAAGAACCATAAACGGCCGCCAAATCCCACCTAGCAGAAATGCCAGACCCGCTCTCTTATCCTCTTCCTCTCCAACGCCAGCCATCCATGGATCATGGTCGTAGCGCCACCATCACGGCTCGCCTCCGGCATGCCACTGCCGCAAGGCAGAGCTACGCCATGCGCGCGGGCGAGGACAATCTGAGCGCGATCGTCATCGCCAGCGGGAGTGACGCCCGACGGTGGATCCAGAGGACCAAGCTCCTTAATGACCAGGCGGTCCGGTCTGGCCGCCTCGTCGTTAGCCTCGCCCTCAACAGGCCCCCGCGCGGACACGGGGATGGGGGACGTCACCTCCCGCCAGCCACCATCCAGCTGTGCGCCGGCCATCGCTGCCTCGTGTTCGTGGTCGGCGAGGCTGGTCTCCTCCCGAACTGCCTCCGGCGCTTCATGGCTCATCCCGCCGTCACCTTCGCCGGTAATCACGTGGTGTCCGACCAGCGCGTCCTTCGCGAGACCTGCCGCCTCCGTGTCATGCGCGCCTTTGATATCAAGGCAGCAACGTGCCTGCGCAAGGTGTCCATCAAGAGGACCGCCAAGGCTGTGCTGGCCTATGGCGCCATCCCTAGGCAGAGGTACTCAGAGGAGGCGTGGATGCAGCACCGGTTCCCGCGGGAGCAGGCCAGGTCCGCGGCGCTCCGGGCATACATGTCCTCGCGCGTCGGTATCCACCTCCTCGACATCGAGGCTGTCATGCACGAGGGCGACCCTTCATCTGCCCCGCCTCTCCGCGTCACGTCTCGTCGTGGGCGGACTGTCCAGCGCCCTCCTCTTACTCCCGCAGCGATCCAAGTTAGTAATAAAAAGGAGTTCAAATACAGGAGCACGGAAAAAGGCAACTTCAATAAAACAATAGAAAAATCAAGTCAGATTTAGCTTTGTACTCCTATTACTACTGCAGAGCTCCTGCTTTCTTTGTTTCGTTGGTCTGTCCGCTGTACATTAGATGACACCGGCAGGGGAAGCGTGAGACATGAGAGATATTCCCTATTTTATTTGAGTGATTTGATAACTAAGGAAAATGGTGGATTTGAAAATATTGTAGCAAAGTGTTCAAATCTGAGAGGTCGATCAAATCAAGGGGTAGCACTTCTAGGCTACGTAGGTCTGGCTTCTACTTGTCCAAAGTAAAGAGAGGTTATTTTATTTTGAAATGGTGGGCGGTAGAGTTTTGGGATGGTCAAAAGGAAACCAGAAGAAAGTGTGTGGGCTTTGGGTGTGTACTTTTGGACGGACGATTGCCATGCATATGACCGGCTGGAGGGAGGGATATCCTCGGGGGGAAGGCGTGCAAAAACACTTCCTTCACGTAGCCCAAACCCAAACCCAAACCACCCCTCCTCCCTCTTCCTCCTCCCTACAAGAACCATAAAGGCCCCCAAATCCCACCCCGTAGAAACCCCAGACCCGCTCTCTTCTCCCCTTCCTCTCCAACGTCAGCCAACCATGGATCATGGTCGTAGCGCCACCATCAAGGCTCGCCTCCGGCGTGCCATGGCCGCAAGGCAGAGCTACGCCGTGCGCGTGGGCGAGGACAAGCTAAGTGCGGACATCACCACCAGCAGGAATGACGCCCGGCGGTGGATCCGGAGGACCAACTCCTCAACGACCAGGCAGTCCGGTCTGGCCGCCTCGTGATCGGCCTCACCCTCAACAGGCCCCCGCGCGGCCACGGGGACGGGGGACGTCACCTCCCGCCGGAAACCATCCAGCTGTGCGCTAGCAATCGGCGCCTCGTGTTCGTGGTCGCCAAGGTCTCGGTCTCCTCCCGAACAGCCTCCGGCACTTCATGGCTCATCCCACTGTCACCTTCGTCAGTAATCACGTGGTGTCCGACCAGCGCCTCCTTCACGAGACCTACCAACTCCGTGTCACGCATGCCTTCGACATCAAGGCGGCGACGGGCCTGCGAAAGGCATCCATCGAGAGGACCCCCGAGGCTGTGCTGGGCTATGGCGCCATCCCCAGGCAGAGCTACTTAGAGGAGGCGTGGATGCAGCTGCGGTTCCCGCGGGAGCAGGTCAGGTCCGCGGTGCTCTAGGCATACCTAGGCCTCCCGCATTGGCATCCACCTCCTCGACACACAGGACGTCGAGCGCGAGGGCGGCCTTTCATCTGCCCCGCCTCTCCGCGTCGCGCCTCGTCGTGGGCGGGCTGTCCAACGCCCTCCTCTTACACCCGCAGTGATCCAAGGTAGTATAAATAGGAGTTCAAATATAGGAGCACGGAAAGGGAAACTCCAGTAAAATAGTGGAAAAAGCAAATCAGCTTTAGCTTTGTACTCCTATTTGTTACTGTAGAGCTCCTACTTTCCTTGTTTTGTCGGTCTATCGCTGTACATTTGACGACACCAGCAGGAGAAGCATGAGATGTGAGAGATATTCCCTCTTTTAATTGAGTGATTTGAGAACTAAGAAAAATGGCGGATTTGAAAATATTGTTGCAAAGTGTTCAAATCCGAGAGGTCGGTCAACTCAAGGGGTAGCACTACCAGGCTACGTTGGTCTGGCTTCTACTTGTCCACAGTAAAGAGAGGTTTACTTTATTTTGAAATGGTGGGCTGTAGAGTTTTGGGACGGTCAAAAGAAAACTTGAAGAAAGTGTGTGAGCTTTGGGTGTGTACTTTTGGACGGAGGATCACCGTGCACATGACCGGCTGGAGGGAGGGATATCCTCAGGGGGAAGGCATGCAAAAGCATTTCCTTCCCGTAGCCCAGACCCAAACCCCACCCCTCCTCCATCTTCCTCCTCCCTACAAGAACCATAAAAGGCCCCCAAATCCCACCCCGCAGAAACCCCAGACCCTCTCTCTTCTCCCCTTCCTCTCCAACGCCAGTCAGCCATGGATCGTTGTCGTAGCGCCACCATCACGGCGCGCCTCCGACGTGCCACAGCCGCAAGAAAGAGCTACACCATGCGCGTGGGCGTGGACAAGCTGAGCGCGGACGTCACTGCCAGCGGGAGTGACGCCCGACGGTGGATCCGGAGGACCAAGCTCCTCAACGACCAGGCGGTCCGATCTGGCCGCCTCGTGGTCGGCCTCGCCCTCAACAGGCCCCCGTGCGGCCACGGGGATGGAAGTCACCTCCTTCCGGCCACCATCCGGCTGTGCGCCGGTCATCGCTGCCTCGTGTTCGTCGTCGCCAAGGCCGGTCTCCTCCCGAACAGCCTTCGGCGCTTCATGGCTCATCCCGCCATCACCTTTGCCAGTAATCACATTATACTATTTATAGGTGTTGTCTCTTAGGTATATGTTAATTTAACAATACTATTTTATATAGTTGAAGTTAATTTTGAGATTGGTTACTGTAATTATACTAAATTTTTATACTTTTCTATAACTTTGTTTTATCATGCAACAATATTGATCACTATAGTTCATTATTTTCATATTTAATGATGCAACTTATTCCTTAATATTAGTTACTAATATTTGTTATATAACTGTTATGTATATCATTACAAATACACTTGCATTGTGATAGCTTTAAATTGTATTTTGTAACAGAAATTCATCTTTGATTTTTTTTGGCAAATTGCTAAACTATATAGAGAAAATTTTCTTGTGTGCGTTTCTGTTCGTCTGTTGTTTATAGTCACATATAATGGTTGAGATATCTAAAGCGTATGATCAAATAAATACTTTAATGGTAGTTTCTAGTATATGATTAGGTAAGCATATTTATATAAACTTCTAAAGCATCAGTTATAGCGGGTTCAGTAATAAGGGGACTACATGTGTATACTATGTATGTTGTATTAAACAAATAACATTTATAGTAAACACCAAAGAACTTAAAGCTAGTGTAAACTATGTTATTTCCATATACATGCGATTTGATCATCTAACATGCTCACCAGTAATGTTTTGTGTAGCATATGTATAACCCAATATATATCCCATGTAGTCGCGTCTAAAGACGATCTGTCATCTCGTGCTTGTAATACTCCTCCATCTAAATTAATTGTGCTTTAGTGTTTCTGTGGTTTTTACCATAAGGGTTCGCACGTAAAATTCTGTGTCTCTTGTGTCTCGTTGATCTTGTTTTATCTAACAAGTGGTATACAAAGCCAAGTTTATACAGATTAGATCGAGACGAGAGTTAGGGTTGTGTTCATCGCGCCGCCACAAGTCACCGAGACCAAAGATGGGCTTTTCTGCTGCAGCCATTGTACTGCAGCAGTCCACCGAAGTCGACACAAACTTCTACTGCAGACCGCCGTAAAATCGCCAGTTGTGCGCTCTACCGAAGGATCCTACCGAGGCATCACCTCATCCACCGAGTTGTGAGCAATGTACCTTCGGCAATCACAAGAGGGTGAAGTTCTAACACTTCAGTTGTTACAACTAAAGGTATTTTTGATTATGTGTATTCTGATTTATGGGGACGTCTCACAGGAAGTCACTCGGTAGTGCTAGTCACATGTTGACTATTATTGATGATTACTCAAGAAAAGTTTGGCCTTATTTCTTGAAGCATAAATATCAAGCATTCTCAGCATTTAAGGAGTGAAAGATTATGATTAAAGGACAAATTGAAAAGATGGTAAAGATACTTCACACTGATAATGGTAAGGAATTATGTTCTAAACTATTTGAGAATTATTGCAAGTCTGAAGCACACTACATCGTTCCTTCTACTCCTCAACAAAATGGTGTTGTCGAGGGTATGAACATGACCATTATTTTCAGGGCTCGTTGCATGTTGTCCAATGCATGTTTGCATGGACGTTTGTAGGCTGAGGCCGCTTCCACTGCTTGTTATCTTATGAATCGGTCACCATTTATTGCTCTTAATAAGAAAACTCTAATTGAGATATGGTCTGGTTCTTCTGCTAATTATTCACAGTTGAGTCCACACTTTTAAATTGTCATCCAAATTCTATCGTGTTGTACTAGATGTAGTACAAATAGTGTGGGCGTTGCGTTAACGTCGACGCGTATGAGTACAACTCATTTTACTTGTCCTCCAAGGACTCTTATGCACTGCCCTCGTATATACCCCATATAGTCGCACCTACAAAAAGTCTGTCCTCTCGTGCCTGTAATACTCCTCCATCACAGTGAATTGCGCTTTGGTGCGTCCGTGGTTTTCCCCGTAAAGGTTTCCACGAAAAAATCCATGTCTCTCGTATCTCATTGATCTCGTTTTATCTAACGAGGATGATCATCTCAAGGACGAACATAAGCTGTGGCATCTAAAATATTGACAAGTTTCCAGGGAATATTGACAAGTTTCCAGGGAATATTGACAAGTTACACTGCTTAGAGACACTAGACCCGAGGAAGACAAAGATAGAGATATTGCCACTGAAGGTCATTGGGTTGCCTCACCTAGATCACTTGTTTGGAAAGTTAATGCTTGGGAAGACTCGAAAGTTGGTGAACTGGAGAAGGTGTTACGCAAAAAAATGCTTGGGAAGACTAGAAAGTGGGTGAGCTTTTTCGATAAAGGATGGATTTATCTAGAGGATACATAACACAATGAGCACATATCCGGCATATGCATAAGTAAGATGCACACAGGCAACACGAACACACACACATAAAAATACGCCAACAAATAGCAAAGTCATATAAGACCAAGGCTATGTGTAGACGAGAAAAAAAGGAAAAAACCTGAAGTGTTCACATCCTTGATCGGCAAACTAGCGAAGCAACTGGGCCGGCCCATTTAACCAGTTAGTTCGTTCCAGTTTTGGGACGTTTTTTTGTCCCGATTATAGTTTTATTTTCGTTTTTTTCTTTTCTTTTCAGTTTTCAACTTTATTTTACTTTCTTCAGGAAATGTTTGGAAATTTCGAACATTGTTTGGAATTCAGAAATTTGTTCCTGTTTTTCAAATACTGTTCACACTTTAAAAAAATATTTGCTAATTTGAAAAATAATGTTTGGAATTTCAAAAATAGATTTGTGGTTTTCTAAAATTGTTTGGGTTTCTCAAAAAAGTTTGAAATTCATAAAAAATTTCCGTCTTCAAAACTTGTTCACAAATTATAAAATGTGCTTGTTCTCAATATTTGTTCACAAATTCAAACATGTTATTGTTTTTGGAATTTTTTAAAAGTTAAAAAATTGTTCCTGATTGTCAAAAATTGTTTGGAATTTTTAAAAAGTTCCGTTTTCAATATTTGAACACCAATGCAAGACATGTCCCTTATTTGGAAAATGTGTTCACAATATTTTTCGAAACCTGTTTATTATTGTCAAAAATTGTTTGGAATTTTAAAAAATGTTGCCATTTTTCTAGATTTGTTCATAATTTTGAAAAACTGGTTTGTGTTTAGCAAAATTGGTCAGAATTTTGTAAAACGTTCCTGTTTTTCAAATTTTGCTGACAATTTTGAAATTTGGTTAAAATTCTAGAACTATTAAAAATTTCAAAATTCAAGTATGTTTGTCAAAAACGCTCTGAACTTTTTAAAAAATATTGAAAAATGATAAAAAAATCCGATGTGCCAAGGTAGCAAGTTCTAAATTATTTGGGGCGTATTCATCCGGAGCAGTAATCAGCCGCAGTGGCTAGCTACCTGTGGCTACAGACCTCTAAAAAATAAAACCTGTGGCTACAAATCGTGAGTTTGAAACCTAACTTTGACTTCTCATTTTTCTGATTTTTACACTGCTCGTAGCTGCCGCGTGGGCCGGCCCAGTCAGAGGACTGCCCTGTGCAAAGCCCCGACATTCTGTCGCAGAATACGGCAGATAGGAGGTCCCACCATTATTACAAAATAATACTCTTCATAATTAAAGTGATCCTACTGTCAAACGCTCGATAATACTGCACGCAGTTGCCTCTATTACTCCCCTAGGCCTCCTCTGTCTACTCTACTCCAGTGACCACTTCTTCTTATGTAGGTAAGCCACTCGGTTAGTCCCTATTTGTTTCTTTGTCTTCTTGTATGTGTGCTGGTACATTTAATTCCGTGGCAACTTCTTGTATTCTGGGTTGTGTTGATGGTCTTTGATGCAATCACATGAGCTTCTCGAGATTATTCTGGTGTAATAGTTAGTGGACTTAGCCCCTATTTTCGAGATGATCCTCATGAGTACACTTGAGCTTCTCGAGTAGAAGAAAACATAACGAATGAAACAGAAGGTAAGGAGAGACTGAACGAAACAACGACTGATCGACGGTTCTCCGGAAACAGTCAGCGGAAGAAAGAACACAGAAACAGTTAACGAACGAAGCAATTATCTGAGAAATCACGTGGTCTTTCTGTCAGCAGCTCACTTAAATGCGCTTAAAGCGCCGATTAGGAGGTCTCATAGGAGGTCACCATCCGAGTCTACGTCTACCACTGGTGGAAAAACAGGCTTCCGTCCAGCCCTATAAGTCGCGAAGCTGTAGAAACCGCGACTAATGGGACCTTTAGTCGCGGTTCTGGAGGTGAACCGCGACCAAAGGCCTGGGCCCAGGGCGCTCGGTGGCCAGCTGGCGCACGTGAGGGTCTTTAGTCGCGCTTGGCCAGGCCAACCGCGACTAAAGGCCTTCGGCACCTTTTAGTCACGGTTTGTCAGGCCAACCGCAACTAAAGCCCCTCTCCTATATATACCCATCCAGCAGCCAACACTTAGCCATTTGGAGCCATTCTCTTCACAAATGGGTGTAGGTTTGCTTTTGGTTCCTCTTATGCACATAAGGTGTTTGATGAAATGCCCCAAGAGCATGAAACAAACATGACATGAAGTGTTGGAGCCACACTCCTCGATCGCGGTTAGCAACTTGATGAACCTTTGATGTGTCATTGATAAAATATGCATGTGTGTAGTTCATTGTTTAATTTATATTGTTTGTAGCTAGTTAGTTTAACAAATGCATGATGGTTAATTATATATTTTATATTATAATAATGCAGATGAATCGGCAATGGATGTACGGTAACCGACTCTCCGGCGAGTTCACTACGGGTTTGAAAGATTTCCTCGTAGTGGCTAATGCGAACAAGCGGGAGGGTTTTGTTATCTGTCCATGTGTTATCTGTAAGAATCAGAAGGTTACTCTTCCTCAAGAGATGTTCACATGCATCTGCTTGACGCAGTTTCATGCCAAGCTATAATTGTTGGACCAAGCATGGAGAAAGAGGGGTTATAATGGAAGAAGATGAAGAAGGGGATGATTTCATCGATGAAAGCTATCTTGCTCATTTCGGTGATACTTTCATGGAGGATGTGAAGGTGAAGGGGAAGGTGAAGAAGAGGCACGTGATGATCCCGTTGATGATCTTGGTCGGACCATTGCGATGCACGGAGACGCCTGGAAACTGAAAAGGAGAGGGAGAATTTGGATCGCATGTTAGAGGATCACGGAAAGGCGCTGTACCGGATGCGATGATGGTCTGAAAAAGCTGGGCTGCACTGCTGGATTTGCTGAAATGGAAGGCGAGGCAGGTGTAGCTGACTCGGCATTTGAAAACTTCTTGAAAATGTTGAAGAATATGTTTCTAAAGGATAACGAGTTGCCCTTGATGCGTCTGAAGCAAAGAAGGTTGTCCGCCCTCTAGGTTTAGAGGTTACGAAGATACATGCATGCATCAACGACTACATCCTCTACCGCGGTGAATACGAGAATTTGAATGAATGCCCGGTATGCACCGCATTGCGTTATAAGATCGAGGCGATGACCTGGTGACGATGTTGAGGGCGAAACCGGGAAGAGGGTTCCGCCAAGGTGATGTGGTATGCTCCTATAATACCACGGTTGAAAGCGTCTGTTCAGGAACAAAGAGCATGCCAAGTTGTTGCGATGGCACAAAGAGGACCGTAAGTCGGACGGGAGTTGAGACACACCGCAGATGGAACGCAATGGAGAAAGATCGATGATGGTTCAAAGATTTTGCAGGTGACGCAAGGAACATAAGATTTGCTCTAAGTACGGATGGCATGAATCCTTTTGGCGGCAGAGCTCCAGCCATAGCACATGGCCCGTGACTCTATGCATCTACAACCTTCCTCCTTGGTTGTGCATGAAGCGGAAGTTCATTATGATGCCAGTGCTCATCCAAGGTCCGAAGCAACCCGGCAACGACATCGATGTGTACCTAAGGCCATTAGTTGATGAACTTTTACAGCTGTGGGGTGGTGTCCGTGTGTGGGATGAGCACAAACAAGAGGAATTTGACCTCTGACGTTGCTTTTCGTAACCATCAACGATTGGCCTGCTCTTAGTAACCTTTCGGGACTGTCAAATAAGGGATACAATGCATGCACGCACTGCTTACATGAGACTGAAAGTGTACATTTGCCAAATTGTAAGAAGAACGTGTACCTTGGGCATCGTCGATTTCTTCCGAAAATTCATCCAAAGAAGAAAGAAAGGCAAGCATTACAACGACAAGGCAGATCACCGGCGAAGCCTGCGGAACGACCGTGCTTTGAGGTATTTGATATGGTCAAGGATTTGAAAGTCATCTTTGGAAAGGGTCTGGCGGACAATCAGTTCGAAGGGAGCTGGCGGGCACGCAGCCATGTGGAAGAAGAAATCTATATTCGGGAGCTAGAATATTGGAAAGTCCTAGATGTCCGCTCTGCAATCGGCGTGATGCACGTTACGAAGAATATTTGCGTGAACCTCCTAAGCTTCTTGGGCGTGTATGGGAAGACAAATGATACAAAGGAAGCACGGCAGGACCCGCAACGTTTGAAAGACCACGATGACCGGCATCCGGAATGGTTTCAAGGTCGTGCCAGCTACGCTCGACCAAAGAAGAGAAGGTCATCTTTTTGAATGCACGAGCAGTATGAAGGTCCCGTCTGGATTCTCGTCAATATAAAGGGAATAATAAACATGGCGGAGAAAAAGTTCCAAAACCTGAAGTCTCCACGATCGCCACGTGATTATGACGCAATTGCTTCCGATTGCTTTGAGGGGCTCCTGCCGGAAAATGTTCGAGTAGCCATTGTGAAGCTATGTGCATTCCTCAATGCAATCTCTCGAAGGTAATCAATCCAGAAGTTCTACCACGGTTACAGAGCGATGTGATCCAATGTCTTGTCGATTTCGAGTTGGTGTTCCCGCCATCCTTCTTCAATATTATGACGCACCTCCTGGTTCACCTAGTCGAAGAGATTTTCGTTCTCGGTCCTGTATTTCTACACAATATGTTTCCCCTTGAGAGGTTCATGGGAGTATTAAAGAAATATGTTCGTAATCGTGCTAGGCCAGAAGGAAGCATCGCCAAGGGCTATGGAAATGAGGAGGTAATTGAGTTTTGTGTTGACTTTGTTCCTGACCTTAAGCCGATTGGTCTTCCTCGATCGCGCACGAGGGGAGACTAAGTGGAAAAGGCACGATCGGAATGAAAGCAACGATATGTATGGACGGCCATTCTCTGATCAAGCACACCACAATCAGATCGACCAATTCCAGCTTGGTGGCTCCGTACTTTGAGAAACACAAGAATATTTTACGTTCGACAACCCGGGAAGCCTGAATCCTGGATTAGGAAGGCCCACATGGAGACTTTCGGCAGTTGGTTGAGAAAACATTTAATGAATGACAATGATGTTGTAGATCAGCTGTACATGTTGGCCAAGACACCATCTTCGACTATAACGACTTTCCAAGGGTACGAGATAAATGGGAATACATTTTACACGATCACCCAAGATAAAAAGAGCACCAACCAAAACAGTGGTGTCCGCTTTGATGCAGCAACCGAGAATGGGCAAGAGGTCACATATTATGGTTACATAGAGGAGATATGGGAACTTGACTATGGACCCTCCTTTAAGGTCCCTTTGTTCCGGTGCAAATGGTTCAAGCTAACAGGAGGTGGGGTAAAGGTGGACCAGCAATACGGAATGACAATGGTGGATTTCAACAATCTTGGTTACCTTGACGAACCATTCGTCCTAGCGAAGGATGTCGCTCAGGTTTTCTATGTGAAGGACATGAGTAGCAAACCGAGGAAACGGAAAGATAAGAAAACGATCAGTACATCATGCGATGATCCAAAGCGCCACATTGTTCTTTCAGGGAAAAGAAACATCGTGGGAGTGGAGGACAAGACAGACATGTCAGAAGATTATAATATATTTGCTGAAATTCCGCCCTTCAAAGTGAACACCGACCCAAGCATTAAGTTAAATGATGAGGATGCTCCATGGATACGGCACAATCGTAAGCAAGCAGGGACACAAGGGAAGAAAAATGATGTGTAATAATTTATTGTACCAAACTTTGTTGAATGGATCATGTGAATTATATTACCCGTGATGTGTTTGGTGTCCATTTTCGAATGATTCGAGATACCACCGATGATACATGAAATTTGGAGTGATTTAGTCATACTCCTGCCTAGGCGTATAATATGCATACTGTAGTCTTCATAGCCGCGTCGTCGTTGTCTTTGGTAGTCGCCTTCTAAGTTGCCGCCGTCGTAAATGCCTTTGTCGTCATTCTTTGTCGCCGCTGTCGTCGGGCGGCGCTCGTGGCTCGAATCGAGGTAAGCGCGGGGGATATCGCCCGGCCGTGATGTAGTCCATGACGCTCTGCAGAGTCCGCCATACCACCATAGCCGACGGCCGCCTCGTGGAAGTTCCCAGAGGCGCACCGTCCTCCTCATACCTGGCGGCGCCCTCTCACGCCCGATTGATGAAGAAGGCGTCCCAAGTATGCTGGTTATCGGGATGCCATGAGGATTCATCCGCTGCTCCGGCGCGAGGTCGAGGTAGTAGTGGTTCGTGATGGCCGCCCGGCGCGCAGTACCACGAGGGACGGAGGGACCGCACGCCACGGGCGCTTAGGCTCCAGCCGGTGGGGACGCCTAGCCCGGTGGACAAGGGTAGTTCGAGGCGCAAAGCTCCTCCACCTGCTGGTAGGTTAGAGTGGGTGCGGTGGAAGCCATGAGAGAGTGATGAGAGATTGTAGAGATGTGATAATGCTGGCCAAGCCGGGCTACATATATGTAGTGAGAAATGGCGGGAAAAATGGGAGCGGGAAGACAGGAGGCGGGAAGAAAGTGGCGGGAAGAAAGAGGAGGGAAGACAGGGAAGAAATGGCGGGAAGAAGAGGAATCCAGAGCTGGTCATCTAACCTTTAGTCCCGGCTGGTTGGTGCAACCGGGACTAAAGGTTAGACAGACGTGGGTAGCGCATTTACGCCTGCCGGAGGAACAAGACAAAGCGAAGCGGCGCCGTGCCTATAAAAGGAGCATCGATACGCTGCCAAGATAGAGGCGTGAAGAAATGGCGGGAAGACATAGGCGGAAAGAAATGGCGGGAAGACTGGCGGGAAGAACTTGTGGGAAGACAGAGGCCGGGAAGAACTTCTCTGAATTTTTTGATATATTATTTGTATTTTTAGAATTTTGAAATGAATTAGTTCTATTTTTCTGAATTTTTTGATATATTATTTGTATTTTTAACATATTCAATTGAATTAGTTTTATTTTTGACATATTATTTGTATTTGCCTCGTAGGGTTTGGAGACGGTTCGTAGATACAAAGGACGTAGAACTTTATATGCATTAAATTATGTATGGAAACTTGTTCAAAATTGTATATGGTCATCCGATGATATTGAATATATATTGTATATTCCTCTTGAATTCTTTTTGGTTCTAATTTCAAATTTGTTTTCAAATTTGAAAACTAATGGCACTAACAGAAAGTTTATAATTTTTCTAAATCTAAAAGCAAAATGAATTAAAAATAAAGCAAAAAACAACAAAAATAAATAATAATGCAGAAAACAAAACAAAAAACTGGAAAAAATAGTGCCGCCCTCGGACCCCCACGGCCTGAATACGACTAGAAACCCTACATGGGCTGAGATTCAGGCCCGCAGGAGGCCAAGTAGGCCTACAGACACATAGCTAGTGACAGATTAGGCCCGAAAGCCTGCAGTTGAGAGGAGCTCGAGAGGGTGGGCGCAGCAGCGCTTATAAACCACTCTCGAGCTCTCTCAACTAGCGAGGTGGGACTAAACTTTTGGGCGCGGGGCAGCACCTTTAGTCGCGGTTGGGCAGGCGACCCGCGACTAAAGGGTACCTGCTAATCGCGGGTCTCGTCGCCAACCGCGACTAAAGGGGGCGAGCATAAAAACTCGCCATAAAAACCCTTTAGTCGCGGTTGGGCAGGCGACCGCGACTAAAGGGTACCTTTAATCATGGTCTCGTCGCCAACCGCGACTAAAGGGGCTATAAATACAAGGCTCGATTCTCGTCTTCTCCGATTCCAATTCTACTTTGTTAGTCTCGGCGCCGCCCGCCTCGCCCTCGCCCTCGGCGCCCGTCGTCGCCCTCGCCTACCGCGCCGCCCGGCCGGCCTCGTACTGCCGCCTCGCCCATCATCTTCTCCCTTGCTCCCCCTGGCCTCTTGCGCTCCCGTAGCCACCGCGCCGCCATGGCCGAGCTCGACTCCGAGCAGCTGGCCGCTGTCATCCTTGTAGTCGTTGCAAAGGTCGGGCAAGCAACGCAACGGTCTTGAGGGCGCCTCACTAGTGCCTCCCGAGCCTCTAGCTCGTCTCCTCTTGCCCTCGGCTGCTTGCCGCACCTCGGCCGAATTCGGCGTCGCCGTGGTCGACGCCGCCCGTCGACTCCGTCTGTTTGAGATGCGTGAGTGTTGTAGATCGACGCGACATCCTTTTCCCCGATCGAGCGTGCCAAGTCCAGCTAAAAGACCCCATGCGCATTTTATGGCGAAGTCCGCGGCGCCCCCGCGTTTCTGGTCACCAGCGTTGCTCCGGTGCTGGCCGCCGACGTGGCTGACCGAGGGCCACCCCTGGGTCACTGCCAACGGGCCCCACGGGCCCTGTTGACTGGGTTGACCCAATCAACATGCTGACTAGGCAACCCAGTGTCACTGACAGGCAGGCCCCACTGCGTAATTAATCTAACAAAAACATTTTTATAAATAAAATTAATTAATTAACCTAAACGGTCACTCACATGTGGGGCCCTACTAATTAACACTGTTTAATTAAAATAAACTACTGTTAGTCCCTCTGAGTATGACATGTAGGACCCAGTGGTCATTTTGACCAGTGAACCGGTCTGTTGAACTACTGATGTCATCGACACTCTGCCGACGTCATAATTCCATTCATGTTAATTTAAATAGTCTTTGAAAATTCTAAAATCTTTGTAAAATCATTAGAAATTAAACCGTAGCTCAGATCGAAAAACTATATACATGAAAGTTGCTCAAAAAAATTCAATGAATCCGAATACACGGTTCGCTCAAAAAATTTCTCAAAACGAAGGGACTTTCATGCAAAATAGCCGACGACGTACGACCAGAAACACTATTTGCTTTATTAAAAATTAAAAATGACATTCGTGAAGACGTGGTTGTCTGTTGTCCTCGCCTCCCTCTCCGTGTGTGTTGTCCTCGCCTCCCTCTCCGTGGCCTTGTCTGCTGCCGCCCGTCTCGCGCTCTACCGCGACACCCTCTCCCACCCCTTCCTCGCCCCTCCTTTTGCCACCGCCCTTTCGCCACCGCCACCGCCACCGCCCCTTCTTCACTTAATTAATTTGTTTTTACTACATGTTTTCAGGACTGACATAATGGCGGACGATAGAGCTGACCCGATTATGGACAACTATGATCCGGACGGTGAAGCACATATGTTCGGCATCATAAACGGCGATATTCTATATGTGCCGACCGGAGAAGAAGAAGATGATATCTCTTCTTACCTGAACCTTGACGGTGAAGATGAAGGCGCCGTCGGCAAGATGATGCCGAACAAGCGTCGATAAACGCATTTATCTTCAAATGGAAGTAGCAACCACCTCCGGCGCCGAGGTATATATATACATTGAGCCTCTGGTGATACAAACTAACTGATTTGAATAAATATGTGTGTACTAACGCAGCGACTCTCTCTCTTATTTTAGCCCTCGGCGGATCGTCGAAACAATCGAGTGCGTCGTCAAAGCGTGGCGCAACCAAGACGATGAAACAAGGAGAAACATGCACCATCGAGGTTGTCGACAAGGTGCAACCGGCAGGCCGGAGCCCCGCAAGAACGCCACCAAGTTTGTCAGCCAATGCGGAGCCATTGTTAGAGACAACGTCTCGATCACCGTCAGGAGTGGAATGAGCCAAAGAAGGCACGAATTGATGGTTTCACTTTTGTCGATAAGAGAACAAAAAAGATTGCTTCAAGAAGCTTATGGAACATTTCGTTCTACCTCCGGAATACAACAAATTCGATGAGGAGGGTAACAAGATTGAAGAAAACAAGGAGAGGAGGAGGCTAGTCAAACAGTTCGCTCTTCATAAGATGGCCGACGCATTCCGGAAATTCAAGCAAAATCTAGCCCATGACTTTGTCAAGCGAACAAGACTCCGGATTTCAAAGGACAATATGAGAAACTGAAACATGATTGGCGAATTTGTGAAGCAAAAGAAATCGGAGCAGTTCATTCAAATATCGAAAAAATAAGGAAAATGCGGCTAAGAAGGAGTACAATCATGTTATGGGGCCAGGAGGGTATCGCATTTGGGTGCCTAGGTTGGAGAAGATGGAGAACGAGCTGAGGGCGCGAGGAATCCGTCCAGTGCGGAGGATGGGACCCAAGGGCCAAAAGCTGGTGGTACGGGCATGGGGGAACGCTGAACCCGAGAGGCAGGGAGTGTGTTTACCGGGCAAATTAATTAAACCCACCCAAGCCCTTATTGACGCAATGAAGGATGCTCAATAGGGAAGATCAAGTTCAACAGAGAGAACAGCGGCTGACAAAAGCCCTCGGGAATCCTGAACACGGGGGCGTGTCACGAGGCATGGGGCACATTCCGTGGAAAATAGGGTTCCCCAGGCGATGACCCGTCTGATTCTGAAGCCGTAAGAGAAAGATGGATCGGGAATCAGATGTTGTGGCGCGGTTGGCATCGGAAATGGATGTGATGAAGAAAACCATGAGTGTACTAGTAGCGAAAGAGATGCAGCTCGGTGCAGCATGAAGATCATCCAGCGGATCTCGGAAGCCAGCGGCGGAGAAGCGGCGTGGCTTCCACGGAGGCCCCACCGGCTGGTGCGGATGCACCGACGATCGAAATTACTGCACCGGAGCCTCTGGTGGTCGAAATTACTGCACCGGAGCCTCTGGTGGTCGAAATTACTGCACGGAGCCTCCTCGCTACCCGTGGGCGATATAAAGGAGATGAAAGAATGTCATCTGTATTATCCTATCGGGAACATGTCCATGAAGGTAGCCATCGGCAGTGCTTTACCATGTTTACAGAGCACTCCACCACAACAACCCCATTCAAGATGGCTATGCTCGTGTCACGGTGGAGGACATAGTCCAAGGGTTTGAGGACACAGAGATTGACATTGCTACACAGAAGGGAGAAAAGACTTGGAGATGTCAAGCGCCATTTCATTCTATGGCAAAAGAAGTTTATCAAGTTTCGAGCGAGGCGCCAGGACAACAAGTCCACCCCCTACGGTGGTGGTGGTGGCGGTGGCGGTGGTGGTGGTGGTGGTGGTGGTGGCGGTTCACCTACATCTCCGTCACGTCGGCCAGCCCGCCCCAGTCCTAACGTCCGGCGGGTGATCATCCGCCGCCCCCCAGTCCTCGTCCGGCGGGTGATCAGACGCCGCCCCCCAATCCACCTCCGGCAAAGAAGCAGAAGCAGTCCTGGATTATTAACCCGGACCCTTATGTACCTAAGACCACAAAGGTACCGGAGCCATCACCAAGCCTCTCCCCACAAGGCCTTGGGAACGTAGTGCCGAGGAAGTCGGCCTACGCGGCTGCTGATTTGGAGAAATGGAAGGCGGACTGCAAGAAGAAAAGAGAGCCCGAGCCCAAGCCAGTATTTTCTGATGAGCAAAAGAAGTGGGCTAAGTCATTTTTGAGCACACCGTCCCAAGCCGCGAAGAATCTGCCTAACGACTATGCACGTGAACTTCACAGGCAGGCACTCATGTTCAAGGAGAACAAAGAGCGGGAGAAGGCCGAAAGTAAAATAAGCGGGAAACAAGTTGCCCAGCTCGGGAACAAAGTAAACAATCGATTGCCCGCTTATAGTGGAAGCCTTCTGTCCGGATGCCCCGAGATCATACAAGCTGCGGCAGCACATGGATTGACTGTAACGAAGTGCCGAAGAACAAGCGGCCAACTTAGGTATTACTCTTCGTGAACTGTTAGGCCTTGATGAGGCGCCAGTGAAGGAGGTAGTAATTACATATGTCAAGAATGGGCCTCTCGTCGAGCCTCTTGAGGAAAAGGATCTACCTCCACAAATGAAAGGTCTGCTGAAATGGTACAAGGGTTACATAAAAAATAAAAACGCCAAAGAATATATTTATGCGGAAGTTAGACATGAGCATCACTTCAAACATTACTATGTACAAATTGAACTGAGTGAATTGTTCCAGCTTTTCAATCTGCTTGAGCTCGACAAATCTATCATCGGTTGCTACGTTACGTAAGTGATTTATTAATTTCTACCCCATCTCGTTCATATTGCCTGCACTATATATATGTCCTAACTATATTGTTGTGTCCGCTATTATACATGCAGAATGAAGATTAAGGAATGCAGAGTAAGGAACATCCATGATGTTGGGTTCATTGACCCACACATCGTTAATGGACATGTGTTGGAGCGTCACCCCGCCGACGTGGAGGCAGACCTGTGGCAGTTTCTTACAAAGCAGGAACTCAAAAGTGATATTCTATTTCCTTACCATTTTGGGTGAGTGTTTCTGTCTTGAGCACATTCTCTTTTGTTTACTGCATGCATGGTATGTGGCCGGCTAATCGATGAGTTATGCATGACGTACTGTGCATGTATCGTGTCCGCAGGTTCCACTGGATTCTGCTAGTAATTAAAGTTAACACCTCAGAATGTCTCGTCCACGACTCTCTGAATATGGATCCAAAGCTTTGGGCGGCATGAGAAGAATGCTGCGAAGTAATTATTTTCATTCATTTGCGCTCTATATCGATCGGCCTATTTCGTTCATTTCCTAATATCAAGTAACTAATAACTCTCTTGTTCATTTAATTTTCTTTGCCTCGTAGGGTTTGGAGACGGTTCGTAGATACAAAGGTCTGTGAATTCAAAAAAGAGCTAGAATTCAAAAGGTCAAAGCCTAAGAATGCTGGGGATATTCAGCCACCGGAGACCAATCTATGTGGATACTATGTTCGTGAGATGATCCGAGATACACCTCTGAGCGGGTTCCGAGTGATACCAATGCTCGGAGGAATAACCTCCTGATGATGCTTAGTCCAGAAGATCGCTTCCGACCACTTCAAGAGTAACTAGCTGGATGGTTCTGCTGTGTAGTCCTCCATCCTTAAGGAGAACACTATTACGAGGGCGTAGAACTTTATATGCATTAAATCATGTATGGAAACTTGTTCAAAATTGTATATGGTCATCCGATGATATTGAATATATATTGTATATTCCTCTTGAATTCTTTTTGGTTCTAATTTCAAATTTATTTGAAATTATACATTCATATGCATGTATGTAATACCGTAGAATATATGAAACTCCTTCAAAATTAAAATAAAGTACAAAAGAAATAAAACAATACAAATTAAACAGAAAACAGGTTTAGGGAGGGGGGGGGGGGGCTAAAACCCTAAACCTGTGGCGGCCTTTAGTCGCGGGTGGCCAGACGAACCGCAACTAAAGGTCCTCCGCCTGACAACGGCCGCTGGCGCCCGTGGGACGGGCCGTTAGTCGCGGTTCTTAAGCAGCCGCGACTAAAGGTGGGGGGCATTAGTCGCGCTTATTTGGTCGCGGTTGCCCAACCGCGACTAATGGCAGTTGCGAACCGCGACCAAAGGCCTTTTTTCTACCAGTGTACGCAGCGTCATCGGCATTCGTGAAGGTGACGGGTGTAATTTTCAGGGGAGAAACGTTCAGAGGATCCTTCACTCGTACTAGAATCTTACTCAAGCTCGGCGAGTGAACTCGAGGCGTTTGTTGAAATTCTGGGAAAGCCGGGAGCTGTAGCTCTCGCGAGGCGACTTGGTTCCTCACTCCCTTGAGTACGCTGAATTGGTTGCCGGATGACTGATGACCCAACCAAAGTAGTCGGCCAAGTCAAGCTCATCGTACGAATCCATCCCTCTCACTCCCTCTGCATAAACCACAACCACTCAGAGGTTTCAACGGCTTGGCCACCGTTGAACTTTTCTATTTTTTGTAATTCCTTTTTAGTGGTAGTTTTCCATGTAAACAGACTGGCAAAGCCTGAATTCCATCGGGTCAATGCATGCACAATTGCACATTCGTTACTTCTTTTCATGTTGTCCAGGGTTTAGACTTGAAACTAAGATTTTCTAAACTACCTGGTCATACTAAATACTGGTCGATATTTTTCATGGCTTATTATCAAACTAAAACAATGTGTGCTGTATCAAAATTTTGATATTTGGTTTATATCAAATCCAGCCAATTTCCATGAATTTTGTCCGGTTTATATGAAATACAGCCGGTTTTCACTACTAGGAAAATGCATGTTAGTGGCGCATCAGTTTTGCCTACTAATTACGCACTACTGGTGCGCCGCTAGCATCACACCATTAGAATTTAATTTTAATGGCGCACCACCTGTGCGCCATTAGTATCTGGTGTTCTAATGGCGCACCAAGCAGTGCGCCATTAGTATAGCCCACAGTGCGTCATTAGAATGCCTCCCAAGGGGCCATACGTACTCATGTGCTTTGACTTACTAATGGCGCACCAGTGGGTGATGCGCCATTAGTGTGATTATCACAGTGCGCCATTAGTGTCTTGTGTGGTGCGCCATTAGTATTAATATTAGGTTTTTTTTTCTTCTGATCTTTTCACAGGTTACAAAATATATTATTTGACAGAATATAGACAGCACCACACAGCAACAGCAGATTCATCGAATACAATAGAAGGTAAGTCTCCGAATACAATTCATCATATAAGTCTCCGAATACAAAAGACCGAACGAAGATAGAACATTACAAGTCTCGGAGACCACAAGTAGCGAGTTTGTCTTCACATTACAAGTCGATATCGATCATCTAAACTATCATCACATAGAAGAGAGCTGGGGTCATCACGATGAGCATCATCACGATGAAACTGGTCTTCACCCGGTTCCTCCAACGCTCCCTCCTCTCTCCCTCTAGATAGCGGGCGTATCTAGATTCAGCCTCCGCCCTAGTGGTGTACCCTTTGTAACTATTACCGCTGAAACGATGAACCTGTCTCCGACACTCCTCCCAGTCGTCATAGACTCCGGGAACCTTACCCTTGTACACGACATACGACGGCATCTCTATGCACAAGCCAAACAACAGACAATACGTAAGCAATATATAAGTATGCAACAAAAGGATCGGAAGAGAAAAACAAGACATTAGTAGCACGATTCATGGTCCTACTAATAAATAGCATCGATTACATCTAAGTTGAACGACTGTCCAAACCAAAGAGACATACACGTTCGTTAAAGTTTAATTATAACATGAGCTAATCGATGTTTCAGAACTACAAATAGCATCACTACTTTCGACTCGACTCATGGGACCGGAGTGTGGATGAAGCCGCCGTCTTTCGTGATGGTCATGATGTCGCGGGCGTTGTCAGCCTGCATTTGAAGTGTTGTGTCTATCTCACTGTTGGACGGTTGCTCTTTGAGGTAGAACTGCCCAGTACGAAGGACATCTTGATGGATGATTTCTGCAAACTCCATTTGGATGCGAAAGAATTCTTGTCGGAGGTCCGCGTCCTGGATTGCCGCCAAGCTTGCGGCCCAATCTTTGACATTATTTGGTAGCAGAAGGCGATTATGGTCCCGTACGATCGCCCTCATGTGATGGAGGGCATAGTAGGCATCCTTATGACCGCCAGGCGGCTGCTTGACGCAGGGGAACGTCGTATTTTGGGTGAACACGTGCCTACCGTACCTACGAACTGGCCTCTTAAAGGTGCCTCCAGATGTGGCATAGCCGGGGAGAGCATCATCAAGAACTTTCTTGATATTTGTGTAGTCTATCTTGAAGTCACGGTCTGGGTCGAAATACGTGGCCGTGGAATATTTCGGGCTTAAGAGGATGAGTGTGCAATGTGTGTCACTGCACAAAACACGGAATGTTAGAAAAAAAAAGAACGATCGAAATCTAAGAAATCATATGTTACGGGGCGGTGAGGGGATGACTTACTCGGGAAAGTAAGGAACGAGGAAGTTATCCTTATCTGGGTTTGCCAGAATGACGCCTTCGAGGTGTGAACTCGCGACTTGCCGGTCCCCAGCGTTGCCCAAGATCTTGGCACACATGTAGAAGGGGTCGACTATCACGATGTCCGGGGTCTTGTCTCGAATGATCCGCATCTCCATTCTCAGCGAAAACAGATGAACGAAGGTGTAGTGCAGCGGATGAAGATTAAACATAGCAAAGATGTCATCAAACCGCAGGACGATCGTACCCCCGATGGCGCCATCCACAAAGCCCTTGCCCTCTAGCACCTTGGCCACGAAAACCGGGTATGCCACATCATTCTGGGAGAGACACATCTTCTCCAAAGAAAGAACGCTGTCATGCAGACTCCGCATAGCACCAGTTGCATCATTCAGCATATTTGTCGGTAGCATCGCCCTACCCGCCACATGCACCCTCCTCGAGATATCCTGAGGTGAAGGTGGCCCGTCCTGAGCACGGATCGTACTCGGTGCCGGCTGGCTCGCACCGGCGCCCTTGGCAGTCTTTCGTTTTCGTCCCTTCTTCTTGATCTGCTGTAATGGGACCGACTTCTGCTCACGGACCGCCTTCCTGAGCGTGTTGGGGCTGATAATATTTCGCACCTCAGCTATCTGAGGCTCAGTGAAGGCGGGAGCTGGAGGCGTCTCCTAAGAACTGAAAGCCAGACGACGCCTATTGCAATTGGATTTGTCCGCCGTACCAGCTAGATTGCGGTCGTCTTGGTTGGGTTCTTGAGAAGGAGGCCCGCCGAACTTGTCACCGTACCCATGTTCGGCAAAGTACTTATCGACATTGGTAAATGTACCGTCGTCGTTGTCGTCATCGTCCGGATCCTGTGCCATATGCATGTCCGGATCCTGTGTCATAGGGATGTCCGGCATGTCCGGTAGCGTTGCGGCGTTCTTGCCATGGCGCGGCGCCGCACGACCGGGCGGTCTTATGCGTAGGTGGTCTCCCCGCCCCCAAACGAATCTGGCTCTTGACCAAAGCGAGGGCCAGCTTAGGCAGGTCTTGAGGGTCATCGGATCTTCTTCGTCGGCCCGGCGGGTTGAATTGAGGTAACAACTCGTCGCAGCCTGGCAGCACCGAACCAGTTGAACCCTATACACGGTGGGTGGCATCGGTTTACCGTGGAACACGGGGTTGCCCGGTTGAATGATTTTGTCCTTGGCGACATCGACCAACTCGTCGTTCACGAAGTGCAGGAGAGTGCACGGAACGTCGGCGGCGCCCTGCGAAAACATGTAGGGCGTCAGGGATGCCCAGTCAAAGGCAAAAGGAGATGAAGTCCTCGGCCGAGAGGCTTAATTAGTTACCGTGATGATGGCGTCGAGCTCGGCTAATGTCGAGGCACCGCCAATGGCGGGCGTGCAACTGACGGAGGGGCCGCTTGCTAGCGAGGTGCCGACCGGCGTACACCCGGGTGCATTAAGCTCCAATGCCCGTGCCGGCGCCAGAGACACCAATACCGCCGCCGCCGATGACACCAATGGCACCGCCGGAGACACCAATGGCGCCGCCTGCGCGTTGTGCGAGTTGCTGGCCGTGAAGCTGGGAATCGGGGCAGCCCCTGTTGGCCACCCGCAATCCACGTCGTTAGCCCATGAATCAAGGTAGGGATAATGCCGGTGAGCGTCATTCCCAGTTATTGTTGCACTTGCTCTTGGATAATCTCCGGAATCCGCACCACTTGTGCCTTGAGTTCTTCAACCTCGCGCGACTGGCTTTCCGAGCTGGTCTTTTTCTCCTTTCGCCCACCAGCGGTATAGTATGACGACCATTTTGTGGACAAGCCTTTGCCGGCCACACGACCAGTGACGACGGCTTCTTGAGCTTATCTTGTTTTTCATTATGTTCAACGCCAGATTTAGAGTGCTGTCCCAAGCCAGGTGCTCTGAGACGACCCCGCGCTACTGCTTTCAGTCTCCTTCGCCAGAACAAGCTCAAGCGCCCTGGTCTTCGGATCCGTGGTAAGCTCCTTTGTTATCGGGTCCTCCTTGTACCGGGCCCTGACAAAGTTCCTGGTCTACTTGTCACTGCTGTATTTCTCGAAGCGGGGTGGTAGGCCTTGCTCGGCACGCTCCGCGTCCTCCTTGTCCCATATAGGCTCCGCCTCTCTATAACCGCCGAGACCGAGTTTGTGTTCCCCTAAGTTCAACTCCCGCATTTCTTTCCCCCACTAACTTGATTCGGAGGTTGCACTGCTCTCGCACTTGATCTTGAACTCCTTGTAGTCATCTTCGCCGATCGAAGGATTTTTCGCCTTGATCTTCTCATAACTATCACCTTTCTCAATCATTCTCTTCACCGCGCTTCTCCAAGTAGACAGGGCCGTGCTCATCCTCGTGAGGGCGGCACTGTTCACTTTATTCCCTGAGAGGCGTGTGTTTTCAAATTCAGCGGGGAACTTGTATCGTTCGTGCAGCTTCGTGAAGAGGAGGTTGCGCAAATTCCCTCGGTCCTTATGCCTAAAGTTCTCGGTGTTGATCGAGACGGTGCTCCGGAGAATGCACCCGAGCTGAACCGATTACCCCTTGACTATATGTTTGGGCTCCGTTGGATGCCCGTCAGAGTCCACTTGAGTAAATTCCTCCTTGACGGTGCGGAGCGCATTCGGGCGCCGGTCCTTCCGTTGCTTCTTCGGTTGGCTTCCATCTGTACGTGCGCCGCCATCATCAGTGGTGGCATCCTCGGCGACACCATCAGTGGTGTCATCCCCGACGCCACTAGGGGTTGTGTAGTCAGGATCGGTGTCTTCCGCGGCGTCCTCATAGCGGTGATGTTGTTCCTCCATCTTCTGGGACAGCTCCCAGAATTGCTTGCCGCCCGAACCGCCGGCCTCATCGTTGTTGGCCATGTTTCGCTCTAAATAGGAAAAACGTTTGGTTAAAAAGTTGGTTATTGTCAAGGAACAAGATCATGGTCTCATCATTTAGGGTTTGTCGGCACCGAGGCATCCTAAAAGCTAAGCTTTTATCATTTAGGGTTTGTCGACACCGAGGCACCCTAAAAGCCTAAGCGTACATCATTTAGGTTCTCATCGACACCGAGGCACCCTATAGAAGCCAAGGTTTCATCATTTAGGGTTTGTCGACGCCAAGGCACCCTAAATGCTAAGTTAAGTTTTCATCATTTAGGGTTTATCGATGCCGAGGCACCCTAGGTTGGGCCTAATCACTTGGCTCTATTGCCACCTATGTTGGGTTTATCATCTAGGGTTTATCGATGCTAAGGAGAATCCTAAGTTGGGCCAAATAACTTGGCTCTACTGCCACCTATGGCTTAATGTAGCAAGAATGGCGGGGTAGTTGATCCTACTTAACTAAGTACTAAGATACCCCGGCCCATGCATTAGTCGAAAGTACCCCATATGTCCTATTTTTAGCAAAGTTATGCTAAAATTCACGGAAAATTTCAGCATGACCTTTGCTGAAAATAGGACATATGGAGTACCCGAATTTGCCGGAACGGAAGTTAATCGACATTCTGGCAAACTTAAGGGCCTCTCAGGGTACCTGCAAATTCATCACGACACAATGGTCGGAGACAAAACCCAGCAACTTTACAAGTCTTTCACAGATTTGTTTGCAAGTTCTGATATGTAATAAAGATGAGCCTCCAATGCTGATTTGTTTGCCTCAAGACAAGATGAACCTCCAATGCAACAAGTAATAAAATGTTCAACAATGTATCAGATTCGGCAACAGTTTAACATCTACTCCAGTAATTATACAACACCATGACCAACATTTCTCCTCTCCAGAAATTAGAAACAAAATAAAGGAACATTACATAGTAGCCATCAAATTAAAATAACATATACAGTACATATAGGTAGGTAATACTAAAGCATGTTCATATTAGCTAGTGACCATTATATTGCTTTAGGTTAGGGCCCTTACATTATTCTGTCTCTATCCCTTTGTTTAGCTGCACTGCATCACAAGGCAAATATGGTTCAAAATAAAATACTGCTGAATAAGCACCTAGCAGAATAGTAAAATAAGCTTAAAAAATGCATACAGCTTGACATACAAACACAGACAGTTATGCAAGTGCTAGAGGTATGCATATATATATATATATGTGAACTTGATCCTGAACTAGAGGTACACATGTTTGCTTACTCATCTCTGCAATTACTCGTGCTTATTTGCATTGTGATATATATATGAATCCACACTGACTCGAGCCTGAATCAATCAATCAATACTGCTCACAAATACTCCCACACTCCCATAATAGTACCAATATAAGAGCATTTATATTATTGGAATCGATACTTTTTTTTCTCTCAAGAAAACACAAACCCTAACAACACATTACGAGCACCTTCAAGAGATTGGACCAACCCGACATCCACAAACACCTCCTACTCAACACACAGACACAGACCAAGGAACAAACATAACCATTCTTCTTTTTTCTTTCTTTGTTGTTAATAATAAAAGAAACTACAAGAGCAAGGAAGGAACAAGTCTTCTTTTGTACTGCCACACAAAGAAACCCTCTTTCTTTCTTTCTTCCCTTCTTGTTAATTTAATTTTACTGCACCATCTACTAACCTCCTCCAACTTTACTACCACTACATCCTTCTCAAGGACATCTATGTACTGCCTATAAAGCATCACATGCTGATGCTATGTTTCATTTGCCCCATCTCCCATCTCTTAAGTAAATGCCCAGATGCCTTACATTTATCTCTGCGGGAGTTTTTCTTTTCTAATGGTATCATCTATACATGTTACTTAGTTACTAAACCTATGTAACTTAGGATCTAATTGATAAATTGCTAGAAGTATCCACATATTTTCGTGGAGATCATATGGGGGAGGATCGGACAGTGTGGCAACAGACAGCAAGGTGTGTTCTTTCAAAGAATCTTTGCATCGAGTCAATGAACATCATATTTGAAGTGCAGTTTAACTTAGTCACTTAAAACTATCTGATCCACAACTAACAACCAAAGTCATGTTCAGTTATAGTGCTTAAATATGATTTTGGTGTGTGTGAAAACAATACAGTATTATATTTCTACTGAATGCATGAGTATGATGTATCACACATCTACAAGTCTAGGCTTTTTCAGCTTTTTTTCGGATGGAAACCAGAAGCATCACTGTCCTTGACTAGAATCACCATGGCCAGATTAAAGACTGCAAGCTGGCAAGTTCTTCCTTTCGATTTCTCAATCTTAGCTAGCGGAGGAGGAAGAGAGGAGAAGAGAGGCAGAGGGAGGAGGGTTACCTAGCGGCGGTGGGGCGTTGAAGACCTGGCGGCGAGGTTCCTCCTCTCGGTGGCGGCGGGGCTCCTCCCCTCGGTGGCGGCGGTGGCCTCTTCCCCTCGGTGGCAGCGGCGGGGCTCCTCCTCTCCTTGTGGAGGTGGGGCGTTGATCCGGCAGCGGCCCTGGAACCCTAGCGCTGGCCCTGCTCGTCGGAGCGGGCGCGGCGGTCGTCGGAGCGGGGGAGGCTGCGGGGGTGCGGGGCGCGGGGCGGCGGCGGCGGGGTGGAGTCCCAGGGGGTCGGGCGGCGTCGGGGCAGCGCAAGACCACAGCGGCGGCGGCTTCGCCGACAGCGTGCAGGCGCGGCGGAGGAAGGGGTCGGTGTTGGGGAACGCAGTAATTTCAAAATTTTTCCTACGCACACACAGGACCATGGTGATGGCATAGCAACGAGAGGGGAGAGTGTTGTCTACGTACCCTCGTGAGACCGTGGCCAAGCGATCACAACGTAGAGGAAGTAGTCGTCGTTCTCCTCGCGATCCTGCCGATCCAGCGCCGTTACTCCGGCACCTCCGAGTCGATGATGACGTAGAGGAAGTAGTCGTCACGTTCTCCTCTCACGATCCAGCCGATCCCAAAGGCTGCCATTCCGGCACCTCCGAGTTCTTGGCACACGTTCAGCTCGATGGCGCTCCACGGGCTCCGATCCGGCAAAGCTCCGGGAGAGGGAGTTCCGTCAAGACGACGGGCGTGGTGACAATCTTGATGTTTCACCGACGTGGCTTCGCCTAAGCACCGCTTCTGATATGACCGAGGTGGAATATGGTGGAGGGGCACCGCACACGGCTAAGGAACGATCTCAAGGATCAACTTGTGTGTCCTAGGGTGCCCCCTCCCCGTATATAAAGGAGGGAGGAGGAGGTGGCCGGCCCAAGGGGCGCACCAAGGGAGGGGAAACCTACTCCAAGTAGGTTTCCCTCTCTTTCCTTATCTTATTTGGAGGGGAAGGAAAGAGTACTAGTATTTAGGAAGTAGTACTAGTAGTAGAAATAGGAAGAGGGGAAGGAGAAAGGAAAGGGGGCCGACCCCTCCCCAATTCGGATTGGGCTTGGGGCGCCCCCCTTGTTCCTTCTCCTTCCTCCTACATGGGCCCAATAAGGCCCATAAACCTCCCGGGGTTCCGGTAACCTCCGGAGCTCCAAACTTCTCCGGAACCTTTCCGGTGTCCAAATATATCCGTCCAATATATAAATCTTTATGTCTCGACCATTTCGAGACTCCTCGTCATGTCCGTGATCATATCCGGGACTCAAGACAACCTTCGGTACATCAAAATACATAAACTCATAATATAAGCATCGCCGAAACCTTAAGCGTGCGGACCCTACGGTTCGAGAACAATGTAGACATGACCGAGACACATCTCCGGTCAATAACCAATAGTGGGACCTGGATGCCCATATTGGTTCCTACATATTCTATGAAGATCTTTATCGGTCAGACCGCATAACAACATACGTTGTTCCCTTTGTCATCGGTATGTTACTTGCCCGAGATTCGATCGTCGGTATCCAATACCTAGTTCAATCTCGTTACCGGTAAGTCTCTTTACTCGTTCCGTAATACATCATCTCACAACTAACTCATTAGTTGTAATGCTTGCAAGGCTTATGTGATGTGTATTACCGAGAAGGCCAGAGATACCTCTCCGACAATCGGAGTGACAAAACCTAATCTCGAAATACGCCAACCCAACAAGTACCTTTGGAGACACCTGTAGTACTCCTTTATAATCACCCGATTACGTTGTGACGTTTGGTAGTACCAAAGTGTTCCTCCGGTAAACGGAGTTGCATAATCTCATAGTTATAGGAACATGTATAAGTCATGAAGAAAGCAATAGCAACATACTAAAGCGATCAAGTGCTAGGCTAACGGAATGGGTCATGTCAATCAGATCATTCTCCTAATGATGTGATCCCGTTAATCAAATGACAACTCATGTCTATGGTTAGGAAACATAACCATCTTTGATTAACGAGCTAGTCAAGTAGAGGCATACTAGTGACACTCTGTTTGTCTATGTATTCACACATGTATTATGTTTCCGGTTAATACAATTCTAGCATGAATAATAAACATTTATCATGATATAAGGAAATAAATAATAACTTTATTATTGCCTCTAGGGCATATTTCCTTCAGTCTCCCACTTGCACTAGAGTCAATAATCTAGTTCACTCAAGAATGATTCTAACACCCATGGAGTCTTGGTGCTGATCATGTTTTGCTCGTGGAAGAGGCTTAGTCAACGGGTCTGCAATGTTCAGATCCGTATGTACTTTGCAAATCTCTATGTCTCCCACTTGGACTTGGTCCCGAATGGAATTGAAGCGTCTCTTGATATGCTTGGTCCTCTTGTGAAATCTGGATTCCTTTGCCAAGGCAATTGCACCAGTATTGTCACCAGAAGATCTTCATTGGTCCCGATGCACTAGGTACAACACCTAGATCGGAAATGAACTCTTTCATCCAGACTCCTTCATTTGCTGCTTCAGAAGCAGTTATGTATTCCGCTTCACATGTAGATCCCGCCAACACGCTATGTTTAGACCTGCACCAACCGAGCTCCACCGTTTAATAAAAACACGTATCCGGTTTGCGATTTAGAATCGTCCGGATCAGTGTCAAAGCTTGCATCGACGTAACCATTTACGACTAGCTCTTTGTCACCTCCATATACGAGAAACATATCCTTAGTCCTTTTCGTATTTCAGGATGTTCTTGACCGCTGTCCGATGATCCACTCTGGATTACTTTGGTACCTTCCTGCCAAGCTTACAGCTAAGCATACGTCAGGTCTGGTACACAGCATTGCATACATGATAGAGCCTATGGCTGAAGCATAGGAACATCTTTCATTTTCTCTCTATCTTCTGCTGTGGTCGGGCATTGAGTCGACTCAATTTCACACCTTGTAATACAGGTAAAAACCTTTCTTTGCACGATCCATTTTGAACTTCTTCAAAACTTTATCAAGGTATGTGCTTTGTGAAAGTCCAATTAAGCGTCTTGATCTATCTCTATAGATCTTGATGCCCAATATGTAAGCAGCTTCACCAAGGTCTTTCATCGAAAAACTCTTGTTCAAGTATCCCTTTATGCTATCCAGAAATTCTATATCATTTCCGATCAATAATATGTCATCTACATATAATATCAGAAATGCTATAGAGCTCCCACTCACTTTCTTGTAAATACAGGCTTCTCCATAAGTCTGTGTAAACCCAAATACTTTGATCACACTATCAAAGCGTTTATTCCAACTCCGAGATGCTTGCACCAGTCCATAAATGGATCATTTGGAGCTTGCACACTTTGTTAGCTCCCTTTGGATCGATAAAACCTTCTGGTTGCATCATATACAACTCTTCTTCCGTAAACCCATTCAGAATGCGGTCTTTACATCCATTTGCCAAATTTCATAATCATAAAATGCGGCAATTGCTAACATGATTCGGACAGACTTAAGCATCGCTTCGGGTGAGAAGGTCTCATCGTAGTCAACCCCTTGAACTTGTCGAAAACCGCTGCGACAAGTCGAGCTTTGTAGACAGATAATATTACCGTCAGCGTCAGTCTTCTTCTTGAAGATCCACTTGTTTTCTATTGCTTGCCGACCCTCGGGCAAGTCAACCAAAGTCCACACTTTGTTTTCATACATGGATCTCATCTCGGATTTCATGGCTTCAAGCCATTTTGCGAATCTGGGCTCACCATCGCTTCTTCATAGTTCGTAGGTTCATCATGATCTAGTAGCATGACTTCCAGAACAGGATTGCCGTACCACTCTAGTGCGGATTTTATTCTGGTTGATCTACGAGGTTCTGTAGTAACTTGATCTGAAGTTTCATGATCAACATCATCAACTTCCTCACTATTTGGTGTAGACATCGCAGAAACTGGTTTCTGTGATAAACTACTTTCAAATAAGGGAGAAGGTACAGTTACCTCGTCAAGTTCTACTTTCCTCCCACTCACTTCTTTCGAGAGAAACTCCTTCTCTAGAAAGGATCCATTCTTAGCAACAAATGTCTTGCCTTCGGATCTGTGATAGAAGGTGTACCCAACTGTCTCCTTTGGGTATCCTATGAAGACACATTTCTCCGATTTAGGTTCGAGCTTATCAGGTTGAAGCTTTTTCACATAAGCATCGCATCCCCAAACTTTAAGAAAGCGACAACTTTGGTTTCTTGCTAAACCACAGTTCATAAGGCGTCGTCTCAACGGATTTTGATGGTGTTCTATTCAGCGTGAATGCGGCCGTCTCAAGAGCATAACCCCAAAAGCGATAGCGGTAAATCTGTAAGAGACATCATAGATCGCACCATATCTAGTAAAGTGCGATTAGACGTTCGGACACACCATTGCGCTGTGGTGTTCCGGGTGGCGTGAGTTGCGAAACTATTCCGCACTGTTTCAAATGTAGACCAAACTCGTAACTCAAATATTCGCCTCCACGATCAGATCGTAGAAACTTTATTTTCTTATTACGATGATTTTCAACTTCACTCTAAAATTCTTTGAACTTTTCAAATGTTTCAGACTTATGTTTCATTAAGAAGATATACCCATATCTGCTTAAATCATCTGTGAAGGTGAGAAAATAACGATATCCGCCACGAGCCTCAACATTCATTGGACCACATACATCAGTATGTATGATTTCCAACAAATCTGTTGCTCTCTCCATTGTACCGAGAACGGGTTTTAGTCATCTTGCCCATGAGGCACGGTTCGCAAGTGCCAAGTGATTCATAATCAAGTGACTCCAAAAGTCCATCAAGATGGAGTTTCTTCATGCGCTTTATACCGATATGACCTAAACGGCAATGCCACAAATAAGTCGCACTATCATTATCAACTCTGCATCTTTTGGTTTCAACATTATGAATATGTGTATCACTACTATCGAGATTCATCAAAAATAGACCACTCTTCAAGGGTGCATGACCATAAAAGATATTATTCATATAAATAGAACAACCTTTATTCTATGATTTAAATGAATAACCGTCTCGCATCAAACAAGATCCAGATATAATGTTCATGCTTAACGCTGGCACCAAATAACAATTATTTAGGTCTAAAACTAATCCCGAAGGTAGATGTAGAGGTAGCGTGCCGACCGCGATCACATCGACTTTGGAACCATTTCCCACGCGCATCGTCACCTCGTCCTTTGCCGGTGTTCGCTAATCTGTAGTCCCTGTTTGAGTTGCAAATATTAGCAACAGAACCAGTATCAAATACCAGTGCTACTGCGAGCTCTAGTAAGGTACACATCAATAACATGTATATCACATATACCTTTGTTCACCTTGCCATCCTTCTTATCCGCCAAATACTTGGGGCAGTTCCGCTTCCATTGACGGTCTGCTTGCGGTAGAAGCACTCGATTTCAGGTTTAGGTCCAGACTTGGGTTTCTTCACTTGAGCAGCAACTTGTTTGCTGTTCTTCTTGAAGTTCCTTCTTCTTCCCTTTGCCTTTCTTCTTGAAACTAGTGGTCTTATTGACCATCAACACTTGATGCTCCTTCTTGATTTCTACCTCCGCAGCTTTCAGATTGCGAAGAGCTCGAGCATAGTCTTTACTAACCCTTGCATATTATAGTTCATCACGAAGCCTTTGTAGCTTGGTGGCGTTGATTGAAGAATTCTGTCAATGACACAATCATCCGGAAGATCAACTCCCAGTTGAGTCAAGTGATTGTAATACCCGGACATTACGAGTATGTGCTCACCGATGCACCCATTCTCCTCCATTTTGCAGCTATAGAACTTATTGGAGACTTCATATCTCTCAATCCGGGCATTCTGTTGAAATATCAACTTCAACTCTTGGAACATCTCATATGCTCCACGACTTTCAAAAGCGTCGTTGAAGACCCGGTTCTAAGCCGTAAAGCATGGCACACTGAACTATAGAGTAGTCATCAGCTTTGCTCGCCAGACGTTCTTAACGTCGTCGGTTACATCAGCGGAGGCACGGCACCTAGCGGTGCATCCAGGGCGTAACTCTTACGTGCAGCAATGAGGATAATCCTCAGGTTACGGACCCAGTCCGTGTAATTGCTACCATCATCTTTCAACTTTGCTTTCTCAAGGAACGCATTAAAATTCAACGGAACAACGCACGAGCCATCTATCTACAAACAGACATAGACAAGCAATATACTATCAGTACTAAGTTCATGATAAATTTAAGTTCAATTAATCATATTACTTAAGAACTCCCACTTAGACAGACATCTCTCTAGTCATCTAAGTGATCACGTGATCCAAATCAACTAAACCATAACCGATCATCACGTGAGATGGAGTAGTTTTCAATGGTGAACATCTTATGTTGATCATATCTACTATATGATTCACGCCGACCTTTCGGTCTCCGTGTTCCGAGGCCATATCTGCATATGCTAGGCTCGTCAAGTATAACCTGAGTATTCTCTGCGTGTGCAAAACTGGCTTGCACCCGTTGTAGATGGACGAGAGCTTATCACACCCGATCATCACGTGGTGTCTCGACACGACGAACTTTGGCAACGGTGCATACTCAGGAGAACACTACTTGATAATTTTAGTGAGAGATCATCTTAAAATGCTACCGTCAATCAAAGCAAAATAAGATGCATAAAGGATAAACATCACATGCAATCAATATAAGTGATATGATATGGCCATCATCATCTTGTGCTTGTGATCTCCATCTCAAGCACCGTCATGATCACCATCGTCACCGGCGCGACACCTTGATCTCCATCGTAGCATCGTTGTCGTTCGCCATCTATTGCTTCTCGACTATCGCTACCGCTTAGTGATAAAGTAAAGCAATTACAGGGCGGTTGCATTTCATACAATAAAGCGACAACCATATGGCTCCTGCCAGTTGCCGATAACTCGGTTACAAAACATGATCATCTCATACAATAAAATATAGCATCACGTCTTGACCATATCACATCACAACATGCCCTGCAAAAACAAGTTAGACGTCCTCTACTTTGTTGTTGCAAGTTTTACGTGGCTGCTACGGGCTGAGCAAGAACCGTTCTTACCTACGCATCAAAACCACAACGATACTTCGTCAAATAGACTCCGTTTTAACCTTCTCAAGGACCGGGCGTAGTCACACTCGATTCAACTAAAGTGAGAGAGACAGACACCCGCCAGCCACCTTTAAGCACGAATGCTCGTAACGGTGAAACCAGTCTCGCGTAAGCGTCTGGCGTAATGTCGGTCCGGCCGCTTCATCTCACAATACCGCTGAACCAAAGTATGACATGCTGGTAGGTAGTATGACTTGTATCGCCCACAACTCACTTGTGTTCTACTCGTGCATATGACATCAACGCATAAAACCTGGCTCGGATGCCACCGTTGGGGAACGCAGTAATTTCAAAATTTTTCCTCGCACACGGGACCATGGTGATGGCATAGCAACGAGAGGGGAGAGTGTTGTCTACGTACCCTCGTGAGACCGTGGCGGAAGCGATCACAACGTAGAGGAAGTAGTCGTCGTTCTCCTCGCGATCCTGCCGATCCCAGCGCCGTTACTCCGGCACCTCCGAGTCGATGATGACGTAGAGGAAGTAGTCAGTCGTTCTCCTCACGATCCAGCCGATCCCAGCGCCGTTACTCCGGCACCTCCGAGTTCTTGGCACACGTTCAGCTCGATGACGCTCCACGGGCTCCGATCCAGCAAAGCTCCGGGGAGAGGGAGTTCCGTCAGCACGACGGCGTGGTGACGATCTTGATGTTTCACCAACGCAGGGCTTCGCCTAAGCACTGCTACGATATGACCGAGGTGGAATAGGGTGGAGGGGCACCGCTGCACGGCTAAGGACCGATCTCAAGGATCAACTTGTGTGTCCTAGGGTGCCCCCCCTCCCCCGTATATAAAGGAGGGGAGGAGGAGGTGGCCGGCCCAAGGGGGGGGCGCACCAAGGGAGGGGGAAACCTACTCCAAGTAGGTTTCCCTCTCTTTTCCTTATCTTATTTGGAGGGGAAGGAAAGAGTACTAGTATTTAGGAAGTAGTACTAGTAGTAGAAATAGGAAGAGGGGGAAGGAGAAAGGAAAGGGGGCGGCCTCCCCAGTCGGATTGGGCTTGGGGCGCCCCCCTCCCTTGTTCCTTGTCCCTTCCACCTACATGGGCCCAATAAGGCCCATAAACCACCCGGGAGGTTCCAGTAACCACCCGGAGCACCAAAAATCTCCGGAACCTTTCCGGTGTCCAAATATATCCGTCAAATATATAAATCTTTATGTCTCGACCATTTCGAGACTCCTCGTCATGTCCGTGATCATATCCGGGACTCCGAACAACCTTCGGTACATCAAAATACATAAACTCATAATATAACTGTCATCGAAACCTTAAGCGTGCGGACCCTACGGTTCGAGAACAATGTAGACATGACCGAGACACATCTCCGGTCAATAACCAATAGCGGGACCTGGATGCCCATATTGGTTCCTACATATTCTCTGAAGATCTTTATCGGTCAGACCGCATAACAACATACGTTGTTCCCTTTGTCATCGGTATGTTACTTGCCCGAGATTCGATCGTCGGTATCCAATACCTAGTTCAATCTCGTTACGGTAAGTCTCTTTACTCGTTCCGTAATACATCATCTCACAACTAACTCATTAGTTGTAATGCTTGCAAGGCTTATGTGATGTGTATTACCGAGAAGGCCCAGAGATACCTCTCCGAGAATCGGAGTGACAAAACCTAATCTCGAAATACGCCAACCCAACAAGTACCTTTGGAGACACCTGTAGTACTCCTTTATAATCACCCAGATTACGTTGTGACGTTTGGTAGTACCAAAGTGTTCCTCCGTAAACGGGAGTTGCATAATCTCATAGTTATAGGAACATGTATAAGTCATGAAGAAAGCAATAGCAACATACTAAAGCGATCAAGTGCTAGGCTAACGGAATGGGTCATGTCAATCAGATCATTCTCCTAATGATGTGATCCCGTTAATCAAATGACAACTCATGTCTATGGTTAGGAAACATAACCATCTTTGATTAACGAGCTAGTCAAGTAGAGGCATACTAGTGACACTCTGTTTGTCTATGTATTCACACATGTATTATGTTTCCGGTTAATACAATTCTAGCATGAATAATAAACATTTATCATGATATAAGGAAATAAATAATAACTTTATTATTGCCTCTAGGGCATATTTCCTTCAGTCGGAGCAAGGGGCCGCGGCGTACGGTGGTCGAGTGGGGGAGGGTGCGGTGGGTCGTCGGCGACGGTGGAGTGGGGGAGGGTGCGGCCGGTGGAGGGGGTGCGGTGGGTCGTCGGCGGCGGTGGAGTGGGGGAGGGTGCGGGGGGTCGGCGGCGGCGGCCGGTGGAGCGGGGGAGATGGTGCGGGGGGTGCTCGGCGGCGAGGGGGACCGGATCTGGCGAGGTGGGATAGCGATCGAGATGGAGGGGGATCGAGATCGAGTGTCCATGAAATTTAAAAACATTCATGAGTTCAAAAAGTGCCCATGAAATACAATCGAGAAATGAAGGCTACAATTTAAATACAATTGATCTTAGCTAGCTATTTGTTCACAATCTTCTTGCCCTTATTTTTTGTAAATGGAGTTCTTCTCTTGAACGGACGTCCTTTAAGTAGGGTGGTCCTGCTTCTTCTTGTGGTGTATGCTGATAATTCATCGTCATCGTCATGTTCCATCTTCAGGGTCGCCGTACTTGTCAAAGTCTTGCTCATTGGCGACTCCATCCATTCCGATGATCTTCCTTTTGCCTCTCCTCACGACAACACGACTGGGCTTTGGCGGGTTGGTAATGAAGAAGCATTGGTCCACTTAGGAAGCCAGTACCCATGGCTCATTTTTGTGATGACGTTTGCGCCCATGATCTTGGATTTGGCTTTGGGTATAACCATGGTGGTGAAATACCGGTCTTCTTTTATGACGCTCTTGGCCCATCTGACACGGAACATCGGGACCTTCTCTCCAGTGTAGCTCAGCTCACAGATCTCCTCGATCCTTCTATAGTATATGTCCTTGTCGTTACCGGTGTAGGATTCCATCGTTACCCCGGAGTTCTGATAACCATCGCCCTTCATGTCCTTTTCCTCGGTGTAGAATGTGTAGCCGTTGATATAAATGCGCCTCATAGGTCATCAGGTTGTGCTCGGCCCCTGTGACAAGGCGAATATGAGTTGTTCTTCCGCGGAAGAATCCTCATGTAAAGGGTAATGCATGTGCTTCTTCTTGAACCAACGCGTGAAACATGAGTTGTGCTCTTTGATTATATCTCCGTCCGTCCTCTGTTGGCCTCGGTCATTGTACGTCTTCTCAATAAAGGTTTTGTGCTCTACCACCCAAGGATCGACCACGTCTATGTGTTGTAGCGCGACTAGGTTTGCTCTTTCAAAGTCGGAGAGTCAACCCTCGAGGTCGACATGCATTTCGCGGCGACCCTCACGGTGACCCCATCCAGCGAGCCTGCTGAGGTGCCTGTTGACGGGCAGACCAACGGGGTCCTCGATGCCTAGATAATTCGTGCAGTAGGAGATGCACTCTTCGGTCAGAAAGCCCCTGGCTATGCTTCCTTCTGGACGTGACATATTGCGAACGTATCCTTTGATGACACCATTCATCCTTTCGAACGACATCATGATGTGGAAGAACGTCGGCCCGAGTTGGATGATATCCTCCATGATATGGACCAGCAGATGCACCATAACGTCGAAGAATGCGAGCGGGAAGTACATCTCAAGCTCGCATAGTATCACCACGATCTTTTCCTGTAGCCTTCTGAGTTGCCTCACGCCAACCGACTTCCGAGAGATGACGTCGAAAAAGTTGCATAGGCCAAATAGCGTTTCACGGACGTGCGCATCCATGATCCCACGGATTGCAACTGGAAGTATCTGCGTCATCAGCACGTGACAGTCGTGAGACTTCATCCCGCTGAACTTCTGCTTCGCCGGGTCTAGGTATCTGCTTATCTTCCCCGCGTAACCGTAAGGAAGTTTTACTCCTACGAGGCAGGTCAAAAACTGATCGATCTCCTCCTGACTTAGAGTGAAGCACGCGGGAGGGTAGTCATTTCCGGTCTTCTTGGCCTTTTTGCCTTTGCGACGACTTTCCGTGTCCTGCTTCACCTCATCATCATCATCATTAGCGTGAAGCTCCTCCCTGATGCCCATTGATTTCAAGTCTGCCCTTGCTTTTGGCCCATCTTTGGTCCTCTCTGGCATGTTGAGCAGGGTACCAAGCAGACTCTCGCACACATTCTTCATGATATGCATGACATCAAGGCTGTGAGGCACACGGTGGATCTTCCAGTACGGCAAGTCCCAGAAAACAGACCTCGTTTTCCATACCTTCAGCAGCGGCTCTGGCGCCTTTCGCTTCTTTCCCGGCTCTGGCGCCTTTTGCTTCTTTCCCGGTAGTGGGCAATCTTTCCAATTTTTCAACAGCTCGTCTATTTCCTCGCCGCACCTCGTACGCGGGCGTCTTCGGGGTTTGGTTTCACCATCGAACAGATCCTTGTGTTTCCTCCATGGGTCATCGTCGCGAAGCCACCTTCGATGTCCCACGAACACGGTTTTCGAAGACCCGGGATCTCTATCTAGCTGGCGATACGTTGTGTCATCCATGCACCTAACGCATCCAGAAAATCCGTGGACCACCTGCCCTGCGACATATTTGTAACCGAGATAGTCGTGCACCGCCGTGAGCAGTGCGGCTCTCATAGGGAAATATTCTTTCTCTGCAGCGTCCCACGTATTGGCTGGCGTTTTCCATAGTGTGTCTAGCTCCTCTTTCAGCAGCCCCAGATAAAGATTGAAGTCGTTCCCTGGTTGTTTCGGCCCTTCAATTAGCATAGTCATGTGAATGTACTTCCTCTTCATGCACAACCAGGGGGGAAGGTTATACATCCACACAAACACAGGCCAGGTGCTATGTGTGCTTCTCTGGCTGCCAAACGGATTGACTCCATGGGTGCTCGCGCCCAGCACGATGTTCCTTGGATCCTTCCCAAATTCTGGGTGTTCGAAGTTCAACGCTTGCCACCGGCTCCCATCCCTAGGGTGACTCAGCATCTTGTCTTTTTTATTTATCTCCGGATCATTTGCGTCATCTTCTCGCTTCTTCTCCTTCCTATCCGCGTTAACGCAGGAGCTTTTGCTACCTTAGGGTCCGCAAAATACCGTTGCAGACGAGGTGATCGGAAAGTACCACACCACTTTTCGAGGAGCTTTCTTCCTCTTCTTGTATCGAGTGACGCCAAGCACCGGACATATGGTAGACTCCGCGTGCTCGTCCCGATAAATGATGCAATTGTTCATGCACACATGGTATGTCACGTGCGGTAAATCCAGAGGACACACGATTTTCTTCGCCTCCTCGAAACTGGTCGGGCACTTGTTCCCCTTGGGAAGACGTTCTCGCCAGAATGACATGTTCTCGTCGAAGCATGCGTCGGTCATTTTGTGTTTTACCTTCATCTCCAGAGCCATGAGCGTTACTTTCAGGCGGGTATCCTCGGGCCTGCATCCTTCATACAATGGAGTAACCGCGTCTATCTCTAGTTGATCCAGCTTGGCTTTCTCTCGAGCGGCAGCTCTTGCGTTATCCGTCTGCTTGAGAAGCAGCTCTTGAACATGAGGGTCCTGCACCCAGCCCATCGATGGTCCATCGTCGCTCGCTCCGCCGCATCTTCATCTTCATGATCATGCCCTTCGTCTGCTCGGCATCTTCCTCATCATCATGTCCTGCATCTTCTACATGATGACTGTGTACAACATCACCGTCGTGATCATGTCCTGGATATTCTTCGTCTTCTCGCCCGCCCGAGCCGCGGTGGTTGTCTTGCTACCCTTCCTCATTTCTTGCCCGGCCCCCATGGATGACTTCATAGTCATCTTCATCACCTTGCCACCGATAGCCATCCATGAAACCACGCAAGAGCAGGTGGTCCCGCACCTGCCCGGAATCCGGGTCCGCAATAAGGCTCTTCAGCTTGCATCTTCGACACGGACATCTTATCTCCGTCTCGCTCTTTTCAAGCATCTCGGCCTTCGTGGAGCTCAAAAACCTATTCATGATGCCTTCGATCATCGTGCGGACCATGGTCGCCTGCGGGGTAGAGCAAAATGATATTTTAGAACCAAGAAAAAATTTGGCATGACTTTCCCTAAAAATAAGACCAAAAAGAATGCATAGTGCCAAAATTCTCGCCGAAACGAAAATGAATCAACATTCCGGCAAAATATTGGCAACTATCGCATTTCAAATACCGGTACGTGCAAACAGAAACATATATGCAACACCACAAACATATGCAACACCACGAACATACATAGATCTAGCTAGGCCACAAAAATTGCATGTGCACGTTGTTGGAGAGGGAGAACAACATAAAGATAGCTTCCCCCTTACTTACCTATCAAAAAAAGGTAATTTAACAACTTAATTTGGATGAATCTATGGTGCAAATGAGGTGAGGAGGAGGAGGCAGCCGAGACAAGCTTGGAGGAGGAGGTGGAGAGAATGAAGTGTAGAGAGTGAGTGGGTAGGTGGGCTGTCCAAAATATCTTGTTGGTCCTAGGTTACTAATGGCGCACCACCTGCAAATGCGCCATTGTTACTAATGGTGCACCTGTTGCTGGTGTGCCATTAGAAGTTTTGCAAAAAAATAAAAAAAGTATATATTCTAATGGCGCACCATGGCATAGTGCGCCATTACTAGTTTAAACTAGGGTGCGCTATTAGTAGTTTTGCAAAAAAAAGAATAAAATAAACAACAGTAGTGGCGCACTATGTGGCCGGTGCGCCATTACTAGTTAGCACTAGTAATGACGCACCTTGCCATGACGCGCCATTAATATGTTTGAAAAAATAAGAAATTGTTTTTACTAGTGGCGCACCGTGTGCCTGGTGCGCCATTAATGTCTTCCATACTAATGACGCACCTGCACATGATGCGCCACTGCTATATAGTAGTGGCGCACCACATGACAGGTGCGCCATTAGTGACCATTCCATCTATAGCCCTTTTCCTAGTAGTGTTTCATGAATTCTGTCCAGTTTGTTCAAATCTGGAATCAATTGTATGCGGGTAGTGTTCGATTGCCGGCTCCCGCATCCATGTCTGCGGACAGTTCTCCCTGTACGTGGATGAATGTGGGAGGAAATTTGCGGGCCAGAGTTGGAGATCCGCTTATGCTCTCTCTCTCTCTCTCAATGTGCCATTGATCCATATGCATATATGCTACATGTTCCTAGTATGTTGTATGCGACTTGTCGTGCCAATAATTTTGTCATGATGGTAATCTTGATTAATCTTAAACACAATAAAAATATTTAAAACTGGATCAGAAATTCTTTTCTTATAATGAACAAATATAACGATTTGCCGAGGGACTGTGGTATCCCAGCCTACCAGGGTTCAAGTCCTGGTGCTCGCATTTATTCCTGAATTTATTTCAGGATTTCCAGTAATGCGCATTCAATGGGAGGAGACGTTCCCATCGACAAAATGCCTATTTCAAGACGATATGCCGGCTCATAGGGGTGAGTGTATGCAGTGGCGGACCTAGGATTTGAAGTTACCCGGGGCAAACATTTAAAGGAAGCAAAAAATTGAAGCCACAATGCAATCAAACAAAGACAGTTAACCCAAGTAACTGGCGAAGTAGTAGTATGCATTCAGACAAGACGATGAACACGGTTACTTTTCAAAGCAGTTTCAATTTCAAGAACTAGGAACATTAAACAAGTGTCTATCAAAAATGACACTTGTCAAACAAAAGATAAGACAAGTATTTGCCACTAAGTTATAGTTATATGAAGAGGATTTTGTATATGGCCACTAGGGTTCCTTATGCCATGGAAATGGTCAATAATTTTCTGGTCTTCAATCCCAACAATTCTCTTTTCAGTATCCTATTTTCAGGAAGTAGGCCAAGTGAGACGAAACTGAAACCTACTAGAACGGAAGAGTAGAAGATTGGGGGAGAGTGGAAGAACCTGCTATTGTTTGCTCGCTTGTAATTTTGAGCGCGCCATGTGGCTGCGGCAGCGACGACGTCATCTCCCGTGTGTACGACACCCTGAGTAGCACGAACAGAGGGACCCCTCTCCATGGAGCGCCATCGGTGGGACTCGGCGGGGTGGCGAGCGTGGATGAGTGATCGCTTGATGCCCTGATCTGTTTTTCCGATCGATGGTGGATGGAAATCGTAGGAGTTTTTTTGAGACAATCTTGCGAAACTTAATTAACCCGTCACAATGTTTACAGGGACGAAATAAAGATCTCCCGGCTGGTCTAACCACACATGGCGGCCAACCGCGAGGGAGAGAGAATGTTTCGCTAGATTGTGAGCTTCATAGTTTGAGCTCCTAAATTCATGACCTATATTGCATGATAAAAAACTAGAAGAGTGTTCCGATATCTCCCGAAGGACAGCTCCATAAGTAGCTAGCTTGCCATGATGCAACTCGTCGACAACCACCTTGCAATCCGAGGCAACCTGTATATCTCGTGCATATAGACCATCCGCCAACGAGAGAGCTTCCCTTATAGCTAGGGCTTTCAGCATTTGAGGCTCTGTGATATGCTTGAAAACAATGGCCGAAGCCCCCAAAAAGTTGCCCTGCTGATCTTTACAGATTGCTCCCACGGAACCATGCTTCCTTCTCACGGCAACTGCCCCGTCAGCATTGATCTTGACACAACCTTGGATTGGCGGCACCCATGTTGCACTCCGCATGACTCTAATTGGTACTTCTTGCGTCTCCCTTTTGTTAACTATCTCCAACTCTGACAGATACTTATTAATGAAAGCCGCTGTAGCGTGTGGAGATTGAAATATATCCTCATGAATTGCCTTTCTTCGTGCAGCCCAGATTGCCCACATGGTTACCACAACACGGGTGAAATCATGAGCATCTAGTATTTCATGTAGAGCAAATAACCAGTCCTTAGCGTCTTCCTCTTGGTGTGTGATGATTTTCTCGACCAACTCCTCTGGTGCGAGAGCCCATACGCTTCTTGAGAGAGCGCAAGAGAGAAGTGCGTGTCTCCATGTATCCCTAGCTCCACACAAGCAACAAGTGTCTGTTTCGGCCATATGGCGATGATGAAGCACTTCTCCGCTGGGCATAGAATGTCTCGACAGTCTCCAAAGGAACATACGAAGTTTTGAGGGTACCTGGATATGCCATATAGTGCTCCAAAACCTGCTGTTCTGCACCGTGGATGAGCCCTCAGCCTCGTTCCACCATCCCTCTCTGCTTGTCTTCGTACGCAATATCATCCGGTATGCCGACCGAACGGTGAAACAGCCAGTTGGTTCTTCATGCCAAGCCCAAAAATCCGGTTGCCTACGCATACGCACTGGTATTTTTAGAATCTCGTTTGCATCAACCGGGATGAAACTGAGCGAACCAGCCCCTCATTCCATTGTGCTGTAGTAGTATCAATAAGATCAGATACTCGCCGTGGATGTAATAGGCCTTTTGAAACTATCACAAGGGATCCAATTATGTAACCATATATCCGTGCTCCCCCCATCCCCAATTCTCCTGATGATTCCCTGAGCTAGTATCTCATTTCCATCTAATATCGCTCGCCAAATCTGAGATGGATGAGGACCCAAATCTGCCTCCAATAATGTACTATTTTGGAAGTAAACAGCTTTCAAAACCTGAGCACTAAGGGAGCGTTCATCGTTCATTATTCTCCAAGCTTGCCTTGCAAGCAGAGCTAGATTGAACATCTCCAAATCACGGAATCCAAGTCCATCCAACTGTTTTGGTTGTATCATAGTGTCACAGACAACCCAGTTTGGTTTTCGTTTGCCTTGCTTACTCCCCCACCAAAATTGCCTAATGATGGTAGATATACTGTCACATAGCCCTCTAGGAAGACGGAAGCATGACATAGAGTAGACCGGAATTGCTTGCGCAACTGCCTTGATCAAAACTTCTTTACTGGCAGCAGAGAGTAATTTTTCCATCCAGCCTTTTACCTTCTCCCACACCCGGTCTCTCAAGTACTTGAACGTTCCATTCTTGGAGTGTCCCACGTCCGTTGGCATGCCCAAATAACGCTCACTTAAGGACTCATTATGAACCTGCGAGGAGTTTTTTATTGCTTCCCTCATAGAGCCTGGACAGCCCCGGCTGAAAAAGATGGATGACTTGTCATGATTGATACGTTGCCCAGAAGCCTTACAATATGTTTCCAACAGGTTTGACACTGCAACTGACCCCTCAACATTAGCCTTAAAAAGCAACAGGCTGTCATCTGCAAACAAAAGGTGGTTTATAGTTGGAGCGGTTGGGGCCACCTTGGTACCTGCAATTGATGACTGTGTACTGGATTTCAGGAGGCACGAAAGGCCCTCTACTGCAATCAAGAATAAGTAAGGGGAAATTGGGTCTCCCTGTCGGATACCTCTGGTTAGTCTGAAAGAATCAAGCTTCTCACCATTAAAAAGAACAGAAAAGGACACTGAAGAGACCATGCCCATAACTGTATTAATCCATCGATGAGAGAAGCCAATCTTGATCATAATAGCCCTCAAATAAGGCCACTCCAGTCTGTCATAAGCCTTCATCATATCCAATTTGAGAGCACAATAACTATTAGTCTTCGCTTTAGACCTCTTCATGAAATGCAAGCACTCGTATGCACATATAATGTTATCAGTAATAAGCCTTCTCGGAACAAAAGCAGACTGTTCAGCCAAAATTATGTCTGGTAGAACTAGCTTCAGTCTGTTGGCCACCACTTTAGAGGCAGTTTTATAAATAACATTGCATAAGCTTATGGGCCTAAACTGGGGAAGGAGGGTGGTGTTTATTACCTTTGGTATTAGAACAAGAACGGTGTCATTAATACCTTCTGGGCTCTCTTCTCCATGGACTATTTTCAACACCACCCTTGTTACATCATCCCCACAAATATCCCAATGGCGCTGATAAAAATGTGTCGGAAAATCGTCTAGACCCGGTGCATTCGTCGGGAACATTTCGAACAGTGTTGTTTTCACCTCTTCCTTAGTGTAATCTGCATTCAACATAGCATTCATCTCCTCAGACACTTTCCTTGGCACGTGAGCAAGCACTGCATCCATCCCCTGGACCTCCTCGAAAGTATATAGCGTTTGGTAAAAATTATTTACCATGGCTTTGAGCTCATCTGGATCTACTACAATTGCTCCCAATGAATTATGTAACGCTTTTATCATATTTTTCTTCCTCCTAAAACTCGCCCGTAGATGAAAGAATTTGGTGTTCTTGTCACCTGCCGTCAGCCAATCTATCCTCGCCCTCTGGCGCCACATTATCTCCTCACGGTGATACATTTCAATGAGGCATTCATTTATTTTGAGTTCAACATGTGACGGCCCCGTCCGTAAAGGAACGGACTGCAGCTCTTCTAGCATTTTCTTTAGATGCTTGATTTCCTTCCTCACGCTTCCGAACGTGTCATTACTCCATCTGTCAAGTCCCTTAGCTAGGTTCTTGATCTTGAGTCGTATATCTTCTACCAAGTTGCAGGGAGCTTCGGTTTCCCAGCTTTGAACCAACATATCTCTCAGGCCCGCGTGAGTCTCCCACATGGTCTCGTATCTAAACTCCCTCTTTGCCCTTTCGCCCTTAACTCTTCCAAGATCCAGAAGCAAAGCCATATGGTCCGATGACGCCGCAACCTCATGTGTTATAGAGGCTAACGGGAATCTCGCCAACCAGTCTGAATTTACCAACGCCCTGTCAAGACGGCATCAAGTAAATCAGCCACCAGTCACTTTCTTCTCAAACATCCAGAAACAACCCTTATAGCCCAAATCAAGCAACATGCAAACGTCAACCGTGTCTCTGAATGCCCGGATTTGTGCATTACTGCGTTCTCCTACACCTTCATGCTCACTTGGACATAACACTTCATTGAAATCGCCTATGCATAACCATGGAAGGCCATTTAAAGTACTAATATTTTTAAGTATAGTCCACATTTGGTGTCTAAGATGGGTCTGCGCCTCCCCATAGACACACGTCATCCTCCATGGGTCCTCCCCCTGTTCTGTAACTGAAACATCAAGGTGATAACACGAATAACCGAGGATCTCAACTTCTATTGCATTGTTCCAAAATAAGCCAATTCCACCCCTCCTTCCCTGACTATCGACAACATAGGAATTATCATAGCCTATCGAGCTAGCCGGCCATAGCTTCTACCCTTCGACTATCTATCTGTGTCTCAACGATACAAAGCAGGGTAGGGGTAAACTTCCTCGCGAATTCACGAAACTCTTGAACTGCCGCAAGTTTACCCGCACCACGGCAGTTCCAGCATAGCGCATTCATTGGGCTCGACGGCGCTCCTCGAAGGAGCCCGCCAAAGAAGTGACGATGTTGCCATGACCGACACCTTTCTCCAAATCCTCATCCGCTGCATCTATGTTTTTCTTGGCTCTCTTTGGGTCTTGCTTGCTACTCGGACTCTGGGGTATAGACGCCGAAGAAGTTAGAGCTAACATCAACCCAGGACCAGAACTGTTTGTTTCGTTGTTCACCGAGTGCTTCGTGTGGTGTGCCCTCTTTCTGTTGTTTTCAGCATTGTCCTGATCCGATCGGGGGTTTGCTCCACGGCCACCTCGGCCACCCCGCCGTCCTCCTCTTCTTCCGCGGCCCCCTCCCGGGCCTTGTCCCGTCCTCATGACCCACGAGGCCCTTAGATCCTTAAAGATCAACGCGGACGGAGGATGTATACCATTACCATGCTCCTTGAACTAATGACCCAACATGCCACAGACCGCACACCAGTCCGGAAGTTTTTCATACTTGATCCTGTATATCTGGCGCTTCCCCTCTCTTATCATAGAAACTGCGTTCTTCAGAGGCTTATCAACATTAATCCGGACACAAACTCGATGGAAGTTGTCGGCAAAGTCTTGCGATTGGGGTTCAGCGTAGATGACTTTGCCAACCTTTGCTGCTAAAGAAGGGACCGGATGAGCATACAGTGGAGGTACATCATGAATCTGTACCCAAATTTCTATAGTGTCAAGCTGCACTGTGGACGGCTTTGTCAATCCATCATACGGCTTGAGGATGACAACATCTCCTCGGAAGTGCCAGGGGCCGTCCCTCATTACTCTTTCCCAATCCCCCAAGCAGGAGAATTGCACATTATAGAGATTATCCTCCAGGGGCTTAAACTGAACGTCTTTGGCAAGATCCCACGCGGCTCTCATGTTTTTGAAGAACCAAAACTGGTTGTATGTCTTGGCGAGTGAACCCTAGCCAACGCTATCCAGCGCGCCGCCTCGACCGGAGCCTCCTTCTCATCAAAAATCACGTCGTCGAGATCCTCCTCCCGAAGACCTAGCTCCTTCATCAGAGCCGTCACGTCGTCAGTCTCCATCGATCCACTCGGACGAGATCCTGAAGCCCCTCCCGATGCCATGATTTGTCGAACCCTAACCCGATCAGAACGACTCGGGCCTTGCAGAAACCCTAGGACCTCCCCCTCCCCTTGCCCGCCTCAGGCTGATGAGCGCAACAGCGCCGCCGAAACGAGAGAGGGCAGGAGATCACGGTGGGAGACAGGGAAATCAGGTTCTCAACGGCGGCGACCGAGATCGCCCCGAGACGAAGAAAACCCTAGCTTGAGAGAACAGTTAACTGTATAGTCAAGGCCTCAACATAATTATTCGGAAATCGTAGGAGTTGGGAACATCAACTCTCAAAGGCGTATAGAAAATAATGGGCTCTTATTCTGTGGGGCCTTGACTACGGTTTTCTGATTTTCTATGACTTTCTCGCTGGCCCATCTAATGAACCGTTATCTTCGAGTGAATTGCAAAAAACCACCACATTTTAAGTTCAATCCCAGATTTGCTACCACATTCCTTGGCCGCCCCAAAAATCTACTAGTATCCTTGCTAATTTTCTTAATAAACCCTAATGACCGGTTTGAACCATTTAATCAGATTTCTGACCGGTTGGGCCCACCTGTAAGTGCTGACTTGGCACTGAAAGTCAAATCCATTTGTTTGACCGTTATATTAGACATGGGATCCACATGTAAGTGTTAGCACTACTATGTTACAAAACACTTTTTTGTGCGGCATTTTCACAAACACGTTGTGTGCATGCGTGTTGCGGAGCTCGCGAACGCCGAGGGCATCACTGCCGGATAGGTCGTCGTTGTTCCCGCTACTGGATGGACGACGAACCCCATGGACACTAACCCTGCACCTCCCGCCGTTTCCCCGCACACGGCGTCGTCCGTTCCGGCCGGCCGCCGTGGCCACGATCGTGCGCATGACCCCGCGGAGCTGGGCAGCTAGGAGGACGGAACAGAGATAGCGAGGAGGACGGAACGAAGAGGGAGGAGGGTCGGCGCTCTCCAGTGGCGCGGCCGGAAGCCGGCGGGAGGTAGGTGCCAGCGTCGGGCCGCCACGGCCGTGAGCACGCATGAGTTCGTGGCTGCTCAGGGCGTCACAAGGGAGGCCGGGAAGGAGCGGGCGGAGGTGCGCAGGTACGGCGGTGCGGCGCCCTCCGGTGGCTCGCCGGTAGCCAGCGGGATGCGGGTGCGCGAGGCCGGCGTGCCACGGCCGTGAGCATGCATGAGGTCGAGGCGGCTCAGGGCGTCGCGAGGGAGGACGGGAAGGAGCGGAAGGAGGTGTGGAGGTCCGGCGGAGCGGCGCTCTCCGGTGGCGTCGCCGGAGGCCGGCGGGAGGCAGGGGCGTAGCGCCGTCGAGCGCGCAAGCGTCTCTTGGTGGCTGCGCGATCCGGTGGGGAGAGCAGCAACGTGGGAGAGATGGGCTGACGGTCAACAAACGGTGTTGACCGTTTTATGCCACATCAGCACTTACGGGTGGGACTTTTCTGTCAAAATCGGTTTAAATCTGTGCAAACATGTCATTAGGGTTTATTGAAAAAATTAGTAAGGATACTGGTAGATTTTTGGGGCGGGCAAGGAATGTGGTAGCAAATCCGTCCGTGAACTTGAAATGTGGTGTTTTTTTGTAATTCACTCGTTATCTTCTCTATCTCGTCTTCTTGCTCGAGTTGACCTCACAGACTACAACGGAACCTCCTGACTCTAGCTTCCATGGTGTCACCAGACAAAGTAGTAGGGTGGGTACCCTAGGTACGAAAAATTTACCCGGGGTGGCCGCCCCTACACGACCACATGCTGGCGCCACCCCTAAGTGTATGTGCGTGTATATGAGTCCTTGCGTCTGTACTGTGTTAAAAAAATAAATAATGATTTGATCGCGAGAGAAAGAAAAGAAGAAGAAACATTCAAACCGTGGACCAAAAGTTTGAAACCGCTCTATGGTTGTGGTTTTATGCAGAGAGAAGGGCTTGCAACTCGTGCATGTGGGCAGGTTAATGCATGGCTTGTCACACGAGCTTGACTTTGACAATTCCTCCGGTCATCGCCGACATGGTGCAGAGAGGGAGCGACGGACGAAGACATGGCGCGGAGGCTAGTGCCCACTGGCCACGGCCTTCCGCGTTGCTTCGCGCTCGCACGCGCTGATAAAAGGGCTACCTCCGGTCTACTCTTTGGGAAACGTGCACTTGGTACCGCACGTAGTACACTACATAGTACAGTGAGTTGAGTATCATGATGTTGGCGGGGGTGGGGGATGCGGCCGCGGTGACACAGCTCATCGGGCAGGCGATCGGGCTCGTCGCCATGATCATCCGGGCGGTGGACACGGTACGCCAGAACAGGCTGGAGTGTGAGCACCTCGCCTGCCGCGTGTCCACGGTCGACGGGGTGCTGTCTGACCTGCCGCGGGACCAGGAGGAGATGGCGCCGCCGCTCAAGGTGCTGAACAACACGCTTGAGGAGGCGCACCGCATGGTCATCGCCTGCCAGAACCGGGGCGCCGCCAGCCAGTTCTTCGGATCCCGCCGCCACGCCGATTGCTTCAATCAAGTCAACAACAGGATTACGTCCGACATCGTCATCCTCAACCTCAGCCTAAACAGCTTCATGGCCCGGCGACACTTCAACCACGTCCTTCATCCCAATCACATCGGCGTACCGACTGCGACAATAGCCATGGCGCCGCCGTGGCCAGGCTTCAGCTCTGGCTCCCTGCAGACTCAGCTGGTGGTGGTGTCGCAGCCGCAGGTAAGCTCGATCTCCTCCGATAACCCCAGGGCGCTTACGTGGTCAGAAATTGCAGCGGCGACCAGCTTTGCCGTCGAGCTCGGCCGAGGCAACTCAGGGAGGGTATACAAGGGCCGTCTCCAATTCCAGTTCCACTTCCACCACGGCACGGAGGTGGCCGTGAAGGTGCTGGAAAAGCACAGGCGGCAGGGCGTGGAGGACGCGTTCATGGCGGAGAGCAACATCCTTTCCGGCCTCCGGCACGACCACATCGTCCGCCTCGTCGGCTGGTGCGCGGAGCAGGAGTACCGCATGCTGGTCTACGAGCATATGGGCAACGGCACGTTTAGAGACCACCTGCAGCATTTGGGCGGTGGCCCTAGCTCGTCGCCCGTGACGACGTCCTGGGAGAAGCGCGTGCAGGTGCTGTTGGGCGTGGCCCGGGCCATCGAGTACCTGCACCGCGGCGCGGATCCGCTGGTCATCCATCGCAACGTCAGCTCGTCCAACATCCTCCTTGACGCCAACTGGACACCGCGCCTGTCCGGCTTCGGCTCAGCGGTGTTTCAAGCGGCGGGTGTGGAGGAGCACGGCAGCCAGCTCGTGGAGGAGGTCGTCGGCACGCCCGGGTACATAGACCCGGAGTACAGCGGCACGCACCGTGTGAGCACGGGGAGCGATGTGTACAGCTTCGGGGTGGTGGTGCTGGAGGCGCTGACGGGGAGGCCGCCGGACATCTACGGCGTCACGCTCGGCCTCCTCGTCGACTCCGTGCTCCCGAGCGTACACAACGGAAAGCTGCGGGATGTGCTGGATGGCCACCCGGCGCTGCAGCCGACGCCGCGTCAGCTGGAGGCGCTGGATCTCGTGGCATACACGGCGAGCCGCTGCCTGTGCCCGCGCGGGCAGAACCGGCGCCTGGCCATGTCTGATGTCGTGGCCAACCTACACAGGGCGCTCCAGATCATACGCAGCAATTAGTGAGACTACAAGAGAATGTCTCCGTATCTTTTAAATATCCATTTAATTCTCCGCGACAGTACCGAACGTTTTCTTTCACCTCCATCGATTTTGTGAAGAATGAAAAATAATGGTTGAACAGTTAATGATTTCATTGATGATTAGCTTTGTATACATGTTGGAGAGGCGTTGGTTCCATAGAGAGACAGATGTGTTGCATCCACCAGGGACGTGTCCGTTGGCAATGAACACAAACAACTCACGGGTATTACTTAATGTAAGGAAGCAATTACCGGTTAGATTCACCCTAATCTACTTATAACACACCTCTTGTACAATGCGTGCGTTTTCTTGAATAATCCATCATAGAAAGCCTCTTGCATATTCACCACTCATCTTAAAAAAAATGCCTTTGTGTAATCTTAAAAGTCTCCTCCAAAAATCATGTGGAAAAAATATAAGAAAACTAGTGTAGATATGTTGCTAACACATTTTTAAACCCACTGAAAAAAACATAGAAAAATGATGCGACATGACACTACCGCGTGCATCACACAAGGTGCATAGAAGTGATTAACATCACATACAATTCATTATATTTACGTGATAATGGTATTGTCGTGTCCTCTTCCTCCAACACCTTTGGACGAGAACACCTTCTTCACCTACAACATAACATCAAGGTCCACCAATGCATGATAATCATCTTCATGTCTTTGCAATTACAACTATAACTATCTCTATAGCTAATAAAATAAATGCATTGCATGAAATTTGACATGCAACTTGAATAAATGACAATTAAATGGCTCTTTCCATCATGCCATACCATAAAACACATGACACGTAAATAAAAATTGCAGCATATAGCATCTCATACAATCTCATTCCCATGACGAAGATCACACAACACATCACATGTAAGTCCCGCAAAAACAAGTTAAATGCTTCTAATCTTTTTTGCAATTTTATCGTGGCTGCTAGGGTTGTCGTTGCAAACCGTTAGCTACCCTTGTTATCATCAAGCGTGATTATTCAACTTGCTAGTTTAATGATGTAGGGCGGAACCCTACTTGGATGATCTTTCACGTTGGAGCGGATCCTACGGTGAATCACGAAGAACACGCGGAAGAACAAGAGGGAAACACGGAGAAAACGAGAGAGAATTCACTCAACCGACAAGAGATCAATCACACAAGTGCTAGATCACGGATCACATAAGGTGGCACAAGATTCAAGATCAACAAAGGTAAGGATACACGAGCAGCCGTTCTTCTCCGAGAGGAGGTCTTGATGGGGTCCACCCTAGAAGGGGGTCTTGAATCCGCTTGGGGGATCTTCTCCGAAGAGGTCCTGAGCTCCGAGGAGAAGTAACCAAGTGGATGAGCAAGGCTCTCACACAAACATGAGCTAAACCTAAGCTAACCCTAGAAAGAGGAAGGGGATGGAGTATATATAGTCTACGGGGGCGAAAGGGTACATGGGCTTCGGCCCTTTACTGTTCACGCACAGGCGAGGCCGGATGTCCGGGCGTCGGGCCGGATGTCCGGGGCTTCAGGGGAGGCCGGATGTCCGGGCTGGGGGCCGGATGTCCGGGCTGGCGGGGCAGACTTCTGTCGGTTCGGGATAGGTGAGGCCGGATTTCCGGGCTGGGGGGCCGGATTTCCGGGGCTTCGTGGGAGGCCGGATGTCCGGGGCCTGGGAGCCGGATGTCCGGGCCCTGTAGCCCTTCGATGGCTGGGCTGCTGCTGTTGACATCATCAGGGGCCGGATGTCCGGGCCGGGGCCGGATGTCCGGGCCGGGGCCGGATGTCCGGGTCATGTAGCCTTTCTCCGGTTCCTCTCGTCGTGCTCCTTCATCCTTGTATTTGGGGACTTGTCCATCATTCCGAGCATCTCCGAGAGGGTCTCCTTGGTACCTAGGCATGCATAGTGTCCTTGCATTAGGTAGCAACCATGTCTCACACGAATGGAAAGGGGAAGCATTTAGGAATGGGTTCACCTTGTGTCCAATGACGAATAGTCGAGGTCTCATCTTGTGTATCCTTGGGGCTTGGAGGGTAGTCGGAGTGTACATGGGGATGAACGTGGTATGCTCCGCATCATCTCCCCTCCCTTGGGAAAGATCCGACCTCGGATCGAAATCCTCATCACCATGGAAACGGTTGTCGTGGATGGACTTGTAGTCAGACAAAGTGGAAGGCATGGCGCAATCCAAGTACTCCAAGGTGTCTCCGGAGGGGTACACATGCAAAAAGAGCAAACACAAACGACACTTGGAAATACAATGGTTAGCGCACACAAAGTGTCCATCATGTAAGAATGAGTCCGTGCGGTAAGATTGGTCGTGACAAAGCGCATGAAGCTTATCAAGAATGATGTAAAATGACATGTAAAGCATTCGTGGGAGCAAAAACATTCATTGTGCACACTAATGTATTGTGAATGTGATCAATGCAACCATGGTGCAAAATGATGTCATAGTGAGACGGTTTATCAATAGCATGAATATGGCAATGGATGCTCAATATGATTATGTTATCATGCAATTGATGATAGGCAATATGATCATGATGTATGAATATGCTATCAAGGAAGATCACAACAAATTTGCTAAGGAAGTGAACAAGCTCATATATCATGGATGTCATGGAAATAGATGCAACAAGGCAACCATAATGTGAGTCAATCCATGCATATGGTGCAAACTTGTGGTGAGTATGATATGTCCATCGAGCATGAGTATGAGCACAATCAACAAATATGGAGGTGTTGGTATACCAATGCTCGATGTTGAGGCAAGAGTGGAAAACCGAAGGTGCATCCAATAAGTCCGAGCGCTCCTCAATGTAAAGGTCCATAGAGCCAATCTCCAATGTCGATCCTCCGTTCGCGAGATGTATCATGTAGACAACAAGAAGGAAACAACAATGAAAGAGTGACCCATCCAATATGCAAACTTGAGGATGGCTCAAAGAGAAGGAGTTCACCTTATGAATGTTCCCGAAGATGTTGGAGTTGCACATCATGTATGCCTTCACACAACCAATATGTCTCATGACGTTAATGCCTTGTGAATCCTTCAAAATGAAAGGACATGACAAACACTCGGAAAAACAAATGAGGTTAGCGGAAATGCAAAACCTATCATTCGTGTGGTAAGATACCCAACAAGTGTATGCATCATGCTCATCATAAGAAAGGACAAGGGAATTTGGCATGGTGTGTAAGCATGTGATGCGATAACAATCAAATAAAAGAGGCTCAATCAAGCAAGCATGCATCACAAGTATAGTGTCCAAGTCTCCAAGGTCATTAAGCATAGAGGCAACTATAGGAGGCAAGCGACAATACACAAGATATATCATGTGAGAGGCATGAACATATATGTCATCAACCCAAGAAAGCAAGTGATAGTGGAACATGAGTGATGCAACTAAGCAATCAATCATAGAGATCAAGTCAAGCAAGCTAGTAGTGCGAAAATGCAACATACTAGAAGGAATCATGACAAGCATGTCATGTGTGCAAATAGTGGGCATGAATAATGCACATGACATAGCACAAGCATGAAAGCAAGATATGAGTAGAATGGCATGAATGTATTGGCGAGAGGCCATGTGTAAATAGCAATGGGGCATCATGACTCTCCCAACACAACAAGCATCAATAGCGTGGGGCACAAAGAAATCATGGCAATAGCTACCAAGATCTCCACCAAGCATGCAAATACACATAGAATTATCATAATGGTGAATCATGGGTAGATGCAAGCAAGGGTCACAATTGCATGGCAAAGGCATAGGAGTAAAAATAACATGCAAAGTGAGCACGGGAAAATGAGCATAAGGTGACAAGTGGTAAATAGCCCATAGCCGTGTGAGAGACAAGTAAAAGAGATGCGCATAGTCGATGCACAAAAGGAATGGTGGGAATGAAAGTCCACGGGATCCCAAAGCATCGTTGCTCTCAAGAGCTCGTTTCGTCAACTCTTGGGATTGAGAAGTTGACGAGTATACATGAGTACCTACACAAAACAAAGACAAAGGAAAAATTGTGTGTGCATGGTATATGTACACATCATCCATCATGATGCGCACATGCATGTGTCGGTTAGCACAAAATATCCAATGCTCAAATAAATTAGATGCGTGATATAGAAACATGTCATCCATCATGATAGGTTTGTTGTTATGTATAGCATAATGGAGACTCAAATTGTGTAATGCATCATGAGAAATATCTAGAGCATTGTTATCCATGGAATGCATAAGGTGCAAGCAATTATGTGAATCATGCAAAGTATGGGATGAATCAAAATCTCCTAATATGTATGAGGAAACTATGGGGGTCTCCTCATGAGCATGAGTAGCAACATCACATGGAGAATATTGACAACATCCAAAACAATGCATATTTGGAACAATGTGATCATGGCATGGTATAGTAGATGAATTGCCCAAATCATGTAAAGGAAGCATGGCAATATCATCACATGAAAAACAAAAGCCAATGACCATCATCTCGTCATCTATGCCATAAGTGCAAATGGGATTTATTTTAATGGGGCATGCATAGTTACTATGTTCAGATTGAAATGAGGCAATATGGGAGATCTCACTCATAGCATATGACAAGTTCAATGGATTGTCAAACATGAAGTGACCAATAGAATTTTCACAAGATGTCCTATGGAGCATAGCATCACAACTAGGCAACTCAACATGCTCATCATCATATTCATCATAAATAGGTAAGTCAAGGCATGAAGAAGTTTCACTAGCATGAAGCATGGTAATAGGTGGGTCAACATCATGGGAACAATCGATGGTAAGAGAGTCCACTAGTGGGACAAGAGAAGCACCATCACCTATGTTACCTTTGGAAGGTCGCTCATGTGTTGTAGGTGAGGTGTCAACGATCCATTCGTTGTCATCTTCATCTTGATGGAACCATGTGGGGGGTGTATCATCGTCCACCATGGCCATCGTCGTCTCCAATGTAGGGATGGACTCGTCGAGGATAGGCATGTCGTCATGTAGGAGACCTAGCACCAAAGAAGAAAACACACTAGGAGTAGAGGTTAAGTCGTTAGAAATCATAGTGGCCTCACATGCCATCTCAACTACCTCACTCACTAAGTGTTGTGGCTCACTCACTCCTTCAAGGATGCTCTCACTCATATGGTTGGTGGAGTCACTCAAATGGCGCTCAACCTCACATAAGATGTGTGGCATGCTCTCATGTGTGGGGCTAGTGGTGGTCACACTCATCCTCTCATAGGAAATGCTCTCAATGTCACGTATGGTGGAGTCACTCATGTCACTCATGGGGTGGTGGCTCTCCTCACATGGCAATTGGGGCATCTCGACATATGTGGGTGCCGGAGAGATGTAGGTGCAAATGTCTTCATGCGCGGTCGCGTAGCTTGACTCGGAGTATGAGTCCAATGTGGGCGTCGTCTTCATGTTGTTGAAGAGGTTCGCGTTCGTCGCCGTGGTCGAAGGGGATGGCCCTTGCTCGACCGTCTTGTCACCGTCTTGGTGTTGGAGGCCCATATGATATGGCACCTCATAGCTCTTCTCCATGACCGAAGGGAGTTTCCCATGCTCGGCCATCTCCCTTGAGGGGCTTCCGAAGATGTAAGTGTCGCCATCGCTCGTAGGTGGTCGCCTTGGACTTGATGAAGTCGATGTAGGCGTACACGTGGGAAGTAGGCGAAGATGCCGTACGTCCAAAGGCGAAGATGCCTTGAGAACACTTGGCGAAGATGCCGAAGTGGTTGATGTAGCCGTAAGCGCCGTCTTGGTGGTGGTCGCCTCGCGGTCTTCTCTTGTGCTTATGAAGCTCCGACTTGGCGTGAAGTAGGGCTTGTTGGGACTTGTGCATTTGCGCTTGTGGAGCATCTTCATGATGATGATGTCGTTGTAGATGTCGTTAAATGTCGTCGTGCACATGATGCTTGGAGGTGACTTTCTCTTCATGACGATGTGGATCACGAACGTGATGGTGGTCACCATGTAGATGTGGACGAGGACGATTTGCACTTGCATCTTTTTTGCGCTCCGAAGACTTGTGGCTTGAATGTCGCCGCCTTGAAGATGACGAAGGGAAGAAGACTTGATCAAGGCCCGAATCTCCTCCATCCTTGCATCTTGCTCCTCTTTATGTGCGGCAAGCTTCTTGTCGAAGTAGTCCCTTCTCCTTGCTTCGGAGTGATGAATGTCGTTGGAGATGTTCTCGATGCGCTCTCGCAATCTTGATTGTGTGCCTTGCACTTGTCGTTGTAGATCGAAGATAGACGCTTTGGTGATGTAGTTGTTCACGCCGTCGTTGTTGTCGAGGACCGAAGAGGAAATGCCTTGCCTATCCATCACAAGACTCGAGCAAATATGAGTGGGAGAAAGAGAAGAACTTATACCAATGTACCTTGACCGATGTTGACAATGAATCAAGTTCACTCAAATGCGGACAATGAAATAGCACTATTGGTACCAATCCTTGTCGGTTCTCACACCTACACAAGTAAAGCTTATGGAGGAGCTCGGTGAGGATAGTGGAACAAAAATTTAATGCAAAATGTTAGCAAGAGTCAATAATGTTGAAAGAGATTCACAAATTCGCAAGTGAAACAAATGGACCAATAGCAAAGAATGGCTGCGGAAACACACACACGGATAGATAAATGGGGTCGTGCAACCAAGGAATGAGCACAAAATGTGGAATCCACGGAAAACGCTCGTGTTGCACAACTCAAGAGAGATGCTAGCACGATTGCTCAATAGGCGGATACGACACTTGTGCACAACCTATAAGATCCAAAATGGATAAACTTCTATCCCAAGTATGCTATGTATGTATAGTTCCCGGTGTTTCTCTCAAGATGATCCAAGATGATCGGATATGACAATCTTATGTGCAATGTGGTATGATGCTATGGCACTTGCTTACAAGCTCTTTGCTCTCTTTCTTTTGCTTAAAAGCTTTATTTTTTTTTGTATGGCCACTTTGCACAATGCACAAACCAAGATAGCAATTGTGTATATGCGGGAACAAACTTGTGACACAAGATATGATACCAATATATGCACCACAATGATATGGTATATATGCTATGGGAAGTATGATCACTAACGTGCACAAGTAACGTTGCGGCAATACTCAAATGGCTAGTCTCGATAGGCAAATAGCATAAAAGTAAGGCTAGGGGTTAACAATGCACTGGCAAGGGGAATATACAATGGAGAGATACCACGATACCAAGATGATATGGAGGTTACCGTCCGGCGATGATGAGTAGCGGTGTTCTTGATGTAGAAACCAAGATGATGGAGACTCGTCCCTAAGTAGCCGAAACACCTTAGGAAACGGAAAAACCGCGAACTCAGAATCTCAAACGTCAAATGTCAAAATGGTGGTAGCGGGAATGCGGTGGTGGTTTGCACTTGGCAATGCGGAAGTGGAATGATGGGCTATACACGTGTCGGAGTTGAAGTTACCGTCCCTAACTAGCCGAAACACCTTAGGAGACACAAGCCACAACTCAAACAAGCTCAAACAACTATTGGGTTAAGTTGGGGGTGGTTGAAGTGTATGGTGGGCAAGCCTATGCGAAAGTTATGGTGGTGGTGGTTGTTGATGAAGATACAACCGTCCCTAAGTAGCCTAAACACCTTAGGAGACTCGAATCACAACTCAAACAACCTCAAATGCAAAGGGGAACAAAATTGGTTAGGTTGCGGAAGTAGGTGGTGGTTATGCGGAGGATGTGGTGGAAGTCCTAGGCAAAGATGCCAAAGTTCCGAAAATTTGATGGAGTCAAATGGTGGTGGTAGTATTTTTATGGGATGGGGGATGCCAATAGCTTCAAAACGAGCTAAAGAACGTCAAAATCGGACTCCGGATGAATTAGTTATGGCCGAAACAATGAAACGGGGAGGCTGAAATCTACAGGGGCCGGATATCCGGGGGTAGGGCCGGATTTCCGGGGGTGTATGTCCAGAACCGAGAGGATTTGAAGCTCCAGGGACCGGATGTCCGGCTTGGGGCCCGGATGTCCGGCCGGATGGCCCGGATGTCCGGCCTGAGGCCCGGATGTCCGGCCCGACGAATCCAGATCTCGTTTGGGGCGGAAATTTTTGAATTGGGGGCGGAAATTGATGATTTCGGGGGCAAAATTTGATGGATTTCGTGGATGGAAGGTGGGGAAACTTGGGGGAATGCTAGATCCACTTGAAACCAAGCAAATCCACGGATCAAAATCAACAAAACATCATCAAAACTAACAAATCACAAAAAAAATTGGGGCTATTTTTGGTGGGGATTTCGGATTTAGGACGAAATCAACAAAATCAAGTTAGAAAAAGAGGGGTAGGGGCTCCAAAAACGTGATCAACCTAAGCTCTGATCCATAGATGATATAGGGCGGAACCCTACTTGGATGATCTTTCACATTGGAGCGGATCCTACGGTGAATCACGAAGAACACGCGGAAGAACAAGAGGGAAACACGGAGAAAACGAGAGAGAATTCACTCAACCGACAAGAGATCAATCACACAAGTGCTAGATCACGGATCACATAAGGTGGCACAAGATTCAAGATCAACAAAGGTAAGGATACACGAGTAGCCGTTCTTCTCCGAGAGGAGGTCCTGATGGGGTCCATCCTAGAAGGGGGTCTTGAATCCGCTTGGGGGATCTTCTCCGAAGAGGTCCTGAGCTCCGAGGAGAAGTAACCAAGTGGATGAGCAAGGCTCTCACACAAACATGAGCTAAACCTAAGCTAACCCTAGAAAGAGGAAGGGGATGGAGTATATATAGTCTACGGGGGCGAAAGGGTACATGGGGGTCGGCCCTTTACTGTTCACGACAAAGCAAGGCCGGATGTCCGGGCGTCGGGCCGGATGTCCGGGGCTTCAGGGGAGGCCGGATGTCCGGGCTGGGGGCCGGATGTCCGGGCTGGCGGGGCAGACTTCTGTCGGTTCGGGATAGGTGAGGCCGGATTTCCGGGCTGGGGGGCCGGATTTCCGGGGCTTCGTGGGAGGCCGGATGTCCCCTGGGAGCCGGATGTCCGGGCCCTATAGCCCTTCGATGGCTGGGCTGCTGCTGCTGTTGACATCATCAGGGGCCGGATGTCCGGGCCGGATTTCCGGGTCCTGTAGCCTTTCTCCGGTTCCTCTCGTCGTGCTCCTTCATCCTTGTACTTGGGGACTTGTCCATCATTCCGAGCATCTCCGAGAGGGTCTCCTTGGTACCTAGGCATGCATAGTGTCCTTGCATTAGGTAGCAACCATGTCTCACACAAATGGAAAGGGGAAGCATTTAGGAACGGGTTCACCTTGTGTCCAATGACGAATAGTCGAGGTCTCATCTTGTGTATCCTTGGGGCTTGGAGGGTAGTCGGAGTGTACATGGGGATGAACGTGGTATGCTCCGCATCATTTAACTTTCGTTGTGCCTAAAACACGAGACATAATGAAAAATCTTGAGCCCCACACCAAACTTCGTTAAACGTGTGACCCTAGGTAGATCACATCTACAAGCGTTTTTCCTCTCAAAATTTTATCTTTCGTAACTAAAGTGACACCCAAGGAGACTGAAGCATGATATTGCTCTCTCTCTCTCTCTCTCATGAGCGCATGCATGCGCTAGTTTATTGCACACCGCGAAAGGAGTACTCAACACGGTCTCACAGTCATGGTTTACGCGGAACATGTGTGCGTGAGCTAGTCCAGGGGACGACGCGTGCCGTCCTTGTCAGCAGAGGTGAGCCCTGACCAAAAGATGAGCGACATAGACCATATGTTAAATATATTTAAATATACTTAAATATACATATGTTAAAGAGGACGTACATCAGCTGTGGCATATAAAATATCTGAGCCTTGCCGCAAGCTTCCAAGGAATATTGACAAGTTACACTGACAAGTTGCACTGCTTAGAGACACTAGACCTAAGGAAGATAAAGATAGAGATATTGCCAGTGGAGGTCATTGGGATGCCTCACCTAGCTCACTTTTTTGGAAAGTTAATGCTTGGGAAGACTCGAAAGTGGGTGGACTAGAGAAGGTCTTACCCAAAAAAGCAAGTTAAAGATTCTTTCAGGGTTTGTTGCAGACAAAGCCCCGTGATTTCTACAACTAATGGCTCGAAAGAACTGAAAAAAGTTAAGATATGGTGTGAATCCACTGTTGAAAACAATAAGAACTTGCCTCACATTGCAGAGGCAGTTCGGAAGTTTGCTCAGGGTGGTATGGACACGACAGACGACATTCGTTCTCTGTCATTTCATTTTGGAAATTCCTTGGAGGACTTCTTGGATTCTATAGAGGAATACTGCTAAGTTAGGTCGCTGAAACTGCGTGGCGGGCTGAGTCTACTGCCTCAGTTTGTTACATCCCTGTGTGGCCTCAAGGAATTGTCCCTTGCATCAACTAATCTGGCAGGGAAGGATCTATCAAACCTGTGTCAAATGAGATACTTGCTTTATCTCAAACTGGTTGAAGCTGACCTTAGCGGCTTCATCATAAAAGATAGGGGTTTCCCAAGCCTGCTAAGCTTATGCCTTATTGTGCAAATACCCATCCTGCCTACAATCGAAGAAGGAGCTCTGCCACGTCTTGTCTCACTTCAGCTGCTCTGTAAAGATCTTGTTGGTCTTTCAGGCATCGAGATCGAACACCATCAATGCCTGCAGGAAGTTGCTCTTGATTCTGTGGTCAGTACAAAAACAGTTGAAATGTGGGAAACTGCAGCGAAGAAGCATCCGAAGAGACCAAAAGTTACGTTTCTCAGAAGGATTGATCCAAGCGAAACTGAGTCTAGTGTGAAATATGTGGCGACAGACAGGCCAATACGTGAGAAGGCATCATCCGTGGAGCTCATTCAAGTTCAATCAGCGCAGAATATGTTGCAGAACGAATGCATGATCCGGTCAGTCCAATCAGTTTCAGTGAACACACACAATTCAGCTTCCAAGAAAACAGTAGTTTCAGAACTCCCTTAGGTTGCACGCGAGCTGTTCAGTGATGGGAACAGAATTGAACACACTCACAAGTCACAACACGTACTTTATTTGCACTACAAATTCTTCTTTTTTATCTTGTAACGTTTTCTAGGACGTTTGGAAGCTAATTTGGATGACTATAATTTTCTAGCAACATGGTGGCCAAAGCAATATTCAAATCCAAGCTCTACTGGCTCACACCCGGAAACCTATAGTAGAAGGGTGGATGGGACCCCGAGACCTATGTGATTTGGTCCTATGCATGGCTTCATTCTAAGACTTATGTTGTCTAAGTCTCAACTTTATTTTGTTCGATCAAACTGAACATTAATATGTTATATAATAGTTTCCTTAAAAATTACATTTGCATGACTACTATGCTTATATTTTGACTTCATATTTCACTGGCGGAGCTATGTTGAGGGTTGAGGCCGAGGGGGCCTATGCCCCCCCCCCCCCCTCACCCTCCTTGGACCAAACTCAGATGTTTGGAGCTATTTTATACTTAGGCTCAAGTTTGCCCAGGCTTCATAAAATTTCTAGCTTCGCCACTGGGAACAGTGCAATGCCTCCTTGTGCAAGGTGAACCTGGCTGTCAGTTATGTGCTTTTCTTTATGTTCAGTCGTGTTGCACGTCAACAAATGTCCGAGATGATATATACGTCCACTACTTTCTGTTACCAAGCAACAAATATTTTGTAAGTGCACCATAATTACATGACTACGAGTCTTCCACACAACAGTACACCACAACTGTTTGTGTTCTTGTATGTACAAGAAGTTGTATTTTTTTGCGACGTTTTTTTCTTCTATTTGATCATTAATAACTCTCACAGGTAGCTCATCCTTCATTATCTGATCCTGTTATAAACAGGTTTTACCAAATAAACACTGGAGATCGTTTTTCTCTTTTGGTTTCGTGGACCGTTTCTTTTTAAGCATTTGCCGCTGGGAACTGAAATGTTTTATATTGATCTCATGGCTAGTTCACATACACTAGTGAGATTCCATCTCCATGATAACCCCTTGAACAGAATGCTACCTTTGCCTGAGATTGTTGTAAGCACATAGTCTGAAGAATATCACATAGAGGGAGAGAAAATTAGACAAAAACAGAAAACTGATGGGCCATCATGGGCGTAGCAAAAAGTCAGAAATGGGCGTAGCAAAAAGTCAGAAATGGGCCTGGCAACTATGGAAAACAGAAATGGGTCCAACATAAAATGGAATACTACTGTACACAAAAATACAATGTGCCAGCGGAAATAAAAAAGGCAAATTAAAAAATTACCAGAGCCAGGTTTAGATCCTGGGAACTGTTCTTATGGGTCTACCACGCTTCTGCTGCGCCGTTCTTATTGTTTCAGTAAGTCTGTGACACCTAATGTACTTATCGTTTAGGCTTGAAAGATTGCAACGTGCAACTGATCGGCGTGTCTTCTTAGCAGATACGCCGATTGAACGTTTCGGATGCCACGCCATTGAAACGTTCACGCTGGCTACAACGAGCTATACATACAGTGTGCAGGGCCCGAATAGTTCGAAGTGGTACGGCCACTGAATCACCATGCTCACTAGCCACCAGTACTGGAAATCTCTATTTGCCGCGACTTGCAGCAAATTGTCGCCGCATCGAACAGGCGGGCCCACTAGCGAAGCAACTGGGCCGGCCCTTTTAACCAGTTAGTTCGTTCCGGATTTTGGGACTTTTTTTGTCATGATTATAGTTTTTTTCGTCTTTTCTTTTCTTTTCAGTTTTCAAGTTTATTTTACTTTCTTAACAGAAATTTCCAACATTTTTCGGAATTCATAAATGTTTTCCTGTTTTTGACATTATGTTCACACTTTTGAAAAATGTTCACTAATTTGAAAAATAATGTATAGAATTTCAAAATTTATTTGTAGTTAATATTTTGGGGTTTCTCAAAAAGTGTTTGAAATTTATAAAAATATCTCCGTCTTCAAAATTTGTTCACAAATTATTAAATGTGCTTGTTCTCAATATTTGTTCACAAATTCAAACATGTTCCCGTTTTTAAAAAAATTAACAAATTCAAAAACTGTTCATATTTTCTCAAAAGTTGTTCATGATTGTCAAATTTTGTTTGGAATTTTAAAAAGTTCCATTTTAAAGATTTGATCACCAGTGCCAAAAATGATCCTTGTTTTTAAAATTTGTTCACATTTTTTTCGTAACCTCTTTATTATTTTAAAAAATTGTTTGGAATTTAAAAAAAGGTTCCGGTTTTGCAAGGTTTGTTCACAATTTGGAAAAAGATATGTTTTTTTATTTAGTTTGGAAACTAAAAAATTGTTCATAATTTTTAAAAACTGGTTCACGTTTATCAAAATTGGTTGAATTTTAAAAAATGCTTCTGTTTTTCAATTTTCATTTTTTCTCAAAGTTTCAATTTTTGTTCCGGTTTTAAAATTTGGTTAAAATTCGAGAGCTATTCAGAATTTTTCGAAACTCATGTGTGTTTCTCAAAAGCGCTCTGAAGTTTTTAACAAAGTCCGATGTGCCAAAGTAGCAAGTTCTAAAGTATTCCAGCTGCCTATTCTTCCGAAATAGTAATCAGTCGTAGTGGCTAGCTACATGTGGCTACAAACCACTCAAGAAAAACCTGTGGCTACAACATCGGGATAGTGAGTTTGAAACCTAAATTTCACTTCTCATTTTTCTGATTTTTACACTGCTCGTAGCTGCCGCGTGGGCCGGCCCAGTCGAAGGACTGCCATGTGCGAAGCCCCGACATTCTGTTGCAGAATGCAACAAATAAGAGGTCCCACCAGTATTATAAAATAATACACTTCATAGTTAACGCTCGATAATACTGCGGACAGTTGCCTCTGCTGCTCCCCTTGAGCTCCCTCTATCTTTTGTAGTGACCACTTCTTCTTGCGTAGGTAAGCCACTCGGATTTTAGTGTATACAAACTCTCCTCTCAGCTGCTCAGGTAGTTCTTCTTTCTCATTATCAATGAATAATCTGGTTACAAAATATGCTTGAAGATTGCAACACCGAAAAATTGCCTCGCAGACTAAAATAATTAGGAGCTTCTGATTGGACCCTTCAAGCAATAGTGTTGTTAATATGTTAATTATTAGATTATGTTACTAGATTAGAAGAACTTCCTGATATATGTATCTATAGGATTCTTTGATATTTGATGCAAAATGTTGATGGCCCGGCACTATACTGAGCCGGAGTAAACTTTCCAGATTTTCTTTTTGTGGTCAGTACCAGAACCTATAAAGGATGTTAGCTTCTGATTGGATCCTTGCTGATTCATTTCGACCACAGTATCAGAACCCAGGTTGATACAACACCACTTTGCAGTTTTGTTCCGCGGTACAAAGTCGCTTAGCTGCAGCATGAGGTCTGCTGAACTTTCCCCAACATGCCTTTGGTTCCTACACACTGTTGCATTTGTCCGACAGTGCCATGTCTCTCTGGACACAGGTGAATGCAGTGGACACTTCGAGATTGAGGCCACCAACAGCATATGCCAATGGCGTCCATTAACAACCTGCCCGAGGTCCGGATTCACCGAGCACAATCGGAGACATGGTCTTCTGCCTGCTGGTCTGGAAACTACACAATTTCTCTGAAACCCACTTATCCTCTAATGCATGAATCTCTATGCTCAGTTGGGCTACAACTAATTTATCATTGTTTCATCTTATTATATAATGCAACATTCTGTTTTTTCATCAAGAGAAAGAACATTGACAAATTTTGCTCATTCTATTGCAGCAATAGCGACTATATGAATAGTAGTATTGTGTTTGGTTGTTTGTTCTTGTGGGTTCCTAGCCATGGGCACTTTACTGCTTTGTTCCAAAAAAAAAACCCTGGTATGTTTGTTCTGCCGGTACAACTACTCTTTGGCTGGGACACTTTGGCTTGGGATAACATGAATGAACCTAAAATTTCTTTATATTTTATATCACTTTTTGTATTGAAACTATTTACCCTGCTTTCTTTTGATTTGAGTTGTCTTTATGTCAAAGACTATTTGTTTTAATAGATTAATATCTTAAGTGTCATAATTAATTTTATTTCGATGGCATGGCTTCCATGGTATAAAGACATAATGTATGAGCTCGTGGTACGTAGTGATGGTTAGTTGCTAACTCAATCCTACAAGTGGGGTGCATTTATCTTTCTACTTTTCTTTCGTAATAAGCATTACCATGTACCAAATGTTGTTTTCTTCTTTTATAATCACCCTAATGTCCAAAATGTATATTTGGTGTGTGAGTTTTATTCAGGCTTGACAAAAAAAAATGTTGACAACACAAATTGTGAAGCCGCTTTTAGCATGGTCTTTTGTAAACTTCCCATAACTGTATAATTTACTTTTCCCCAGCCTCTACGAACAGAACAGGCAAGAGTAATCTTCCTACAGCCAGGTGGGAGTTCCGACTTTAAATTCTTATTAGTGAAGTAACAACAAAGTGAGGATATAAAGCTGAAGGGCTGAAAGGGATAACAACAATTGTAGGCAAGCAAGAACAATGTGACTTGAGGCTTCATTTTTCCTTAAATGAGTTGCAACAAACTTAGTAATGACTGAATTCTTTTATACTGCGCAGCAGTTTTAGTATTCACAATTATTTTCATGAGCCCAAGGATAGTTCACTTCAGGTTCTGTCTTATATGATTCATGTTCATAATAAATTACATGTGAGAATATTTGTTGTCGTCGAAACAGAAGGATTTTCCCTCCTGCATTAGGATAATTAATTTACATCTGCATTATAGTAAGCTCAAAACCCGATTAAGTGTGTCAGAAATGAGTATGGATTAATTTATATATAAGAAAGCTTTCTTAGTTTAGTTGGGCTTAATGTTGCAGTAATATCCCTGTTTTGTTTCCTCGCAAGAACTCTATCTATGTGTGTGCCTCATGGCTTGGGAGGGGCAACTGAGGAGGTCGCCTTGAAATTATGGAAGAGCAAGGGAGGCCAGAAGAGTACATCGCTACACTGCTGCCTTGTTTCTCCTTGCTGCTACCTGACTCCGCCTTCGGCGCGCTATTTCCATAGGTGTAAGAGTTTCAATACTTTCAGCTCCTGCAAGTCATCATTTTGGTAATGTGAGAGAGTTAAGAGAAAATTGAAGCATCATATTAATAATGAAGTGTTTTTTATGAGACCTGGAACCTTTGTGGTGCTGACTGTAATGTGCCGCAACAGTTTCAGTAGTTCCAATGTTTACTTATGCATTTCCTTGGTGGTGCTGACTGTCATGTGCCACCGCAGTTGACAACCAGCAGGAAGAGGAGGAAGGAGAGACAGAGATGAATGAGGAAGAGGAGATCTCTGCCAGTGCACCACATCTTCCATAGGCCTTTGTTGTTGGAGGATTATATCCCAACATCCTCCTCCATGCCTTCATCTACTGCCTTCCCAAGTAACGTCAATCTACATCAGCAAGGTGAGCCTCACATTTTTCTTTCTTTTCTTAGGATTTTTACTTTATCATGTGTCCGTACCATTGTTGCATGTCTCTGATTGTTTATGTTGCTAAAAAAACATATATAGTAATGTATATGCTCCAAACAATAAAGCACAACCACTGAAACTGTTGTTAAGGGCTAGAAGATTTTAGAAGTGCATTGATTCATAATTAGCAAATAATAGTCTCTGATATAGAAGTATATATTCCATTGTTGCTACTAAGATCTAGCATTATAATAGTTGATACTTTTCTAGAAATGAGGCCCCATGGTTATTTGTGTTGCCAATTCCGGCCAAAAGAATTATGTGTGGTCGTCCTACTGCCGCACATGCCCTTTGTTCGCACTTCTATCCTTTCTATCTGTAGGCTATAGTTGAATCCATTTTACTCTATTTTTTTCCTGGATATATGGATTAGACTACACTGTGGTTTCCACTGCCTCTTGCTCTCCATATAGATTCCATTTGTGAGGCCTGCCACTATATCTTTGATTTGAACTAACAACCTGGGTCCTGCAAAATGCAACTACATGAATTTTGATTTGCCCATCAAGCTTAAGAAGGTTATGTTGACCATGGTAATCAATTTTGTGCAAAGTTTTTCTTGAGCTGTATGTACAAACTGAGCATCAAGCCGAAGAACTGATACACAATGCAAAGTTATACATGCACAAGGTCATGCATATTCTTTCAAAGAAAAGTAGTAGCTGAACATATCTTGTAGGTGTCAAGTAAATGCTACAGACGTAACTATTTCTTCTTTATCCATGTAGCTAGACCTTTGCTGGTTGTTGCTCCATTATACCAGTGTTTTAATTGTGAATCTAATCATTCGTTATCTCCAGGCCATGAATATTTGTAATCTTATATTATGTATCTTATGTGATCTCAGAGCACTTCAGTTTTGTGTGGAAACCTCAAGCTACCATTGTGGTGCCAGGCAAGCTATCAACCAACAAGAGGTTGCCCTACTTTTCGCGCCTGCCAAGCTATCAACCGACAAGAGGAGCACGTTCAAATATAGGAGCACGGAAAGGGCAACTCCAGTAAAACAGTGGAAAAAGCAAGTCAGATTTAGCTTTATACTCGTATTTATTACTGCAGAGCTCCTGCTTTCCTTGTTTCACGGGCCTATCCGCTGTACATTAACAGCAGGAGAAGCGTGAGACATGAGAGATATCCCCTCTTTATTTGAGTGATTTGATAACTAAGGAAAATTGCGGAGTTGAAAATATTGTAGCAAAGTGTTCAAATCCGAGAGGTCGGTCAAATCAAGGGGTAGCACTGCTAGGCTACGTAGGTCTGGCTTCTACCTGTCCACAATAAAGAGAGATTTACTTTATTTTGGAATGGTGGGCGGTAGAGTTTTGGGACGGTCAAAAGGAAACTGGAAGAAAGGGTGTGGGCTTTGGGTGTGTACTTTTGGACGGAGGATCGCCGTGCATGTGACCGGCTAGAGGGAGGGATATCCTGGGGGGAAGGCATGCAAAAGCATTTCCTTGCCGTAGCCCAAACCCAAACCCACACCCTCCTCCCTCTTCCTTCTCCCTACAAGAACCATAAAAGGCCCCCAAATCCCACCCCGCAGAAACCCCAGACCCGCTCTCTTCTCCCATTCCTCTCCAACGCTAGCCAGCCATGGATCATGGTCGTAGCGCCACCATCACGGCTCACCTCCGGCGTGCCACAACCACAAGGCGAAGCTACGACATGTGCATGGACGAGAACAAGCGGAGCACTATCGTTACTGCCAGCGGGAGTGACGCCCGGTGGTGGATCCGGAGGACCAAGCTCCTCAACGACCAGGCGGTCCAGTCTGGCCGCCTTGTGGTCGGCCTCGCCCTCAACAGGCCCCCGCGTGGCCACGGGGACGCGGGATGTCACCTCCCGCCGGCCACCATCCAGTTGTGCGCCGACCATCGCTGCCTTGTGTTCATGGTCGCCAAGGCCGGTTCCTCTCGAATAGCCTCCGACGCTTCATGGCTCATCCCGCCGTCACCTTCGCTGGTAATCACGTGGTGTCCGACCAGCGCCTCCTTCGCGAGACCTGTCGCCTCCGTGTCGCGCGCGCCTTCAACATCAAGGCGGCGATGGGCCTGCGCAAGGCGTCCATCGAGAGGACCGCCGAGGCTGTGCTGGGCTATGGCGCCATCCCCAGGCAGAGGTACTTAGAGGAGGCATGGATGCAGCAGTTGTTCCCACGGGAGCAGGTAAGTCTGCGGTGCTCCAGGCATACCTGGCCTCTCGCATCGGCGTCCACCTCCTCGACATCGAGGACGTCGAGCGCGGGGGCAGCCCTTCATCTGCCCCTCCTCTCCGCATCGCGCCTCATCATGGGCGGGCTGTCCAGCGCCCTCCTCTTACTCCCACAGCGATCCAAGGTAGTAATAAATAGGAGTTCAAATATAGGAGCACGGAAAGGGCAACTCCGGTAAAACAGTGGAAAAAGCAAGTCAGCTTCAGGTTTGTACTCCTATTTATTACTATAGAGCTCCTGCTTTCCTTGTTTTGTCGGTTTTTTTGTTGTACATTAGACGACACCAGCAGGAGAAGCGTGAGACGCAAGAGATATTCCCTGTTTTATTTGAGTGATTTGATAACTAAGGAAAATGGTGGATTTGAAAATATTGTAGCAAAGTGTTCAAATCCGAGAGGTCGGTCAAAAATCAAGGGGTTGCACTGCCAGGCTACGTAGGTCTAGCTTCTACCCTTCCACAGTAAAGAGAAGTTTACTTTGTTTCGAAATGGTGGGCGGTAGAGTTTTGGGACGGTCAAAAGGAAACCAGAAGAAAGTGTGTGGGCTTTGGGTGTGTACTTTTGGGTGGAGGATCACCGTGCACGTGACCAGCTGGAGGGAGGGATATCCTCGGGGGAAGGCGTGCAAAAGCACTTCCTTCCCGTAGACCAAACCCAAACCCACCCCCTCCTCCCGACAAGAACTATAAAAGGCCACCAAATCCCACCCCGTAGAAACAACATACCCACTCTCTTCTCCCCTTCCTCTCGAACGCTAGCCAGCCATGGATCATGGTCGTAGCGCCACCATCACGGCCAGCCTTCGGCGTGCCACGACCGCAAGGCAGAGCTGCACCGTGCGCGTGGGCGAGAAAGAGCTGAGCGCGGTCGTCACCGCCAGTGGGAGTGACACCCGGCGGTGGATCCGGAGGACCAAGCTCCTCAATGATCAGGTGGTCCAGTCTGGCCGCCTCGTGGCCAGCCTTGCCCTCAGCAGGCCCTCGCGCGGCCACGGGGACGGGGGACGTCACCTCCCGCCGGCCACCGTCCAGCTGTGGGTTGGCCATCGCTGCCTCGTGTTCGTGGTCGGCAAGGCCGGTTTCCTCCCGAACAGCCTCCGACGCTTCATGGCTCATCCCGCCGTCACCTTCGTCGGTAATCACGTGGTGTCCGATCGGTGCCTCCTTCGCGAGACCTGCCGCCTCTGTGTCACGCGCGCCTTCGACATCAAGGCGGTGACGGGCTACGCAAGGCGTGCATCGAGAGGAGCACCGAGGCTGTGCTGGGCTATGGCGCCATCCCCAGGCAGAGGTACTCAGAGCAGGCGTGGATGCAGCAGCGGTTCCTGCGGGAGCAGGTCAAGTCCGCAGCGCTCCAGGCATACCTGGCCTCCCGCGTCGGCGTCCACCTCCTGGACATCGAGGACGTCGAGCATGAGGGCATCCCTTCATCTGCCCCGCCTCTCCGCGTCGCGCCTCATCGCGGGCGGGCTGTCCAGCGCCCTCCTCTTACTCCCGCAGCGATCCAAGGTAGTAATAAATAGGAGTTCAAATATAGGAGCACAGAAAGGGAAACTCCAGTAAAACAATGAAAAAAAGCAAGTCAGCTTTAGCTTTGTACTCCTATTTATTACTGCAGAGCTCCTGCTTTTCTTGTTTTGTCGGTCCGTCTATTGTACATTAGACGACAACACCAGGAGAAGCGTGAGACGTGAGAGATATTCCCTCTTTTATTTGAGTGGTTTGATAACCAAGGAAAATGGCGTATTTGAAAATATTGTAGTAAAGTGTTCAAATCTGAGAGGTCGATCAAATCAAGGGGTACCACTGCCAAGCTACGTAGGTCTGGCTTCTACCTGTCCACAGTAAAGAGATGTTTACTTTATTTTTTAAATGGTGGGTAGTAGAGTTTTGGGACGGTCAAAAGGAAACCGGAAGAAACTGTGTGGGCTTTGGGTGTGTACTTTTGGGCGGAGGGTTGCCTAGCTCGTGACCGGCTGGAGGGAGGAATATCCTCGGGGGGAAGGCGTGCAAAAGCATTTCATTTTAGTCGATATCCTCCGCCTCTATGTGCGCGTGTTTCCAGTCAAATCAAACCAAAATAGCATCAAGTTGCCCCGACAGGGCCGAGAGCACGCCAGATATCCACCCATGAATGTGATAAGAATTTGTACTATGTATATGTTAATTTAAGTTTGTTATTTTATGTTGTTGAAGTTAATTTTGAAATTGGTTATTGTAAAACAATTATACTAATTTTTTATACTTTTGGATAATGTAGTTCTATCATGCGAAAATATTGATCACTATAGTTCATTATTTTCATATTTGATGATGCAAACTTATTCCTTAATATTAGTTATTCCTATTTTTATGCAATTGTTTTTTTTGCATGGATTTTTATGTGTATCATTAAGCACACTTGCATTGTGACAGCTTTAAACTATATTTTGTAACAGAGAATCGTCTTTGAGATATTTTCTGAAAAATTGCTAAACTATATGGAGAATATTTTGTTGTTTGCGTGTGTGTTCGTCTATTCTTTATCATGGTTGAGATATCTAAAGCGTATGATCGAATAAATACTTGAATGGTAGTTTCTAGTATATGATTAGGTAAGCATATTTATATAAACTTCTAAAGAATTAGTTATAGTGGGTTCAGTAACAAGTGGACAACATATAGATACTATATATGTATTTCATATTAAACTAATAGTAACATTTATAGTTATTAAACACCAAAGAACTTAAAACTGGCGTGAACTATAGTATTTCCATATACATGCCCACTAGTAATGTTTTGTGTAGCACATGTGGTATAAGTGCGTTCTAACACTTTTTTAGAATAGAAAGTTATGCACAAAATGGAAATGTCCCGCTAAAATTTCCCACTGATATGTCCCGAAGCGTCCCGCCAAAATACTATGCCCGTGTCTTTCTTATTATTTTGTGTTCCTGCAGAATTTCGCTTCGATATCTCCGGAAATTCCGAGCCCCACGAAATAGACAACCATCTCCTTTTATTGTTTGGGTTGACTATTGGCAATTAACATTTTTTGTCAAAAGAACGACGTAAATCACTAGCATAGAACCAGATAAACAGGCTCACTGGTGATGAGAGATGGTTTGATTGTAGCATGTCACATTCATAAATCCGTGAGACAAAAATAAATCTTATGCTTTAACTTGATAATAAACTCGGATACGTTCACCGGAGAACCAACATCTAACGGAGGGAGGAATTTATGTACTCCTATAAACCTGAATAGGTGGGCTCATAATTTAGTAGATATTTTCACAATGTATTTTATATCAAAATCTTATTAATTTTAATTCTATTAGAATAATTCAAGGCACATAGTCACGTATTTTTTGAACACAATACAAAAGTTGATGCTTATATACACGCACATGTAGCTTTTCCTCTTGGTCCTGGCGGCTCGAACCCTAGCCGCCGCTAGGAGGACAATCTTCTAGCGCCGTCCTCTGGCGGCTCCCTTCCGCCGTCGACCTCGGTCGTCGGTGGTGAGTTGGGTCGCCGGATCCACGCGTGTGGATTGTTTTACTCTCTCGTAGTCTATGTTTTAGGATGTTCATCGTCTTGGCTTCGGCGGGGATCCATCCCTGACAAGGCCATCGGTCCTACGGTTGGGGATGAATTTGGAAACAACCTGTTCAAGCAAGGATGGCGTGGCGGCGGTGGCATCCTCGTGGTGGACCTGTGTCCCCGGGCTCCGCCATTGCGACGGTGTTTTGCTCCAGCGTCGTTGTGGAGCTTGGGAGGTAGTCCAAGAACGGATGTAGATTGTGATCTGCATCGACGACATATGGAAGATGGAACGTGTGCCGGGTACGTGGTTTGTGGATGGCAGGTATGGTTTCCTCCTTCGGCGTCTTAGTCGTGGTGGGGTGCCAGATCTGAAATTCGATGGCGTGTCCGGGTTGTTGCCCTGGTCCGATTCGTTCAACGGCAATGGCTTCACTTTTGGTGAGCCACCTTGGAGGTCCGCTAAGCTGCATATCAGCGATGGAGCTGCATATCAGCGATGGAGCCGCGTCGAGCTCGATTGAGGAGGTGATCCGTCATTCTTTTCTTCGGTGGCTGCTATGGTGATGCCGGAGACAGGTGACGGGTGTTGGTGTCAAGCTTAGAGATGTTCTGCTATCTTTTCAGTTTTATCATGTCGGTCCTTATGTAACTTATACTTTAATTTTTATAATATAAATGAGACATGTATTACCATGCAAAAAAAAATACACGCACATGCACTCAACCATATGAATGTACACACGGACACCCTACTCGCAGAGCCGGCCCTGAAGGGGTGGGCGGGGGGGCAGGGGGCGGCTGGCCCGGTCCCCAAGTTGCAGGGCCCCCACCGTGAGCACATAGCCAGCAAGCTAGCCCATGCACGCAGCTAGGGTTAGCCCACGCACACGCAGCCACTCTCGTTCCGTCGTCAGGGTTGTTCCTCGTCTCTTATGCAGCTTCCTAATTCCAATCTGAGACCTCACATCTTCACGAGGATGGCGATCCTGTCCTGACCCCGAAAATGTTGCTCAACATCATGGTTCGATCGCACCTACACTCGGTACCGTCCATCTCAAACAACATCTCTTGGGATATGTGCCACTTACCCTTCACAAAGTACGGCGGGAATCATCAACAATTGCTAAACATGCCCAGCTCTACAAAATCTATTGCATGCGAAGACTCATTAAGGAATAAAATACTACTAGTACATTGATACCATGGCAAACTTTTTAACATGCCTCGTTATGCACTCCTAGAGTGGCCACACACTCGGGTTGCCTGGAACCAAATATAGCAAAAAGTATGTATAGAAAACACACACCTTTGTAAATTCGCATGTCTTGCTTGCTGATTCAGGCAAGAAATTTTGATGAATATCTTTGAGCTGATCACTGTATGTTTTCTAACTAGGGAAGCTCTTTCCCGAGATGCATCTTCTGTACCACAAATCTTTTTTCTAACTAGGGAAGATCTTTTTATCTTTTTTTTCTTTGTGTTGGATACGCTTATAGGAAAAAGTTTTTTAATGTGTTGACAGCATGAATATCCCTAGCATACATAAAAAAGGGAAATCATCAACCATTTGAGCATTAAAAGATAGCCAGCAGGTTAAATATCAATGTAGAGAGACCGTGCAATTTGATATAAAGGAAATATTATAAAACAACATGCAAGATGAGCAGTACCGACAAGGTTGGAGAGAAAAAAAATATTTCGAATTTTGGGGCTTGGGTCCATGCTACAGTAGCTTAGGACCGTGTGCCAACCCAAGCCGCTAATGACAAGTAATTAACGTAATCTCTGAATTTCGAATGCTAACATGGCACATATCCCCAAGGAAGCAATGCTACATCGTACAACACCGAGCTTGGGTTCGACTAGACCATGATCTTGAATCTCATGTCTCGTCCGGACCCCCACCGTGATCGCGATTCATTGTTTCACCGGCAAACACTCTCTCCAATCTTCAAGAGGTGTCATCCACATCGTGTCACCCCCAAGCTTACAAGTACCGAAAGCACCCACGCACATCATGCTACCAGTTCACATATTGCACTTCGATGCTGAGCTCCTGATCCAACTGATTCATGGTTATCATATTATTATTCCCCATCTTATTGTTCGCTATTTGCTAATTGAGTAATTTAACTTTGCATATATTTGATCAATAGTTTTTGCATTGTTCACCTTAAACGCAAATCAGGCAATACGAAATGCTAGAAAAATAGCCGAGCTTAAAGGATGCCCTTAACGTTGAGAAACTAAATAAATTATTGCAATGGAAATATTATTATTTTTTGGTAATTACAAAAGTCTCACACTTTTTGACTCGAATCAAAAGGAATAAATTGTATCAAAAGGAAGAAATTGCATTCTTCATTTTGAATCTAATTGTGTATAGAAACTATTTAATATGAACATTAGTTTTGGATAGATTTAAATTATAAATATATACTCCCTCTGTTCCTAAATGTAAGTCCTTTTAGAGATTCCAATATGGACTACATATGAAGCAAAATGAGTGAATCTACACTCTAAAATACATCTATATACTACCGTATGTAGTTCCTATTGAAATCTCTAAAACGACTTATATTTATAGATGGATGGAGTATATACACATGTATATACACATATATTGATTATTGTTGTTATGATGATGGTTATACTAAGGGGCCTAGAGTTTTTGTTTCGCCCCGGGCCCCAAAAATCTCAGGACCGGGCCTGCCTACTGGTATGAACACTTCCAAAATACTAAGCTTGTATAACATCTTGAGATTGACGAAGTCGCCACAGCCACCTTCATAGTCGACGGGAATATCTCCTCCCACTGAAAGCACATCGCTGGGAAAGCCTGAAATAGTTTAAGGAAAATGTGAGCCCCAGTGCCAAGTTTAGGTCTTGAACCCTGGTCGTTAGTTACACCACAAGGAAGATAAACATCTGAGCTCGCTCAGTTCGCACATAGTCACACAGTCCATCAATCAAAGAACATACATTTACAGCAAGATGCGAGATTCGTTAATGAGGTTGGGTGAACTCATCTTTCTGTGCTCCACTCCCCTTGGAATTGTAACATTGGCCGCCCGAGCATCAGCACACGCCGCCAGCTGCCCTGCATGCATACCATTGTCTAGTCGTCATGACTTGTAAAGTCACATTATATAGGACGATGAGGATATAGCATGTCTGATTCTGACACTAATCCTATCTTATCCACGAAAAAGTCCAAAATAAAGCTTGAACATGTAGATGAAACCTAAATTGAATCCTCAATTTGTAATTTCGGAAAATTAGCACACTAAACTTTCTGTTCCCAGCCTATTTTGAACCTTGAGGGTGTTTCGCTGGTATTCACTGATGTGGCAAATGAAATCCTTGGATCGTTGACTGGCTGGCTGTACATTAGCACAAAGCTGGCTGGCCTATTAGCGCAGTCGCTCAAGCTGCTTAGATTTTTTTTATTTTTCTGTTTCTTTGTTTTTCATTTTTGTAATGATAATATTATTTTCCTCATATTTTCGTAATGACAACAACATTTATTTAAACTACACAAAGCCACTTGTGTTCTATGAGCGAAAGAAAATTACCGTGCGACAGAAAATACAGTGAACAAAGTACTTGACAGGACTCGAACTCGGAATCTCGCATTGAGAGTTCCCACAGCTAGCAACTCACCTTGCAAGCTGCTCATGACTAAAGATAGTGCGACCTCAATAAGAACAAACATGAGGGTTCATAAATTTAAACATTTAAAAAAATTGAAACATGTCTTGAAAGAAAATGTGAACAAGTTGGAAATGCCGAATACTTCCTTAAATGCAAATAGTGTACGAAATTCCACAAATATGTTTTGGTAAGTGTGACACAGTTTTTTAAAATCCAAACATTTCTGGAAACATGTGAACAACTTTTGGAATTCCGAACATCTTTTGACAAATGTGAACAATTTACGTTCTGAAAGCGGTCTCGGATTAACCATGTTTGTGCTTCTAATTACATCAGTAATAGCCATCTACTCTGGTGGCTAGCAATATGGAGATCGTCAGCGCCAAGTCGCAGGTTTGATTCCCCATAGTGTCTGTTTTTTTGGTACTTTACGTCACGCCTTACGGAAAAGTAAGAAAAAAAACCTCGCGGAAAAGTAAAAAAGAAAACTCACTTCACACCTGATGGGCCACCCAATCGCTTCTGCAGCCAACGATCCCTGGATTCGATCTGCCATGTTTACAATCCCTGGTAGTGAACGCCCTTAAGGTTCAAAATATACCGGGATCGGAGAGTGCTTTGTGTTGATCTCCAAGTTCAAGGTTCGATTCAGTGTTTGTCTACAAGTTCAAGGTTTGTTTGGCATTTTTTCTTGAAAAAGCACTCAGCGTTAACCAATGTATTTTCTCTCACTCATCCGCCATCTCGCACGGGCGACGCGTGTCCCATTGGGCCCGCACAACTTCACATGCTTTCTTATCTTCTCGTCCGATTGCTCCCGTCCACATCTTTTTAGTAATGCCTTCTTCCCTCCCCCCCCCCCCCCCCCTCAATCATACACACAATCAGGGGCATGCTCGGAGATATTAGCTGCCATGGGGATACCCACGAACAGCCCGTGCTCACCGGCCACGGCCAAGGAGGTAGCATGCGAGCTTACATGGCCACACAAGCCTCGCTAGACATCACAACCCGGCTGTGGGAGGCCATGGAGGTAGAACGCAAGTAGCAACCACTGGCTACAACAGCAAGCACCATGGAGGTAGCATGTGAGCTCATCGGCCGGCGCGGCCGGCGATGGGGATTGGGGGCGCTCGAGCCGGGAGCTTGGAGGTGGATAGCCTTGTGGTTGGCAGCGACGAGTGAAAGACGGCGGTGTTGTCGGTAACGACGTCAACGTTTCTATAACTTCGTTTTCATTGAACTTTTTCTGCAGCATCATCCATGTTGTAAAAGTTTCTTCCGCAACAATACCCATGGTGTAGAAAAGTGAAGACAAAAAAAAATCTGCAACATCATCTATGTCGCAAAAGTTTCTTCCGCAACAACACCTATGTTGATGAAAAGTGAAGACAATAAAGAATAGTGCAACAACACCTATGTTGCAAAAGGGTTAGTGCAACATGTGCTCTATTGCAATGATGAGGATGGGTTGACCATTGGATGGCGTCAGATTTAACGGTTGCTGAGGCGATGGATCTTTTTAGATTATCTGTCGGCGCACGCGTAGCGCTGTTCGGACGATAGTACAATCTCAGGTGATCCCTAAGCTTGTTTATGAGCACATCTGGAGTGGTGAACATATGATCGTTACTATGACCGTTCCCAGTATTCTTGAGTATTTAACAGAAAAACTACAAAAATCAGACAAGTGTCCCACAGAACTATCACTCTACAAAAAGTCCCACAAAACTACCACATTTGTTTAATTCTTTGGCTAAAAACTACCTGTTTGAGTTACTGAGACGTTCAGATGAAATTAATCTGATTATGACATGGGTGGCCTATCCGTCAGAGCTGACGTGGCACAGGTCAACTCCATTACACTAGACCGTTATGTTGACCGTTATGTAATGTGGGGCCCACATGTCAGTTTCAATAAAAAAATCCCTAGCTTTTATATTCTTCCAAATCCCCAAACTCACGATCCCGACGCACCAGCGGGTGCTGGGCGAGCAGGCTACACATGTCAAGTAGGAGCTGCCGCTTCGTCCTGCCCTTGATGGACACGAAGCGTTCGTCGTCAGTGGCTGCGGGCAGAGAAAAGGAAAGGCATAAACTCCTCGGCGTGGTCGGGTTGAACTAGAGTTGGCGGCCATGCATGCGGAGAGCGCTCGTGGCCGGGCAGTCAGGAGGAAGGCGAGGCGAGGCGAAGGAGGACAGGCCACATGTGGTGGACGTGGTGGTGCGTGACGGGTAGCGAGCTCAGCACACGGCCGACGACGCGGCGGGCATGGCTGAGGAGGCGCTGGGTGGACGAGCGAGGAGGCGTACATGTGTTGATAAGGCAGGATTTTTCAGTGCCCTCATATGCTCTGACCCTCTCTTTCTTGACATATCGCATCGATACATATAAGTATATGCTAGATGTTCCTAGTTTAGCAAGCATGTGTGGCCGTTTTTTTTGTTTTTTTTGTGGGTGAAGCATCAAGCGCCACCAAAGGGAGTTTGAAGGTGTGTTTTCAGCGGATCTTGCAGGATTTGTTCGGCATTTGTCTTCGGTGGATCCATTTGGATCGGGTTTTCGTTTGTTTGTGTTCAGGTGTCTTTTAGGTTGGATGCTTCTGATCTATACTTCTCTTCATCGACGGCGTTTCCTATTCTGATGCGCTGAACCTATTGGGTCTTAGCACGACCATTTTTTGACTGTATACTACAACAAGATTTGCCCCGCTTCGATGAGGGAGGGTGATGACGGTGGTGCGCCTTCGGCTCGCCATAGTCTTGTAGTTGTCGCTAGATGGTGTACCAACCTGCATCTGATTTTTATTTGTAGTGTTCTTTGTGCGGCCTTGACAGACGATGAGTAGATAGGAAGTTGTTTTTTAAAAAGAACTTTTTGCATAACGAAGAGACAAAAAGAGAGACACGCTGAAACCGTGGGCCAAACCGTTGAAACCGTTGTGGTTGTGGTTTAGAGGGTGTTAGTTTCCAGGGATTTATTGGCTTAGGGAGTTAAAAAAGTCCCTATAAGTCCCATCTAAACCAAACAGGAGGGACTTATAGGGACTTAAGGTGGGCATTTGGGACTTATGAAATAAGACTCTCAAGGAGAGTCTTATAAGGACTTATAGTTGTAATATGGTCTTATAGGGACTTATAAGTCCAAGGAACCAAATAGGTAAGGACTTTTTAGGGACTTGGGACTTACTACCTCCGTCCGGGTTTATTGGTCCCATTGTATTCCATGCCAAATTTTGACCATAGATTAAACTAATAAAATGTTTACGCATGTCACCAAACATTATATTTTTGAAAACTATGTTCAAATACAAATTCAATAAGATAATTTTTCTTGACATGCATTAACATTTTGTTAGTTAAATCTTTAGTTAAAATTTGGCACAAACTATAAAGGGGACCTATAAACCAGGACGGAGGTAGTATAAGTTGGGACTAAAAAAGTCCTAGAACTTATGAACCAAACAGGGCCTTAATGCAACTTGCAAGGTCGTGCACGCATGCAAATTGCAAGTTGCAAGTTGTGAGACGAGCTTGACTTGACAATTCCTCGGGTCGTCGCCAACACGCTGCAGAGAGGGAGCGAGAGAACGACGGACCAAGACAAT